>CM041789.1:44064846-44342897 GCA_023375725.1 Nephotettix cincticeps | reverse complement strand
AACAAAAATATAACCGCCACAGTCAGGGATCAATCCACGTAGGCAATGAGCTAAGGCACAGTTGTACTGAGACGTGGTTCATCATCTTACAAGAACATATTGTTAGCCATCTTCACTCAACAACTGTCAAACAACCCGATGCCTTTCGGGTAGTAGGTACCCACCCGACACGACATCTAATAAAAGGCCGCCCAAATGAAACCCGAGACGTGCAGAGCCTGCCCGACCACTCGGGTTCACACAATTACCCGAATTTTTGGGTACCCGCAGACCTCTAGTTTCCATTGAGTCCCTAATTATTGTACAGTGTTGTTCGTACAATGTATGAGGTATATGTTCTCAGGCCGGAGCTTTGCTGGCCCTGGGTATTGTCAACTGTGGAGTTCGTAATGAATGTGATCCTGCCTTGGCCTTGCTGTCAGACTACGTCCTGCATGACAGCGTCACACTCAGAACAGGAGCTGTACTGGGTAACCTTTGACTTCATTTGATGCCTCTAAAAATCTACAAATTTATGGAACAAGTCTTCCATCAATATACATATACTTAACAGTAGGGATGGGTTGATTCCATTTTTTTCCGAACTCGATTCCGATTCCAACGAATTCAGGCATTGATTGTCCTGCCATCAACAAATTCAACGCTTTAAAATTAGGTATTTTTATTTATGTGTGTGCGCCTGGAATTTTAAGATTGAGCTGAGCCAAAATTTGTTTAATGCAGTAAATTTGCCTCCTCACAAACTTCAAAAAGTATAATTAAGTTCAGAGTATTAATACAAATAATTCCTATTTTTTGGCTAGCCAATCATTAGGAAGGTTAATTTTTCAATTCATTTTGTTGACATCGCCTATTTTAATAGTCATAAAAATCCTTAGATTAAACAATAGATTAGGCCTCTGAAGTGAAAATTCAAGATTTATTTTTTAAGTACAAAATTAATGAAAGTGTATTAATTAATAAACACATTACATTATTATTGAACAATTAATCTCAATTTTTCATGGGCTCTGCCTCAGACTCCCAATGTGCAAGGTTGTTCTTATGGGTAAATTTCTTTTTTGTTTTTTAGAAAAGTTTGAAAATGGCTTTTCAAAACTGCCCCTGCACTCCTTTTTTTGACATGCGACGGTACTTAAGGTTTTGTAATCAAAGATCCTAGCACATGTCCTTAGGTACTCAAGACTAGTAACATCAAAAATTATATTTTGTACTTTTTTATTTTATATATTTATTTATTTCATGCCAATGGTGGTTATCAGGCAATGCACATTGCCTGATAACCACCTGATAATTGCTCATAACCGCCCCGCGGAAGCACAGCGCACGTCCTTAGTCATTTGTCTAGCGAAATACACGGATGTGAAATGTGTGTCCTTGACAGGAATGGATAACCTATTATTCATGAAAAAGATTGTTGGACAGGTTGTTGGGTTTGTGTCTTGAGTTTATTAGAGAATCGGTGTCATTGGAACTGATGAAAAATTTGTTTAAAACTTAACATTGAAGAAAATTAAAATTAAAAAAAATTAATTCAAATATTGTGTCAAAAGTTGACAATGTTCACTGAATCATCAACTATAGTGCTGCTACCAAACAATTGATAAGAAACTGGTGAGAAAACAAAATTGAAGAATTTGAGAACATGTGGCATTAAGAAACAGCCACGACAATGACTAAAAAGGGTATTTTTTTGTATTTCTGAAAATACAAGTATTTTCCCTGTTTCATGAGATGATAAGTACAAGCCGGTTAATACGTACATGATGGTTTTTGTTTTGAAATTGAGTGCTTTGTTGGACATTGGATCGTACTAAATTGTAGTAATATCTATATTTTACGTTTTGGATCTTTTGATTTTAAAAGGATCTGTTGTTAAATCAGACACTCGTTTAAATTATGCATAAAATAAAATAATACTTTATTCCTACATCAAAAACAAATCACATTTTTTATCACCTTAACCATGTTGGACAGTTCAAACAACAAAATTCTCTTCAGAACAAAAACAATAAACAGTTTTAATAATCAGTTGATCTCACATGCACAGGATCTTTTCTAATCATTGGTGTGGTATCCACAGGTCTTGGGTTAGCCTACGCAGGCACTCGGCGCCAAGACGTGGTGTCTCTGCTACTGCCGGTGTTGTCGGACAAGAAGTCATCCCCAGAGGTGGTTGCGTTGGCAGCTCTGAGTTGCGGACTCATCACTGTTGGTGCTGCGGATCCAGAAGTGCTCTCGACCGTGCTGCAAACTCTTCTTGACCTTCCTGTTTCCGAGCTGCAAGAGGGCCAGTACTCCAGGTTCCTGCCTCTTGCCATCGGCCTCTGTTACCTCGGTGAGTTTGAATACAACAAATCATCCAAATTAAAAATTTTTAATAAATTTCCTTTGGATTAATTAACTAAGTCTGGTTTCCTTGAATAAATGTAAGATTACACATATTGGCCAAATTTGGTTTCAATCGGGCCATTTTTACAGGTTATCTTGTTTATAGATGCAAATACATACATATATAAATATATATGTGTTTTTATATTGTTTTTGGTTTCTAGAGGCCTCAAAAAAATTATTATAGTCTTTAAGTTAAGTCTGAATATGTCACCTATGGTGATAGCTTCTTTTCATTCATTCAATCATTCAGTAGGGCGGATTTCGTCCGAAGGCTTTTTGCACACCCCTAAAACTTCTCTTTCTTATAGAATCAGGAATCTTGAGAACTGGAAAACTGAAATAACTCTCCACAGTTTCCTCCTGCTGATAACATTTCCTACACAGAGGGTCCCTGACAAAGACCTGCATTCGCAGTTAATGTTTCCTCAGATTACCGTGACCAGTGACGATATCTGTAACAAGTTTGGCACCCTTCCTGCCAAGTTTCAGGAACCTCTTAGCAACCTGTCGAGATAAAGAACTAGAGGTGTGCGGATATCCGAAAAGTCAGATCGAGATCGGATCAGATATCCGGCTCCGATCCGACTGTAAAACAAGTATCCGGTAAAGGCCTATTAATATCCGAACTTTCCGATAGATCCATTTCCGATCGATCCGATAGATCAATAGATTGTCTAAAATGAGAATTAAAACCGAAAGATAAAAGCAAAACTTTCCGTTGTAGATTAAATCGGCGATACGTAACATCTTTGATCGAAAGAAAATGTTGAAGCAGATGACGAAATTATGCAATTCACATCCAATTGGAATGAAAGACCTTCATTGGGCGGTCCGAGGATGCGGTATGATTATTAGATTCTTCAATTACGCATTGAACGATCAGACCAGGGAGATCAAAGGACGAGTGGAAATAGCACGACAGGTGTTCATAAAAATGAAAAGATTTCTGTGTAGCCGAGATATTAAACTGGAACTTAGAATACGCATGCTGCGTTGTTATGTGTTTTCTACATGCTGTACGGCATGGAAGCATGGACTTTGAAAAAGTCAAACCTCAAAAACATCGAGGCATTTGAAATGTGGTGCTATAGGAGGATGTGGAGAATACCATGGACAAGAAGAATGACAAATAGGGATGTACTGTTAATGATGGCAAAGGAATGTGAAGTTGTTGCGACTATAAAGAGAAGAAAATTACAATATTTGGGTCATGTAATGAGGGGTGAAAAGTATGAACTGTTGAAACCTATCTTGCAGGGAAGGATCATGGGAAAGAGGAGTGTGGGTAGAAGAAGGATATCCTGGCTGCGTAATTTAAGAGAATGGCATGGCTGCAACTCAAGGGAACTATTCAAGGCTGCAATCAATAAAGTGATAATTGCCGTGATGATTTCCAACCTCCGATAGGAGAAGGAACCAGAAGAAGAAGAATTACGCATTTAAGTAACCCTAAGTTCAACACAGTATAGCGTCATCATTAGTTGCTCTGAGTATCAGATTACGGTTTAATTACTGCATTAAATATGATTTCTGCTACGAAAAACCTTGAATTGTTGATTTAATATCATTGGTAACAAAGCTCAATAATAATAAATCTTTATAATTAATAATCTTAATAATTAATTCATAATTAATAATTAATTCATAATTAATAATTAATTAATCTTTATCAACCATCGTAATAGCTCGTTATGCGACAGTATTTGAGCAAAAATAATACTATAATACATTTTGACTGTCTACTTAGACAGTCGAATTAAACTTTTATTATTTTGATATAATTTACTATTTTTCGTTATCTCATTCTCAAGTTCTCCGGGTTTGAGCAGTACAATAAAGTGTTGCCAAATTTACATTTGGCCTATTTCGCCGTTCGGTGTTCATATAACCAACAAATTTTCCACTTGTTTTCATTCTACATTTTCTCTTTGTTGAATGATTTTACACGTCATTAGTTTTTAAAATGGTCCATTTTTAGATAGTTTTAAGATGAATAACTAACTACGACAAGGTACCATAATTTCACGGGTTTATACTGTTGTAGCACGGCCGATCGGAGTATTTTACCTGCCCGATATTCCAATTCTGCACCTGCGCACAGGCCTTTGTTTGATAGTCAGCAGCTGCACTGTAACTCCTTTTTTAGTTCTTTGTCACTGATATATCAGTGATAGAACTAGAGGTGTGCGGATATCCGAAAATTCGGTTCGGATTCGGATCGGATATCCGAAACCGATCCGAATGTATTTAAGATATCCGATCCGATAAATATCCGAATTTTCGGATAGACTGTATAATACAGCAATTTGAACAAAAACAACGAGATTTTCGTCGAGTTAATATCCGCAAAGCTGGAATAATTTTTTCTTAAACCTTGATAAGACGACGAAATTACGTAGTCTTTCATCAAAACAATGTCGTTGACTGGTAGACGCGATACACTTATAGCGATTCGAAAGACGACCGCAGATGACGAAATTACGCAATTCATATCCAATCGGAATGTAAGAACGTCATTGGGCGGTCCGATGATGCGGTATGATTATTCGATTCTTCAACTACGCATTTAAGTAACCGTAAGTTCAACACGATATTGCATTTGAAATACAAAGCATAGCGTCATCGATAGTTGCACCGAGTATCAGGTTGCGGTTTGATATTGTTCCATATAAAATTTCATTTCGGCTACGAAAAAACTTGAATTGTTGATTTAATGTTTTTGGTAACAAACCATCATAATAGCTCGTTTTGCGACGGGGTTTCCAGCAAAAATAATACTACTTCATTCTGATCGTCTACGTAGACGATCAATTGTTTAGTTATCGCATTCTCAACTACTCCGGGTTTGAGCAATACGATAAAGTGTTGCCAAATTTACATTTGGCCTATTTCGTCGTTCAGTGTTCACATAACCAACAAATTTTCCACTTGTTTTCAATCTACATTTTCTCTTTGTTAAATGAATTTAAGCGTTATTAGTTTTACATTTTTAGATAATTTTAAGATGAATAACTAACTAGATTACGACGAGGTACCATAATTTCACAGGATTCAATATTGTTACACAGCCGATCGGGGTATTTTATCTGCCAAATATTCCAACTCTGCGCCTGCGCACAGGCCTTTGTTTGATAGCAGCTGCATTGTCACTGCCCTTGCCGATACGCAGATAGCCGATGGCCCCGAGCCAACGTCGTCTGTCAAATCTTGATTCTTTGTTAATGGTGATTTGTTTTTATCATTGTAATAAATAAAATAATTGAATCGTGAAATAAAATTGAGAATTTGTTGATTATTAGTATAATGAATTGATGAATTAGTAGAAAGTTGATGTCATTTAATGGCGAATTATAAGGTTTCTGTTGATTTAATTTGTGAATTACGCCATATTAAAATTTGTTACTGGTAATTTTAAATGCAGTGAAGTAAAAATTTTAGTTTTGTTGTTCATCCTATGAAGAATTTATGATTTTGTATGTGCCATTTAATAATTTTGATAACATTTTATTGATTTTTTCCTAATATATTGATTTTTTATGTACCATTTAATAATTTTGATAACATTTTATTGATTTTTTCCTAATTTATTCTTAGATAAGTCTGATTTCACTTTTTTATTGCGAGTATCCGAATCCGAAAACTATCCGATCCGAACCCAAACTATCTGATCCGAACTTGAACTATCCGATCCGAATCCGATCTGAAAAAATAATTCACTATCCGCACACCTTTAGATAGAACCATATCTGTGACTTCGTCACCGGTACGGAAATATCGCATGTCCCTACCGATACGCAAGATAGCCAATGGCAACGAGCCAACGTAGTCTGTCAAATTTTGGTTCTTTGTTTATGGCGATTTTTTTTATCATTGTAAAAAATAAAATAATTGAATCATGAAATGAAATTAAGAATTATTATTTATCAATCCATCCATGATTCATATAACTAACTTTTAAGAACTGTTGATGTAATTTATTGGCGAATTATAAGGTTTCTGTTGATTTCATTCGTGTATGTAAAATGTATTATTTTTAAATGCAGAGAAGTAAAAATTTTAGTTTTTTTGTTTATCCTATGAAGAATTTATGATTTTTTATGTTCCATTAAATGACATTTAAAAATTTGTATTGATTTTTTTCTAGTTAATTCTTAGATAAGTGTGATTCCACTGTGTTATTCGGAGTATCCAAATCCAAAAATTATCCGATCCGATCTGGATCTGATCCGAACTTGAGCTATCCGATCCGAAAAAATAATTCACTATCTGTACACCTCTATGAAGAACATAGTTTAAGCTTACTTACTCTAGGCAGGGAAAGTTCCGCTGATCTTTTCTTATGCAGCCAAACCACAAAAGGGCTGAGGCCCACAAAGAGAGGATGATGCAGCCCTAATGGCCAGCCCATCCGCCGCCTCATTACCATCCACCCTAGAGTGCCTTGGAACCCAACAAAGACTTGTGTGTTGACTTCATTGTGTCTGCCTACTCAGGACACAAGCTTAAAACGGTCTCATACAACGCTAGAGTTGAACTCAACCGAGTCCAGAGCTCTAGTCATAGCTCCTTCCTCATAGGCAATTCATCAAAAATGAGAATCATACAGTTTCTTTACTGGTCTCAATCTGATACTAAGATTTTTCTGTACTAGGTCTTCCCTCTGCAAATATGGGCAAGCAGCTAGTGACCGTCCATAAATAATCTTCAGTTTGTTGTCTCCTTCTTCCCACCTGACCTGACCATTTAGGTCTGGTTTTTATTTTTCTTATGACCACAATACCTGTTATTTAGACTTTTATTGCGGACATTTTCCATCACGATTTTATGTAAAACATCTATCCAAAAACCTCAGATATCTATCCAAGTATTGTGGTTATACAGTTTTGTCTGACCTTGAAATGAATTATTTTTAGGTCAAAAGGAAGCTACGGAAGCAACAAAGGCGGCTCTGGAGGTGTTGCCTGATCCGTTCCGCTCCATGGCCCAGCAGATGCTCAAAATGTGCGCTTATGCCGGCACAGGGAATGTGCTGGTGGTGCAGCAACAACTTCAGATCTGCAGCGAGCACTACACACCTGTGGTAACTGCTTATGTATAGTGATTTTGTCATACAATCTTACGGCGCTCAAGTTTAGCACTGTCCCTTCTATTCTTAGTGACTTTGGTATGTCTCGTGTTTTCATGGCAGCAGTGAACGCATGTTTTTAAAAAAAGTGCCTAGGTTCACGTTTTCTGTAAATTAATTATTTACATAGCTATAAAAGTAACTTGGTTTCCTAAATTTTAATAAACATGAACATGAGATATAATTTATAATATCAGTAAACATTACTGATGAAATTAATATATGGATAGAGTAAGTAATTCTTTATACTTATAGAGAATGGATGGTTCAGCTAACATGGTGGCTATGGTTCAACCGTTCCCTTGGACAGTAAATGATTTTAGAAATGTTATAATCTTCTGGTTGAATTGAATGAAACTATCATTATGAAAATTATGAAAAAATGATCATGTTAAATATAATGAAAGTACTTTCCGTTGTTTTTTTTAGAAGGAAGACAACAAGAAAGATGACAAAGATAAGAAAGAGGACAAGAAGGACAAAGAAAAGGAGAAAGCAAAGGACTTGACATCGATGCAAGCAGTGGCAGCTTTATCCGTGGCCGTCATCGCAATGGGAGAGGAAATCGGTTCAGAAATGTCCACAAGAATATTTGCACAGCTGGTAAATATTAATCATTTAAATATTACATAACATATATCGACATTTGAGTATTTTATTCATGATCCTGACAAATCATAAGCTATCATTTGTCATGGTTTGTGGCTTGGCCATTCTTCGTCAGTATCAAAGATACAAAATATAAAAATCATCACACTCATCATTCACTCTTATTCAGGTTAAAAATTCCTCGCGCCTTAAGGATTATGGTCATAATTTTCTTGAGTATCACCATGTATTTGGAATGAACCTAAACTTGTTACAACTAATCTGCTTCAGAAAAATCCAAGGAAGTAATGGTGCAGTTACAGAACTGAATAAGAACACTCAGCAGAATTATGTATTTGGTAAATTATTTCAACTTTGTGTATTTTTGTTCATAGCACTGTTAGATGTATTGTGTGTATTATGAGAGTAAATCAATTGTAACTTGGCCCCCCTGAGGCTAAATAACTATTTGTCATTATGAAAGACTATGAAAAAAATATTTGTTGGGCACAAACCATTACTAGAAAGATACACTTGGAAGGGGACTGATATCAACTGACAACTAAAAAATATATTCTTATTTACATAATAATAATAATTTATAATTTTTATTTACCAACGTGATAGTTCAAGGGAATCACTTCTGGCTATGTGACTAATACCGCTAATGTACTTCACTCTCTCTGACTGCAATCCGTGGCTGAAGGCACATAGTAATGGACAATACGGGGGCTATAATAAAAAAGAAAATAAATTATTATACTTTTTACTTATACTTTATACTTAATTACCCAGTCATTTATACAACCGTATAAGTTTACATGTGTTCCTGATTGTTTTTAGGGTAGGTACGGGGAGCCCGCAGTGAGACGGGCGGTTCCTTTGGGTATCGCCCTCACGTACATCTCCAATCCTCAGCTGAGTATCATTGATGTGCTGAACAAGTACTCGCATGACGCTGACGAGGAGGTCGCACACAACGCCATCTTTGCCATGGGTCTGGTGGGAGCTGGCACCAACAACGCCAGGTACACTTGTGTAACTTGTGGCTTCTTTCTATATTTGGCTTGAACAGAAACTTCTCTTGATCACTGATAGAAACTAGCCTATGAGGTACATACCGAAATTTGAATTTCCTTAACCCTATTCTTGAATTAACCTATAGTTATTTAATTATTCTATTTTTGAGTATTTTAGGGTGTTTTATCTTGAAGATAAATGCTCAGTATTTTTAAATAAATAGTGAACATTTTTCGTTTAGAATAATTTTCTTTTAAAAAGATGAATTATGCAGATAAATAATGTTCTATAAAGAGAGTGATATAAGAGAAAAATAGTTTATCAAAACCTGTAAAAAGGTTAGCTAATATCTTTATGAGGAGAAATTTAGATATTTACAATGTTAATTAGTTTATTTATTAACAGCTTTAGTTAATTTAAGGTGATATCACAGGATGAGATTTAATTGTATCAATTTCAAAAAACTGATTAAGCAGTAGGAAAGGTATCATAGTATTTGATATCAAAAGTCAGAAGTCTCCTCAAGCAACATCTAGGCGTGTGTTTGTAGGTTGGCAACAATGCTGAGACAGCTGGCACAATACCATGCCAAGAACACAGGCCACCTGTTCATGGTGAGGATCGCGCAGGGACTGACGCATCTGGGCAAGGGGACGCTATCCCTGTCTCCATTCCACACTGACAGGCAGATCATGAACCCAGTTGCGGTGGCAGGCCTGCTCATCACCCTTACTCCTTTGGGTATCGCCCTCACGTACATCTCCAATCCTCAGCTGAGTATCATTGATGTGCTGAACAAGTACTCGCATGACGCTGACGAGGAGGTCGCACACAACGCCATCTTTGCCATGGGTCTGGTGGGAGCTGGCACCAACAACGCCAGGTACACTTGTGTAACTTGTGGCTTCTTTCTATATTTGGCTTGAACAGAAACTTCTCTTGATCACTGATAGAAACTAGCCTATGAGGTACATACCGAAATTTGAATTTCCTTAACCCTATTCTTGAATTAACCTATAGTTATTTAATTATTCTATTTTTGAGTATTTTAGGGTGTTTTATCTTGAAGATAAATGCTCAGTATTTTTAAATAAATAGTGAACATTTTTCGTTTAGAATAATTTTTTTTTTTTAAAGATTAATTATGCAGATAAATAATGTTCTATAAAGAGAGTGATATAAGAGAAAAATAGTTTATCAAAACCTGTAAAAAGGTTAGCTAATATCTTTATGAGGAGAAATTTAGATATTTACAATGTTAATTAGTTTATTTATTAACAGCTTTAGTTAATTTAAGGTGATATCACAGGATGAGATTTAATTGTATCAATTTCAAAAAACTGATTAAGCAGTAGGAAAGGTATCATAGTATTTGATATCAAAAGTCAGAAGTCTCCTCAAGCAACATCTAGGCGTGTGTTTGTAGGTTGGCAACAATGCTGAGACAGCTGGCACAATACCATGCCAAGAACACAGGCCACCTGTTCATGGTGAGGATCGCGCAGGGACTGACGCATCTGGGCAAGGGGACGCTATCCCTGTCTCCATTCCACACTGACAGGCAGATCATGAACCCAGTTGCGGTGGCAGGCCTGCTCATCACCCTTACTGCTTTCCTTGACACCAAGAACAGTATGTTAATTTATTTTATAAATCAGCCTTGACAACTTTTAATACTATTTAAAGTTATCTCTTCACTAAATGGCCTTGAGGTGCCAAGTAATTGCATTTTCTTATGTTGTCATGTGTTTCAGACTTAAAACAGCCCATCATCAACACTGCAAGTAAGCTCATTATTCAAAAGTTCAATTGAGTAGGCCAATGACATTAAACAGGAACGGATCTGCTAGTTAGTTTTGGCATGCCACATTTTATGTTTATGTTTTTTATGTTTATGTTTTGTTTTGTGTTGTGTTAAGTGTCATAAATGTGCCTAGGTGCATTTACTTTGGTCAAAACTAAATGTGCGAATTTCATAAACATCCAGACATCCTTTGAGTAATAGGCTCACCTAAGCTGCTGAGGATGGGCTTTCTAAGTTTGAAACAAGTACAGCGTAAGATTAATTAATTGACACCTCAAGGCTATTTACTAAAGGTAAATAACTTTGAATAGTATGTGTATGTATGCATGTTCTTTCCTTTTGTGCAACTTAGGTTAGGGATGTGTGAATAGTAATATTTTGGTTTTAATCAAACTGAATTGAATATTTATTTACTATTCCGAATATTGAATATTTTGGAACCGAATATTAGCGTAAGGGTTTATTTTCATCCATTTAGATGATCTTCAAAACTTGGGCGTGTGAACAGCCTAATTAAAAATGTAGTAATTGCATGGATTTTAAATTATGTAGGGCCTGTATAAATGATTTTCTTATTCAGTCTACTCAATTAAAAATACAAAAATCTGAAATCGAAATTTTTCACCCTGTCAGGCATTATCCAGGATATAGAAACTGGTAAACACAGTACGTTGTCTTTTGAAGCCTCTATATTAATCTTATAGGGAAAAGATAAAACTTATATCTCTTACCATTGGAAATACTTTGATAAAACTTAAACGTATGTTAAAAAATTTAAAAAGTTTTTTCTTGTGGCAGCAGACCTACTTACTAATTTCGCATGTTATTCTATTCTTACATGAAGGGTATCAAATTTTTAAAATTTCCTTGTTATTTGAAATATTGTGATAAAACTTGCTTCACCAAGTTATTACTTGTTGAAAAATCTAAATTCTATTGTTCCTTGAGCAGCAAATCTACTTATTCTTTTTCCATGTTATTCTTATGGAGAATAAGTAAATTTATACAGCTTCCTCATTAACCTAAAGTTAAGCGGAGTCTAAACTATTACAATTAATTCTTAAATCAATAAGTATTTGCTAACTATTCATATCTGGCTGCTACAGGGGTTCTACACAAGTTTCTGACACAGTGCACTGTATGTTGCAGTTATCCTGGGCAAGTCACATTACCTGCTGTACACACTGGCCACTGCCATGTACCCTCGCTGGCTGGTCACCCTGGACGAGGAAGGCGAGCCACTCCCCGTCCCTGTCAGGGTTGGACAGGTCAGTCGGACCAACCATTGCACAGCATACCACCCACGTTGTACACTTAACACTTAAAACGAAACATCGGTCAAATTGACCGATCGGTAATTTTACTACGTAATAGTGGCTAAACTGCTTGACCTTGACGGCTGTTACCCCCAGTACCTTCCCCCCAAACCCCTCTCCGTAATATTTGGTCATTTCCAACTAGTTGGAGTGACGTTGTCGTACATATTGGACGAATTGTGTGAATACGGTCGGTCAGATTTACCGTGTGTTTCGCTTACCGGCTGGCAATCGTTGGTCGATATACCTGTACATATACCTTGTATCATCGGTAAAAGGCTGTAGTAAAACGCAACAAACAGAAGAACATCTGCTGGAAGTAAAATAACAGCTATATTACCCACTATAAGACCACAAATATGGCCTTGGGCAACAATCCTATACAGATTTTTTCCCGAGGCCAGAGCTGGTCGTCTTGAAGCGTGGAATTTTGAGTTTCATTTTTTCTGTCACATGATCTTTGCGTAATAAATATGATTTGTCATAAAATGTTGTAAAACATCATTTGTTACTCATGTGATTGCCAAATAATACATAAAACAATAATAAACACACTAAACACCAATGAAGCACAGTGACGGTCAAATTGACCGTTTGTTCCTCTTAGCGTTTTAAAAATTATGTTACGTTATAAGTGTTAATTTGTCTGTCTCGTCCTTTTATTCCAGTATATAAGAACAGTGAACTTCCGATTCTCCACGGGATTGAGTAGCGTTGCGGATAGTAAAAATTGGGGATATTCCGCAAAAGTAATGAAAATTGGTTAAATGAAATAGAACAGTAATTTTTACTCTAAAACGTAAACTAAACAGAACATTTTAAACAAAGGTAAATGTTTGAGTGCAATTCATATTTTACTTAACAATTAACCTAAAAATTTAACTTTAATCTTCCTTTGTTTTCCTATTTTATAAATAATTTCCAGTTGTGTAAATCATCAACACAACCTTTCTCCGCTTTTCAGTCATTTTTAAATCGGCAAAAAACCTAAACTACGTTACAAAATCGCTAAACGCTAACATAAATATAACAAACGTCGACCGTCTTCAAATAACAAATAACTACTTGGTATCTAGATAGCTGTATTGATTCATCATTTGAAGACATCTCTATCCCTTGCAGTTTTGACATTCATATGAAAACGGCTAGTTTTAATTTTCTTGGAAAAACATCTAATATTGATTTCTATAACTTTGTTTCATTTTCATTCGTGAGAAAATAGACCCAGCTCATAACTTTGTGTGTGGCAGGCGGTGGACGTGATCGGTAAGGCAGGAACACCCAAGACCATTGCAGGGGTGCACACCCACACAACCCCTGTGCTGCTGGCTGTAGGGGAGAGGGCAGAGCTGGCCACGGATGACTACACCCCCCTCACACCTGTCATGGAGGGCTTTGTCATTCTGAGAAAGAAACCTGTCTCTACTTAATAATTTATTTATTTTTTATATTGTGTTAATTAAGGTAATAAATTTATAATATCTATTTTCTTTCTTCACCAATTAATCTCTTAGGTATAAATGTAATAAATAATACCATTGTTGCCATCATTGAATTTGTGTTGGCTAATATTACAGGCCATCTGAGAAAAATGACAAAATGGGTGTAAAATTTATACTGATTTCAGCATGTAAGATTTTGTTCAGTACAGCTAGTTAAAACCAGAAAGATTTAAAAAAACCATTCAAAGTTTTTCAGATTTTAAAGGGGTAAAAAGACTGGCTGGGTGATTCTGTGGTTATAGTATCCTCTTCATAATCTGAAGGTCAGCGATTTGATCTCAAGAAAATTCTTGATACAACTTTTTTATGGATCGATATTGGACCCAGTTGCCGTTTGTTAATCGAGGTATTAATTTGACTCTGACAAAGGTATCAGCTCGTGTTTGTCAGTAACAATGGTCACCTTATTAACGTTGTCAGTGCTATGAGTTTTTCTTGTTGTATACTTATATTAAGCATCAAAAACACTCTAAACATTTTCACCTTAACCATAATTTAACTGCAAAAAGCTAAAGAGGTGTCCACTGCACTCCTAGAAATACCGTCAACTTCCACCCAAGCTGGTCATCGTTTATCTAAGGTGGGCCTTCCTACCACTGTACCACACATTAGCAAGCTAAATTGGGATTTGTACCCGAGTACTTCCGAATGGCTTCCAACGTTTAAGATGAGTGAAAGTTTAAAGCCATTTGGCGTATAAAGCTTTTTTGGAATAAAACAGCAAACTCATTCATTTAGTTCCAGTATAAGCTCTGACGATGATGCCAACTAAAAGTTCACTTAAATCGTAGACAATTGGGATGGATGACATTAAATTAGGATGCATCAGTCCACTGAAAGGGTTAAAATACCCACTAGAGTGAGACAGTATCTAATCTATTATTACCCAACATAACAAAATGATGCCAGAGAATGGATGGAAAAGTTTCCAATAAACCATGCATCCACACATGTGCTCTTCAAACTTAGCACCTATTGGAATACAACCTTGTTAATGTTGTTGATGTAATTCAAGGCAAGATTCCATAACTGTACCAACCATTGGAACCTGAGGTGACTGTGTGATCTGACAGGAGTTTGCCACATTAAAATACCCCCGTCGCAGCAGACTCAGTAATATAGTACTGTAATGATAATGATATATGACATCTGTCGATAAATATGAGAGTTATTTGCCCATTCCGCTTAAGATTAACATAGGAAAGAGTATGTAGGTTTGCTGCTGTGAGCATTCAAAACAGGCAAACAAAGCATAAAAAAATTTTATTTCGACCATTCATACAAAGTTCTATAAACAGCTGACCGTAAATAAAGTAGTTTGCATATTCTATATGTGATTAACATGGGAAAAGATTATGCAGGTTAGCTGCCATGATAAACACATAAACTATGATTTTAAAGCATAAGATCTCAATCACATGAAGGTAAATACCTAATTAAATCCAAAAATATTGAGTTATAAGTGAAATATTAATTTTCCTTTTTCCTCCATAAGATTAACATTGGAGCCCCAAAATACAACGTACTGTGTTTAGATTTTTTAATAACTCGGTAACCGTTGGAGATAGAGAAAAATTTGTTTATGAACTCGTCCGAGCAAACGTGGGAATACACGTCTCTACCAAATTTGGTCTCGATCGGACCATTTTGACAAGTGTTATTGTGTTCAGACACACACATTATATATATATATATAAAGTATAGTTTAAAAAATCAATTGAGTATCCTTTAGAAACATTTTTTATCTAAACTACATGTTTCGACCTTTAGGCCATTTTTAAGTTTATTAACTTGATACTTGAAAATGGCCTAAAGGTCGAAACATGTAGTTAATATAAAAAATGTTTCTAAAGGATACTAAATTGATTTTTTAACTATTCTTAATATAACAGTACTCCTTAAAAGTGAACTATATAGATCAAATATATAAAGATTTTAACGATTATTGTTTTTGGTCTCTGGGCACCTAAACACAAAAAAATAACATGGTCTCGTGCCTAAGTATTACCATGAGACCTACGATAATAGCTTCTTCCCTATAGGAAATTCACTAAAAACCAGCACATTTGTCTCACTGGCTTGACCATTGAATTAATTTATCAATGATGAACATGTAGGCCAACATCAGACAAGGTGGCTCAATCCAGCTTGATTCAAACTGATCAAGCCTTATTCAAGACCTACTTAATATCATACCCGTACTTTGACTATAAATTAATAATACAAAATAAATAATTAAGTATGAAAGGAAAATAAAGAATGTATCATTTTTTACAAATAAAAAAATATTTATTCCAATAAATAACAACAAAATATGTTTTATTCTAAACTAATTTAGAATAAATCTCTGAAAATAAAAAAACTTCCACAACAGTGTCATTTCTCTCATAAATAAATTTTAGTGTCACATGCAATCTGTATATTAAGCATCAGACAAAACCTTTTGTAATATTATAATAAAAATCCTATTTCGTCCAACCAATCAATAATAAGAAGCCCATTTAAGTGGCTATGTTTAAAAATTTCTGAAAGTTAATAATAATTAGGAAGAAATGCTTCTGAGCGTAGCCTGCAGAGGCAATAATGACTTTTCCATACTGTAAAGGAACATTATAGTGCTCACAAAAACGTAATACCATATAAGAAAATTGATTAAAAAATTATGATTGTTAATATATACAAGTTAATTTGCAGCTAAATTAAACTTTTTTTACCTTAACAGGTAATATAAATCACAAAATCAGAAAAGTAAAACAAAATATGTTTATTTACAAAACAAAGTAATCAAAAAGAATAGTATTGAAATACCCTACACCCAAGTGAGTTGAAAAAGAAAGACAGCAATCAAGATCTTTAAGCTGATTTGTTCTTGGAACCACAAGAATTAAAGAATAATTGTAAAAGAAGTACTATTTCAAATGTACACAAGAATAATATATTCACAACAATATACACATAATTATTTTATTATATTATGTCTACCTGTAAATTCTTATATAAATTTATATGAACTTTATAAAAGCAATTATCAAGAACGTAGCAAAATTTATGTTTGACACATTAGAATTAATAAACCCCAAAAAAAGGGATTAACATTTTAGCAAACTGAACGTTTGATTTTCAATCATAATATCTACTGCTACACATTTTTAAATTTAAATAAAAACCTTAGGAACACTTTTTCTAGGCGGACTTCAATAACCTGAAACACAAAATAATGATAGTAAATCCATTTGGCAATAGATTCTATATAAGTGAGTAAAATTCCCAAAAAATACAGCAAAAACAATGTTACAATAAGTAACAACAACAAGTTAACCAATATCAGATGAATGGTATAAAAGATTTTCATTTACTTTATATAAATATTATGGTCGTGTGAATATTCAAACTTCAAATATTCGAATATCGCGGATATCCGGTCCGACTCGGGATGCTGCTGACAAAGTTCAATGTCAGTCGAATATTCGAAGACGATAAATAATATAAATTGACGTCCGTCAAAGAAAAGCTATAAAGTTTCCATTTAAAAGTTCAGAATTAGCATACCATTATATAGCTAATTTAGTTGAAAACTAAATGTAACCAATGCTTTATCATCTGACCACAGTTCTGACCAGGGTTAAGCTGATTTAAATGGTGGCTGTCAAATTATACTTTACCTTTAATTTTATCAAGGAAAAATTGTTTTTCACATTTAAAAGCCCGTAAATTTTAAACTACCTTTTTTACAGACATGCAGGTAGTCTCAAATGATTTACTACTCTGTGCACTATAAACTATCAAATTTTATTAAAAATCGTTAGAGCCATTTTTGAGAAATTTGGATTTTTCATGTTTTTAAGAATTTTTAGGGGCAAACTGCCCTTAAAATAAAAAAATTCAAAAAATGAAAAATCATCTGGAGATATGGGGAATATAGACATACATACAAAATTTCATCTAAATCAGACCAATGGGGTAGGCTGTGGCTCTGTACACATCCAGACACATGGACAGTCATCAAAACAACTTCTCAACTTTTTTTTCAAAAACAACTTTTTTGGATTTAGGGGACCCCAAAATGAACACTCTCAACTCAAACTCGAAGATTTTTACGAAAATAATACTTTCTCCATAATATACCATCCTACAAGTGGGAGAAAGTAAAAACTGTATAACTATAGTATTTTAAATAGGCATTAACATTTTTTAATGTTGTTTCAATACATGTGTTACTCATTATGTAATAGACTATTTTTACAATAAAATCAACAATTTTAATGTATTTGATTTTTTTTAATTTTCCAGAGCTAAATTATTCTATATTGTGGTATTGATACATAAAATACTTCCTCGGTAAAGTAAAACTAACATATTTTTGATAGTCCTCAACTGAGATCTGTCGTAACATAATCATTTATTTATTATTTAATCTGTATTTTTCTTTCCTGAATGGGAGGACTGCGTCATAGAGTCCTTATGGGCTGCCTGCTATTACTCATACCCAAGAATGAAAGTTTTTTTGGAACAAGCATGATAACATTGAGCATTTTTGTTCACTGTAGTTGTTACCTGAGCGTAACACTCTGTTACGTGGGTGGGGCTGTCGCAGGGGTAGTGACAGGCTGGGCGGGGGTCGGAGCCGGGGCATCAAGCTCCCGGTACTTCTGTATCCTTTTCCATTCTCCTGTGTTGTAGTTCATCTGGAAATGTGTCTCGACCAACATGGTCAAATATGTGTCATCGGGTTGCCTCACATTTTCTTGGTTCTCACTCAATTTTATTGTCACTATATTACCTAACCGTGGACAAGGATTTTCTGCAACATACATAGATGGTGAATGAAAACTTTGGTCGGTCAAGTCATACAATCATCCTCTGAGAAATTAATGAAATATTGCATAATTATACAGTCATACCTTTGATATAACGAATCTGAAGGGACTGAAAAAAATTTGTTACTTCAAGGAATATGTTATATTGAGGTAAGGTCAGCTAAGAATTCGTGGATAGATGTCCATAGATCTAACTGTTAACGAATTGAAGAGAATTTAACCTTAATAAAATACACGATAACGTAGTGATATACTGTACATTGTAAGGAAAGCAAAATAAAACTCTTACTGCACTTTACATGCACAATACACATACAGTACACAGTGTGGAATGATCTCCTTAACAGTATCTAAACTAAAGCGATGACAAGCCTGATGGTAGCTAAAACAACAGGATGTTGTTCCACCTGTTCTGACAGATGATTTAGGTTGGAACACGTTTTGAACATACGTTATATCGAGGTTGAGTCCCACATCATACGTTATATACAGGTTCGACACTAAAAAATTTTTTTGCCAATACCGTTAAAAATTGTTAATATCAATGTTTTGAACATAGTTTATTCAAAATATAAAGTTTAACTATACACTGTGTGTAATACAGAGATCAATGAGATTTAAAACTATTTGTTACATTGAGATGCGTTACATCAAGGTTTGACTGTATACGAGGGGGTACCCAAATGTAACCGGAATTACGCTGCCGAAGGCGTGGCCTGTGTAGTATGTATGTCTCCCTCATGATCTTGGATGGATCATACTGGATCCATCTGAATGATATACTGAATCTGTGGATGACCTGCGCTACACACGTAGCGCAGGTCATCCGGAGTTCAGTGCCATTAGTGCCGTCTCCGTGGGTGAACGTGTTCGTCGACGGACATCCTTCACGGGGTTTGTCAACAATTGACATGTAAAAACGTGAAAACCACTCGTATACTTGAGTTTTACCACTAATATATATATATATACACCAGCATTAAATATAAACAAAGGTTTTGTGTAGCCTGATTAAGAAACTCAAAAAAGGTTTTATGTGTTTTTTGAGGTTTCTTCTCAATTTTTATTCTTACTTCTTTAAAAAAATGTTAAACTCCTAAATCAACTTTTATGCCAGTGGTATGGAGTTCTTTGAATTAAATTTATATAGTTTACATTTTGTGCAGGAAAGCCACACTGTTTCTCTCGATCTCTGGAGTAAAGTAAAAAACATATCAGAGGATATTTTAACGAAGATAGTGAGTTATTTTCTAATTTAGGTTTAACATAACACCAAGTAATCTTTATTAACTTTTTGTCAAAATACATAGCATCAATCAGCTGATGACAGATAATAATATTTAGAGACATACTACTAGACTATTATAACAGATAGTTAAATATTTTACCCCTAGATCCAGCCATGAAGCCTAAAATTAGGGCCTTCTCTGGACGAGTAACCTTGTTGGACGTCCTGAACATATCTTGAGCTTCAAGCATGTGTTCCCTCTGAAACATTTAAGATATTACTCAATTTGAAACTTAATAACTTAGAATTCTTCACGTTATATAAGTAATATATTAAACTTTTATTATTTTCATCCAATTTAGATATTTGACAGCAATATGGAAAGATGTAGAATGACTTACCGTCAAAGAAAGACTGGGTTTGGTGGTGGAAGCTGGCAACTTGGCAACGATAGTTTGCTGCTGAGGCTGCCTTATCTGTACCACAGGCACAGCGGTTGAAGTAGTCTGCAATTACCAACATGGAAAATAATACACCATGAAATAAACACTACCCAAGTTGATAAAATGTAGAAACAAGCGCAAAACATGAGCCAACAATTTTACGGCTATTGTAGTAATTTATTACTTTAACCTGTATATTACCCAGGAATGCGAGCCACTTTTTGGCCACTTTGCAACGTTTTGTATAAACAACTGTGATAATTTCTACACTAACACAAAATATAACATGTTGCATGTCATTTTATTCAGCACAAAACCTTCTAAAAGAAAATTATATTGATATTCTAATCACTATAAGCTGTTATGTTTGTATTGGCCTCAAACAATTCAAAAGAGAAAAAGAATACCACAGTATGAGTTTGCTCCTCACAAAAACACACTAAATAGAGTTCTACACAGTTTTCAAAACAACCATTTTCAAGTTAATTTATTAACCCTTAAAGCGCTACTGAAAATCACACTCCCTGCTCATTTAGGTTGAAAAAAATCAAAATTATATTTTCCCAATGTTCTTTTTGGATTTAGGTAGCTTGAATAAAGTAGAAAACAGAAATATGCTTCATTTTTATTTATTGAACATTTTAACACTATTTTTCAGGTACCTAAATAGTTATTTTTGCCAAAAATTCTGAGCGCTTAAAATAAAACTTGTAGGCTTACATAAATGAAAAATTACTGATTCTAAACATGAAAACAGTGAGAAGAAACATGTCAATAAAGTAAAAAGATATTATGTACATTACCACTAAACATAGTTTTGCATCATATGATAAGCCTCAAAACAGTCATAAGTCCATTCACGAACTCATCAAATTCCGGATCATCTGGATGAGCCATGTTTCACTTTTATTTTATTATTTAGATTCACAAACATTCACACTACATTATCTGTTTACTTCTCAAACACAACACAAATAATCACACGTCAATGGATATCAACAAACAACGATTGGAACAGTGAATACAGCTGGTCGTAGTGGCACGTTAATTTTCTCGTCAAAAGCAGTACGGGAGCGCTAGAATACAGGCCAAAGTTGCATAACATCTAATCTCAGTCACTAGAAATTCCTTCAAAGCCGCCATATTGGTTTTGTGAGTTCATAGAGGTTAAAGCAACATTACCATGCACTCTATTGGTTGTTTCGCGAACTACAGCGCAGTAAATGAGACGAAATGGCTGAAAGTGAAAAAACTTAGTTTCCGCGCCGTGGGACCCTACTGTGCCGCGAGAAAACTCGTCAGCCGCCCGGTAAGGGTTAAAGGAACAATAATTTATTAAAGGATCAAGTTAATCTATTATTTTATTTGAGTGAAAATCCCGAAAGAGCAAGATCAATACAGCAAATCACAGTTCTGTATTGGTCATATAACATCGTCAACAGGCTGTCAGAGGCAAAAGAACAAATAAATTTAAAGAATCATGAATCACAGTGTAAAAGGTTTTAACTGTGATTGAAAAATCACAAGTATTCCCATCACTATTTGAAACACGACTAATACGAGCCTCATACTGGTACGACTATTTTGTTGTGTCAAAAGGAGGAACGGTTCCCTGATCGCGTAAGCTGCTGTACGTGGATACGATAATAAGCCGGAAATGCACAATAATTTAGAGCCGGCAGGGAGTTGGCTGTTTGCCCGATTTTCCTGAGGTCCTGGTGAAATTGTTTTATTTTAAATGATCATTCACCAACACGCTATGAGTCAGTCTTACGTTCAGTATTTGCCGTACATCTGGGCAGTGTTGTAATTCTATATTACTTGTAGAGTATAAAGCCTTTAACGGTCAGATTTTATTTAATGTTTTCGCAGGAGATGTTCCATAGTTATATTTGATGGCAACCTAGACTGGATAGTGACTTAATTTTTACTTATTTGTACCGTACCGAACTTGTACCGAAAAAATTCTTGTACCGTACCGAGGTTCTCAGTACAAGGCTGGAACCGTACCGTACCGATTTTTTCGGTGCACCTCAGACCCCTACAATTTTTACAGATATCTCAGAGCTGTCAAAACTTTGAAATACCTATTGATAGATCTCAGAAGAAAGATCAAAATTTGCCATTTATACTGATACCAATTTCAATCTAATTACTAGGCATGGGTTGAATTTTTTTTAGATTCTGAATCCGATGCCGATACTTTAAAATCGATTCAGACTCCAGCGATTCCAGGCATTGATTGTGCCACCACCAACAAATGAAACGATTTAACACTAGAAGTGTCCAATATATTTTCTGCAGTGTCACCAAGTTTATAGGGTTTTGCGAGCCTTTAAAAAAAATCTTTACTAATTCAAGAAATACTTAAAACATAAAAGATATGTTAAAAGTATGTAAATATGAATAAATATACAGTTTTTCATGAATAAATAAATACATACCGTTATATGAAAATCTATTTTTGTTTATACCTATTACGTTGTGTGTCATACATACGTAAAAAAATTAAATAGCCAATTTGTTTAAACCTAGAAGTGGTAAAGCCTTAATTCACGGCGCATTTACAAATTCAATAAAAAGTGGCGGGTGGAGGCATCTGTCATCAATTTAGTGAACTTATCACCTTAGTGACCGTGTTGCCCTCTGGGGGCAAGCAACCGAACCTGCTCACACAGTTCACTAAACTGCCACTAGGGTATGTCTTACAGCCAAGTATGCGTTTTATGCCCCTATACACTGGTAGCTGCACAGGTTAGAGCGCTGCGCTGACGGGTGTAACGTCCTAGCCATTCGGAAGTGCTAGGGTTTGAATCCTGACCATGAGCAATCCCAATTTGGCTTGCGAATGTGTGGTAAAGCGGAGAGGGCTTAATTGGGATTTCAGTGGACACCTGTTTTGCTTTTGTGGTTATAAGGGGGGGGGATGTTTTGTTTTTTTTTTATTTATACTTCAATATTTAAAGAAGATATAGGTAATTATTTTATGTTACAGTTAAAAGTAAAAAGCTTTCCACTTCTAGAGTTATAATTTAATGCTGAAAACCAAAAATTTATACTTATGTGAACAAAATAACTAAAATATTATAAACTGTTCCTAGGTAATATATTCCTCTCGGTATTCCCGGTATCGTTTTACTCAAAACTGGCTAGTTTGTGAAAACGTTTCAGAAAAATAGTCCGTTATATCGAAATATTGTAACCATAAATGTTGGATGAAAAACAGAAGTATTTAATGGGCATATTATCTATACAGCAAATCCTGTTAATTATCATGTAAATTGAAAATACAGTACTTTGCTGTAGAATTTAAGATCTTCGTAGTTTTGTTTCTGAAAAGTTCATTTCGGAATAATATAATTAACAGTACACTAAAACCTCGTTTATCCTGTTTTGATGGGACCAGGGAAATTTCGGATGAGCGAATTTTCTGATTAACAGTTTTACCGATGTTTTGGAAAAAAAACCCTAAATAAACGCCTTCAGCATTTACTATGCTGTACCCGTTATACGGAAGCGCATTACCCTCTCATTTCTTTGATTACAGTGTTTATACACAGTTGATTTTAGTAACGACCAAATTCGCCTAGCAGTACCGGCCGAATACAGTCCACGTTGTTTAGGTTGACGCAAATCGCGGTGTACTTTTCTAGCAACATTATTTTTCTCCTATAACCATTTCGGATAAACCGGAATTTCGGATAAGCGAGTCCAGGATAAACGAGGTTTTAGTGTATTCTGATAATCGACAACGACATGATTAGTATTTTGAAATTCAATATCGTATTGAAATTTATCAGTAACTGAAAAGAAGAATAGTTATGAGATATGTTGTAACTAGAGGTCTGAGGGTAGTTATTTTTACTGTCAGGTCGGGTACTGTCAGGATTACCACAAATTTTCGGGTCTGGTCGGGTTCAGGTATCATAAGCCAAATGAAAATTCGGGTCGGGTCGGGTTCGGATATGTAAGTAAAAAAAAATTCGGGTCGGGTTCAGGTATTACAAGTTAATATTCGGGTCGGGTTTGGGTATTGTAAGCCTAAATTTCAGGTTGGCTTTGGCTTTTATTAGTAAGCAAAATATTAATTTAAATAAATTTTGATTGACCTACTTAGCATTATTGATGCAAGTCAGAAACCTATAATTGCATTTACCAACTTATTTATTTCACATATATGCCCCAAAGTCATTAAACACATTATAAGTACAGTTCTCTGTTTGGTATATTAACCCCAACAGTTTTATTCATTTAATTAACTATATTATTATAATTTATGTTGTTCAAATTAAATCAAACACTTTCATAAAATTTCAAAGGCCTTTTTAGACTAAAATAGTTATTTTAGTATAAAGTGGTCAATATTTTAATATTACAGTGGAATCCCTCAAATCTGAACACATTCTCAGGAAATCAAACAAAGAAATAGCTGGAAATTAAAAAAAATTAATCACATAAACTTATTTTTCAAGGTTGAACAAAGTCAGGGTTTTTCCTTAAAGTCTGTTATCTTTAACTGTTGAAATGAAGAAAATCTTCACACAAACGTAATTCCAAGCCCCGTCGGTTATTAGAGTTACGTACTTATCAGCAGGTAAACGCTTACTAAACTAGACACAGACAGTAGGCAGACGTGATATGCATCCCAGTAAGGGTAGGGGTTGGGGGAGAGTGATTTAATTTTAACATAGGCTCAAATAGAAACAATGGCATGTCAAGGGACTTACATCCACCCGCCAAGGTCACTGCCTTTTTCAACTTATTGAGTCACGTACAGCCTGTATAACGCCAATCACCGCGTCTCCCGTCGCTTACCGTGCGAAATAAGTGAGGAATATAAGTGACGAAATAAGTGTGTAATATTTTTTCCCCGGGAAGAACAGGCTTCAGTCCCAATTAGTTTGGATTTGAGGGGTTCCACTAATGAGAAAATACAGAACATATTGTTAAAAAAATAAAACGGTTTATTTATTTCCTTTATTCAATTATATCCTTAACATTTAAATTTTTCATTTTATATGAGTGAAAATCCCGAAAGAGCGAGATCACTACGGCAAATCACAGTTCTGTGTTTGTCATATAACATCGGCAACAGAGCAAAAAGAATGAATCACCTGAAAGAATCACGAATTACAGTTTAAAAGGTTTTCATTGTTTGAAACACGACCAATACGAGATTCATACTGGTACGACTATTTTGTTGCGTCAAAAGGAGGAACGGTTCCCTGATCGCGTAAGCTGCTAGACGTGGATATGATGATAAGCTGCGAATGCACAATAATTTTGAGCCAGCAGGGAGAGAGCTGGTTGCCTGATTTTCACGAAATACAGTGAGGTTGTGCAATCGAATGTATTAAAACAGTAAAAATTACTTCAAAGTTTGACATCTCGATCGAGAACATCTGTCGTCATCATCGATAATATTGCGTGAACGTGGCGTGAGTCAGAAGTTTTGGACAAAATCTTATTACCCGCCGTCTCGGGTTAATTTCAATGTCATCTCGGGTATTTTGTACAACCCGATGCCTTTCGGGTAGTTACTACCCGCCCGACCCGACATCTAATAGAAGCCTGCCCGAATGAAACCCGGGACGTGCCGAGCCCGCCCGACCACTCGGGTTCACGCAATTACCCGAATTTTCGGGTACCTGCAGACCTCAAGTTGTAATCTTGAACTGGCCATTTGAACGTTCTTGCATTATTTTCAAAAGGATATGAATTACATCATTCGCCATCTGCACTTTTGTGTTCCAGCAAAGATATTTCATATTGACGATGTAAAGTTTTAGTATTAATGCTCATTTTATATGGTCTATTAGTAATTTCGGATATATATTAAATTCTACTGGGTACCTTTTACTTTCATGTCGGAGGTGGTTATCCGATTGCTTTGAAATTAAATATTGGTTTTTATTTACACGGCTACAACAATAAACTGAAGTGCATGGTAATATTGAGTCGGCAGGGTGACTATTAAAAAATAACTAAAACAATATCGTGAATGAGAAAATGAACATAATTCTCTCTTTCGTCGTTGGCGGAACAACGAACGCTTGGAATTGAAGAATCGGAATCGACTTTAGACGATCATTTTCAATTCCAATTCCAACTCTGAGAATCGGTGGAATCGAGAATCGATGGAATCGACTCAACCCTACTAATTATACTAAAAATTGGAGCGATCATCGACTCTGGTGGTGAGTCGATTGGCAGTCGGAAGGTTAATCTATTCAATCCACTAAGACTCTTCTACTCCTTATTTATGATATATTGTAACTCACGTGGACTAGAGGTGGAGCAGGAGTGGCTGGTACTGTGACAGTCTCTGCTATTTGATTGTTGATTGAATCAGTCTTCAGTACAGTCGTTGTCGTTCCAGCTGCAATATTAGAGTGTGTCTCCATTACATACAACAGTTTGGTAATATAATAACTTATATAACCAATTTTTTCGAACAACCTTAATGCTAAACATTGCCCCCATCTGGACTGCTTTGGTTATTTTGGCATTTGAGCATATTTCCGGTTTCTATACACACATACAGTAGGGCCTACGAACATTTCCACATTTGTGTACTGAATTTACCACCACCATAATGTAATACGTTAAAAGAAAAAAAAACAGTACAGCAAAACAGTTGCACAGCACAGTTACTGTAAAATAACAACACTACTTTTTTTAAAAACATTATTCCAGCAAACAGCTGGAACAGTCAGCTCCGGACAAAATAAAAGAAAATGTGTTCAGTAAAACTAAGTTACAAGCATAAAACTAAGGGAAGTAAAGCATAATATTTAGTTTTATGCTTTCTAATTTTAATTATACTAAACATGGCAAATGAAGACTTATTTGTTATGTAACTTAAAAAACTAGCTGCATAATACTAGCTACTTTCATAATTAGCTGACTTTATACAGTAGAACCTCTCAAACTGTAGACTTAAAGGTTGTCGAGTTTTAAGGAACTTATATAAAAATAACTAAGGGTTACAAAAACGCTTATTTAGAGTATTAAAATATGTTCACTGGTAAAATTCTTGTAATAGAGAGTGGTATAGGCCTATGCTAAAATTTCTTTTTGTTTTTACTCACTATTTCATCGAAAAAAATGAAGAAATGCCATCCACAATGTTTACATAAACTTAAAATTTCTTAGAAGCGTCTGAATCAAAAACTGACACCGCCAAAATTGAACTGAAAGAAATAACCCTCGCCACAAGCGCAATAACAAATCGCACAGGCATCGGAGAAGTGCTAGCAGCTCACTGACGTATTAAGCAACACTGGAATGGCAACAGCGATCATTACCGTGCGCACCTGGGGAGAGGACGGCGCGCGGCATCGATCATTGCCGCCTGCAGTGAACACGTTAAAATGGTACATTTATTGATTTATTATATACAATTATACTAAGCTAAATACCCAGTGACTACAATGAAGTGAGGGTAGTTTATGACCTGCCCGGGAATCCCAGGTCAACGCACTGCCTCATAATAAGCAAAGTGGGCTACAGGAAATTCCAAACGTGTCTAAACAATAGCCCGCCCCAGCTAAGCAGGTAAAGAGTGTGTTGAATAACATTAGTCTGAGTCTCTAAGGCTCTCGGACATATTTAATGCTATAGGTTAAAGGTGGTGTAAAAAATATTAATTCACCAGCCCCGTCAAGTTTTTGAGAATCGAGTTTGAGAGGTTCTACTGTACTGACAAAGAATAACTTTATACAGCCAAGTCTGTCTTGAGGTGGTCTGATGTGAGGGGGTTACAGTAGTCTGGATCTTATGGTTCAATATAAAAATTAAATTAAAACATAATTTATTTTATCTAATTAGAATTCAATGGATTTTAAAATCAACTACAGTTAGACCTCAGCTGTAGATTCACAAAACTAGTGATTTTAAATATTTTCTTACAATTCTACAATACTTACAATTCTTTTGTATTGCTTGGAATGTATAAGGCAACATCAAAGGAGATATAAGGAAAGGATTGATTCCTGAATAGGGAAATACATATTTTAAATTACCTGTCCATTACAATAAAAATAAATTAATCTCATTTATGAAATTAAATGGTTTGTAAAGTTATGACTGAGTAAGGATACTCTCCCAATTCTAACTATATGTAACATGCTATCACATGATTTTTTAAATAGCATGAATAATATGAAAGCCTAGGCCTAATGTATTTTGAAGAAATATTTCAAGTACTGTATAAATACATTGCAAAATATTTGTTTGGGGAAGTAATAAGATAAATAAAGTGGGGATTTTTTTTTCCAAAATTTAAGCTTGTTGCCACATAGTTGTATGATCTGATTTCTAGTGGCAAATAGTACACTAACAAAAACAGTTTGAGTCAATGCATAACTTGCAGAAAAACTTGATTCACCAATAAAAGGCCACAAAAGTCCCACTTGTGTGTTAAATAGAGGTGTGCGGATATCCGAAAATTCGGTTCGGATTCAGATCGGATCGGATATCCGAAACCGATCCGAATGTATTTAAGATATCCGATCCGATAAATATCCGAATTTTCGGATAGACTGTATAATACAGCAATTTGAACAAAAACAACGAGATTTTCGTCGAGTTAATATCCGCGAAGCTGGAATAATTTTTGCTTAAACCTTGATAAGACGACGAAATTACGTAGTCTTTAATCAAAACAATGTCGTTGACTGGTAGACGCGATACACTTTTAGCGATTCGAATGACGAATGACGACCGCAGATGACGAAATTACGCAATTCATATCCAATCGGAATGTAAGAACGTCATTGGGCGGTCCGAGGATGCGGTATGATTATTCGATTCTTCAACTACGCATTTAAGTAACCGTAAGTTCAACACGATATTGTTTTTGAAATACAAAGCATAGCGTCATCGATAGTTGCACCGAGTATCAGATTGCGGTTTGATATTGTTCCATATAAAATTTCATTTCGGCTACGAAAAAACTTGAATTGTTGATTTAATGTTACTGGTAACAAACAATCATAATAGCTCGTTTTGCGACGGAGTTTCCGGCAAAAATAATACTACTTCATTCTGATCGTCTACTTAGACGATCAATTGTTTAGTTATCGCATTCTCAACTACTCCGGGTTTGAGCAATACGATAAAGTGTTGCCCAATTTACATTTGGCCTATTTCGTCGTTCAGTGTTCCCATAACCAACAAATTTTCCACTTGTTTTCAATCTACATTTTCTCTTTGTTAAATGAATTTAAGCGTTATTAGTTTTACATTTTTAGATAATTTTAAGATGAATAACTAACTAGATTACGACGAGGTACCATAATTTCACGGGTTTCAATATTGTTACACAGCCGATCGGGGTATTTTATCTGCCAAATATTCCAACTCTGCGCCTGCGCACAGGCCTTTGTTTGATAGCAGCTGCACTGTCGACTGTCAGTCACTGCCCTTGCCGATACGCAGATAGCCGATGGCATCGAGCCAATGGCGTCTGTCAAATCTCAATTCTTTGTTAATGGTGATTTGTTTTTATCATTGTAATAAATAAAATAATTGAATCGTGAAATAAAATTGAGAATTAGTTGATTATTAGTAGAATGAATTGATGAATTAGTAGAAAGTTGATGTCATTTAATGGTGAATTATAAGGTTTCTGTTGATTTAATTTGTGAATTACGCCATATTAAAATTTGTTACTGGTAATTGTTATTTTGTAAATTTGTATTTATTGATGGAATAAACTTATTATTATTATTATTAATTTTAAATGCAGTGAAGTAAAAATTTTAGTTTTGTTGTTCATCCTATAAAGAATTTATGATTTTTTATGTACCATTTAATAATTTTGATAAATAACATTTTATTGATTTTTTCCTAATTTATTCTTAGATAAGTCTGATTTCACTTTTTTATTGCGAGTATCCGAATCCGAAAACTATCCGACCCGAACCCAAACTATCCGATCCGGATCCGATCCGAATCTGAGCTATCCGATCCGAAAAAATAATTCACTATCCGCACACCTCTAGTGTTAAACATAACTACATTAGACTGATTGAGACACACAAAAGGAAGACTGATCACTCTTACAATAATTTGATAGAGGCTGATAAGCCAATTTAAAAATAGTTAAAACACTACCAGCAAAGACTGGAGCAATGTTGGGTACTCACGAGCAGTGGTGGGTGTGTATATCGGCTGCGGTGTGGCAGGGTTGAGAGCCGTGAGACCTGCAGCGTAGTCCGGCGTGGCACCAGTGGTAGTAGGGGTAGCAGCCTGCGCTGCCTCTGCCGCCCGTTTACTCTCTTCCAGTTCTGATCAAAGTTTAATCAACTGACATCTCTATCATAAGACTTTTTGAACTAGATTGGCTATAAAGGGTTAAACATAATAATAATACAGTAAAAACTCTCATACTCAAAAGAAAGTGGACTTTGAGGATATTAAGTTTTAGGGAACTTGAGTAGTACACATTGGCTAATAATTGTACAAGATGCATTATACTGCATTTAAATTTTTATTTTATTTTTATTTTTTTTTTATTTTGTATATTTCTACGCCAGTGGCATTTTTAACGTTTTGATGGGGAACGGTCCAAACCCAATTCTGCAATTATAGTTTATTTTATCTTTCTTTTAAAATATAAGTAGTAAAAGTGATTGCAAAAATTAAGTATCTCTAAACCCAATACTGTTAAATTTATTAATTACAAGGTTAAATACATAGAATAAATACTATAAAAAGTCTGGATAACGAAATAAATGCATTAAAACAATTTCATCAATCCATGTGAATCCATGTATGGATTGTGCTTCACTAATAGATATTTCAGCAAGCATTTTTAGTTTTCATAAAGTCATCAGCCCTTAAGAATTTAGGAGGATATCAAATTTTTAAAGTTAAGTTTGAAAGATACTACTGCACTTATAATGAATAGCACCTGGGAACTGAACATTGCTCATTGCATTTCATATTGGCTGTGTCAAAAAAATTACTCGTCAGACATAGTGCTTTAAACCTATAATTTAGTTGATTAAAGAATCTAATGAAAATGATGGCAAAATAATTTTGTAAAAAATACAAGAAACATTCCAATGAAAAACAATTTGCATAAAATATTTGTTTCATTTTCAATATATATATTAAAAAATATATATATATATTTTGTTGTTTTATTTTTATTTCTGTGTTATGTTAAGTTAATTTTAATTTTTATACTTTTTTATTGTTACCTGAAGACGCGGAAAGCGAAATATAGTGATGAATACATAATTATTTCTAATTTTTTGAAAAAATATATATATATATATATTATTCACCTTATATATTATTATGTGACCTAAAATTGATGTAACAAAAACGCATGTCACCAAATAGCAGTGCTGCATCTGTCAGTACTATGTAAATTTTAACTCACAAACTTTCAATGGCATTTGTCATTTAGCACACCTTGCATTCTTTTCCGCTTTTTAGCCTGAGCGTAGCCAAGAGGTTGCTCGTTGATGTCAAGCAGCTTAATGCCACCATCTTTTCGGCCCGCAGGTGTACGGGACAGTGACGGCCGGGACATCAGCGGGTTGTTGAGTGAAGGCGATCGGAAGCCACCTGTAGGAACTCGACTGGGAATGCCTTTTAGGGGAGCTGTGAAGCAACGTTACCATATCACCAACACTTGGCTAGGTTCAAACTAATATTCACAACAACTTAATAATAATACTGGTTGAGAAATTGAAATCATTGTCATTTGGTATGAATTCATGCATATATTACGTTCACACTTAATACACATTTTTAACATTATAGAATAATACAAACCATGAATCAGTTCATGGAGCTTTCTACTAGGAATAGGCTCTATTTGAACACAAAATGCTCATTCAAACATCATGTAAAAATGTGTATAATGTTTTAATTAATTATTTAAATAATATAATTAATAAAATTTAATTGGCAGACAACTAGCCTACTGTATAAAATTCCAACCAGAACACTTACTTGTGTCAGTCATTTTCCTCGGCATTCCTCTAGACCTTACAGGCACGGTAGGAGCTGTACTTTTCTTCATGTTGCTCACCGCATCTACCGATTTCTGCAACAACTCGGCCCTCAGGGCTGCTGACTTAGGCTTACGCTTCAGAGTAAAGTGCTTTGGAAGAACCGGCTGAAATAACATGTGTTGTTTTTTAGCGAGGGGTTGTACAACTTGTACAACAACTTTTACAACAAATTGTACAACTACTGCTCCTCACAATACAAATAACTTATCAGTGAAAAACTAAATTTGAAAGATAAGTTTCACCCTTTGACTGACTGAAAAAAATAATAACTAATGGTGTTTTTATGAATAATGATACATACAGTAGAGTAAAATGATGCAATAAAATTAAAGAACTTTTATTATTTATAAAAGAAATCAGTATACATGTTTGTCTTTGCAGTTTGTCTTATTTATAGTGGAGATTTATGTATCCCTGCAGGTACATACCCATTTTCTATAAATATCCAAAAAATTATCAAATCAAAAGTTTCTAATTATTTTCATTATGAATAGCATTTTTTATTTTGTGTATTTCTACGCCAGTGGCATTTTTAACGTTTTGATGGGGAACGGTCCAAACCCCGGTCTTGTTACTACCTAACGTCGACCTGTTGTTAGGAAGCATCATTAATTAGTAGCCCAATGACAAATGGCGACTGGGTCCAGATTCGACCCTTGCGGAATTCGATCCGGCGACCTTCAGTTTTGAAGGCGGGTATTATAACCACTACACCACCCAGCCAGTTACATATATTACATTTACATATATTATGTATATTTCATCTCAACCTTCCAACGGTTCACTATTTGACCCCTTTAGGTTCACCCCTTTTAGGCACTTTTGCAGGCTTTTACTAAAAAATTCACATAAAATAGTAACAATAAAGTAACTATGACATATTATACAGAATTTTAATCTACATTAAATTATCTATAAGATAATGGTAATATGTTTTATTTTTATCTTGGTTTTGATGGGTGTATCCAAATGAAATTGATAAAAAAAATACTATATACCGAAAGTTTTATGAATTCCATAAGATTACTACTGTAATGTATTGTATTATATAGTTTTTTGATGAATAAAGAATTATTGTAATTATTATTATAAAAATGTATTGGAAACATTGCTTTTTGTAAAAGCTTACCTATCGTCGATTGATCGACGGTAAACCTTCGACGACTGGGCGGTGACATTGATTAATCAATGGTAAACTTTTCGAGGGTTAAATCATCATATTATTAGCGAAACAACATATTATACAAACTATATGCATTTTAAACAATTCTTGATGTTTGACCAACCTTACCTTAACCCTCTCCAATCATCTATCAGACGTCGCAGTTTTCCCATTCCTATCATGTGTCAGACTCAGTCCAACATTCTTTTCTATTGGTTATTTCACCGTTTAAACTGCTTTACCGACCTTTCTTGAGCTGTTTCCGTGTTTTTCAGATAGACAGCATTAGAATGCACATCTTTTAGTACGTTTAGAAATATTTCTCTGTTACTAGTTTATAAAATTCTAAATGGTTATCTGCCATCTGCTGGGTTTGTTTGTAAACATAGCGTTGGGTCGCCATATTAATAAAAATATTGGGAATGATGCTGTTTCAACGGCAGAAACATGGCAAGTGTCTAACCACTTTCTGGATTCTACTAAGTGATTTTCTGACAGATTTACAGGCACAGCAGTCTCTGTCTGTGCACTGATCCTGAGACCAGATAGATGACATTTTTATGGAACTTGATTAGATATTAGATTATTGAAATGGTGACCAAAGTAGGTATTTTAAGCTAAGTATGAATGAGGATTGAGAGTAAGATGATTGTGGCACGATCTTGTAGTCTCGTTACTGACTAAGGCTGACATGTTCCTTAGACAGGACTGTTAAATAATAGCCCAACAGCTGATGGCAACTAAGGGACCTACAGTTTAACGTGGAATTCGAACTACGTCCTCTGAATTACAAATTGGTCAAATTATGAGGATGGTCTTTGCGGATTAACGTAGTATTTAATAGTGCGGGCGTTAATCCACGCAAGAGAACACTACATCCACCGACCATAGCTCACAATTATTTATACGAGGGTCATTCAATAATTAAAGAGACAAACAGGTCTGGAAGGGAACAACTTTATTTTAACGAAAGAATACTTTTACTACTTTTCAACATAATCCCCTTGAACATTTATGCTTTCGTTCCAACGGACCACAAGCTTTTTTATGCCAGCTGCAAAGAACTCTTTCTCTTGGCGTTTGAGCCAATTTCCCACAAACTTCTCGACGTCCTTGTTTTCCTTCCACTCTGTGCTTTGCCTTTTTGATTCTGACTCATAATAGTGAAGCCAAATTTCATCGTAAGTTAAAATTTTGTTGAGGAAGTGGTCACCTTCACTTTCATAACGTTCCAGCAGCCCTGTGCACACTCTCAACCTCGTTTCCTTGTGTAGCCGTGTCAACTCCTTTGGGAGCCATATTGCACATGTTTTGCTGTACTTCAACTTGTTTTTAATAAAGTTGTGAACTGTACCCACAATCACATGGACTTTTACAACTAGCATTTCCACAGTGACTCGGCGGTCAGCACGAATTATGTCATTAATTCAATTTTTAAGTGAAGGAGTTGAAACTTCAACTGGTCAGCCAGGTCGGTGTTAATCTGTCACTGGGTCCCGGCCATTTTTGAACTGTTCTACCCACTTGTAAAAATTTGCATGATTCAAACAATGTTCACCATACATTTTAGGCATTCTAGAGTATATATTCAGATGTTTTTCACCTTCAGCGAGTAAAAAACGAATAACATAACGTTGTTCAACTAATGTGGGATTTTTAAGTAGACTCACCATCATTAAATGTATTTTTGAGGTGATAAACACAACAATGTTGATTAATCAGCGGATCAGGACCTATCCCAGTACTGCCAACTTAAAGTTGTAAAAGCAGCAAAAATACCCTAATAACAGTTTTCTGCCCAGACCCGTTTGTCTCTTTAATTATTGAATGACCCTCGTAATTCGTGACCTCCAAGTAGCTGGATTACAGGATGACGCCACCATCAATTAACCCTTAATAGGTCATGTGGCGTACAAAAATGTGCATACACTAATTTGGCCTCTAAAGACATGTTTATTTTAACTTTTTATTCTAAAATTGTTATTGAGTCAGCAAAATAGACAATGGCATTTTAACTAGCAATAAATAAAATAATCAATTGTGATCACACGTTGCAATCCATCAACGGACTGATCCGATCCTTCCCGTTCAATTGCATCTTCTTGAGTAGGTTCACTTTTTTGACTAGCATCTTTGCTAATAGCAAACAATTGTATTTTCAAGGTCCCTTCACCACTTAACAAGAAAGAACTCAAAGAAAGCTAACTTTATTGTTCTTTACTTCCCATTGAACGAAAATACACACAATGAAAAAAAAATAGTTCTGTTTATATATTTAAATAATTTCAATATAATCATTAAAATAATCTACATCACAATCACACAGCCACAAAAAACAAGACAGATTTCACTAAAACTAAGAATGTTAAAAAAAACTACAATTTGCTGCACTAATACTGACACAATTGGGCACACGGCTCGCAAAAATGGTTAATATTGAAAACGGAATGGTTCTTTCTTTCATGGTCGTGTAAAGGAGTAGTGAAGGAAGGATAAGGTGGGAGACGAGTGGTAAGGCTGCCATATCGCGTCTTATACCAATCTTAAAGCATTTGCTTTGGAATTTTGTACACTGTGCGACCTATTAAGGGTGCTAGTAATATTTCCAGGGTGTTTTATTACTTTTATTTTTAAAAGTGTAACTCCCCCTTAAATTTGAAAAATTTTGTAGAATACATATTTCTCAATTTCTGCTCAAAAAATTGTATTAAAATGGAATGGTTTATGTATTTAGGCTATACCTTTTATAAATACTCAAACTTCTGGTTACTTACCCATCTAAAATACCTTTACTCACTGGATATTCACCTGGCCCACATTACTAAGCTTTGTCAAGGAAGTTCTTAAATCCATATTAGGCCTAAAGAGATTGAAAAAATTATATATTTTCTACATTAAATAGTCCGAATATATACCTAATTTGAGACTCCATATATTATCATAAGGCTTACACTTACTAACAGATCTTTCACCAGGGTTAGTTCGAATAATGTTTTTAATTCACCTGTTGCCCAACAACACTGATCAGAGCTGACTTGTTGAGATAGTGGCACTCCAGAGGCAGCATCCCCAGATCAACATTTTTTCTCACTGTATCAAAAATATGGATTATTCATTTAACTATGGAAATGGATTCATTTAAATATGGATTTCATTTAACCTATGCTCTTTAGCTAATACCACGATTGTGTCATGCAATAAACAACACATTCCTTGATTCACTCTAATTTATTAAACAGAAATAGTGTGTGTAAAGGAATAGTAGGCCTAAACCTATACTTTCAGTGGTGGGCAACTTCTATTTAGGTCATAAATCAGGGAAAGTGGTTTTTATTAAATCAAGATTTTAAAGTTTCTGATAACAATATAAACCTGATTCAACAGTTACTCAATAACTTACCCAATTTACGTAAATCATTAACAAGATCAGAAAATATTCGTCTATTTTCTTCATTTTCACTGATGTCATCGTTGAAACAACCAGAACTTGGTATTGTTCTCATCATCTCAGCAAGCATAGATACCCACTGTTCACTATCAACCATTGCTACCTCCAGAATTTCTTCCAACTCAACACGCCACTAAAAGTATAAATAATTTTATCAGTGATTTAATGAAGTAAGGCATAGATCTTTAATTTTATGTCCTTTACACAAAGTACGAATTACTTATTTATACTTAATTGTAAGTAATGGCTTTGAATTGATTTACATTCATAAACAAAACAATTTGTTCTATTGCATATTTATTTCTTGAAAGTCAAATAAGTACGGTATTTCTCTAAGATTGGTTGGTTTAAGGCCTCTGAAACAACACATGTTTTTTCTAACTATCACTTATAATCGACTATAGAGGATAAAGGGTCAATTCTACCAAATATTAGCTGAAACAAGAAAACAATTTCAGAACAGGATTGGAGATATTCCTTCAGGCAACTTGACCTTATCACAGTTCCCTCCTTGTTTAGCTTATTTTTAAACTTTTATTCAGGTTTGAACGGTTTTAACCCTTAGACTAATGAGTATGAGCACCTTAGTGCCACATACCTACTATGGGCCAGGGTATGCCACTGATGTGCGCTAGTAGAACATCATACGAATTTTAACTGTTTTTAACCTTTACATAAAAACTTTTGTTATAAGTAAGATTTTTCTAGCAGAATATCTAGTGCTTTTCTAAAGCATATCCATATTTAAAATTTTTATGTAAAGGTAAAGGATGGGTTTTAAGACATAAGTAACATTGACTTATATAAAGTGAAAAATTCTGTTTAACACAAGTGAATAAAATACGATAAAGTTGTTCTAAGAATGAGAATAAACCATTGAAACTAAGGCTTTATTCAAGTAAAAACACACCTAGGATTATATCTTAAAGCCATTACTACCAAAACAATAATAAAATAAATAAACATATCAAATCTGCATGGTTAACCAGACCAGTTGGTAAGATAATACAAAACTGGAATAGTTTTAAATCATCACATTCTCCCCTCGTTGAAATTGTGCTCCTAATCTTTACACTACAGGTCAGGATATAACTGTGTACGTTATGTAGATTTTTACTATGGGTATCACGGATACTGTGTACATTGCTCTGCAGATGTCAGTGAAGTGAATGTTAATGATATTGTTATGCTACCAAAAACCGAACTAACCCAAATCCGCAGAGCGCTGTGTACGGTATGTCGAATTGTCAATGCCGTCACAGCTAATTTTGACAGCAATAAATTTTAAAATATACTTATTAGTAATTAATAGTAATTCTTTCAATAGTTTAATTCTTGTAAATATGTAAACAATGGCGTGATACATTATTATATAGGCCTAAGTAGAAAATAAAAAAGGCTTTAGTTATTACTAACTAAAATAAATTAGATTAGATTATTTTAAATGGCGACCATACTTCAGGTAGGTATTTTAAGCCAAGTATGAATGAGAGTTGAATGTAAGATGATTGTGGCGCGATCTTGTAGTCTTGTTACTGACTAAGGCTGACATGTTCCTTAGACAGGACTGTTAATTAATAGCCCAACAGCCGATGGCAATCAATGGACCTACAGTTTAACGTGGAATCCGAACCACGACCTCTGAATTACGAATTGGTCTAATCATGAGGATGGTCTTTGCGGATTAACGTAGCTTTCAATAGTACGGACGTTAATCCACACAAGAGAACACTACACCCACCGACCATCGCTCACAACTATCCACAATTCGTGACCTCCAAGTAGCTGGATTACAGGATGACGCCACCATCCCAGTCTTATTAAATAAATCATATTAATATTAAATATTATATATTAAATTTTATATAGATCACTAATAGTAAAACAGTCTTTAAAAAATTATATTGTATTTTGTTTTGTTTTTTTTATATCGCCGTATGATTGTCGTGTTACAAAAATTAAGAATGTTTTAGAAGACTAGCCTACTGCTACTTACAATTATTATCTGAAAATTCACTGACAACTTTTTGGATGAATACACCAGATTTCTGTACATGCAGGAGTATTGAAAGGCTGGATTTCTGTACTCTCTATTTATAATGCATGGAACTTGAAATGTGCATGGAGGCCTAGGCCTAATATAATTTGATAATTTATAGCCTAGCATCTTGAACAAAATTTGACTCTTCTCAAATATATGAACTAGTAAAAGAATGACGTTTCCAACTCTACATTATTTTTAGTAAAATAATCTGTAAAGTCAACATCAGCCTGTACTGGTATCCAAACAAAATCTCATCTCATAAGTAAATCCTCGAATCCTAAAAGCCTACCCCCTCCACCTAGGGCATACTGTTAATAATTTGCAGTATGTTATCATAATTTTTGATTGATATATAAGTCGTAATAAAGATAAAGTTCTGACATAAAGTATAACAATTGTTTAAGAAAGCATCAGCCTAGATAGTATTTTGCCTCCAAAATCCTCGGTGGTATCTTACCAATTTTAAATAGCAAGTGAGGTTTGCACTAGTACACATTTACAATTAAACAGTCTTTTCCTATAAGTATCTAAATAATATATAATACAAATAGGATTAATAAATACAATCTAAATTAAATGCAAGACGCACCTCTTCAATATTCCGCCGTGGTATGTGAAAAAACGACAACAGAAGTTTTAACTTTACTTGGGTTTGAAGGTCAGGAAAACAGTCCTTAATATTCCTTAAAACTTCAGCGTTTAACTGAGAACAAATTGATCCACCCGTCCATGAATCATTTGATGTTCCTAATTTGTTGTGAAGCCACAACGAAGTATCACTGTCTCTGACGTTAGCCATGTTGAATCTCTCAGAAAACTGACGGACGAAAGGCGGACAGAACGGGGACAACTATTTTTCGTAAATGCAAATTTTCTTACCACAGCCTTTTGCAGCCTGATACCTTTCTTCTTCACAGCCACTTGAAAACGATCAAAAACGGAGGATGGGACTATACAAAAAAAACCTTCGAATTTCTGCAATATCAGGAAAGACTTCACATTATATCGCTATTACCGTATTCCGATTCGAATTTTCGACGAGTTTTCCATTATACCCAAAAATAGTGTTTCAATAGTATTTAATGTGGTTTGATACATATTTAATTATTATATCTAGGTTTTAATCCATGAACAATACCATAGATGAACGGATACTAAAAACGGATACTTATAATCCGTTCCTCTCTGACAATACTGTACCTCAAAAGGTTGGTGGAAAGTTAAGAAACATTCTGTATTACCATAATATAAACCTAGAATTATTGTTTATTGTTAGGTACTTAATTGATTTATATAAAACGACAAATATCCATTTTAGTTACTACAATATAATTTTAAAATTACATGGATTTCAAATATATGAAATACATGTAAATCAGACATATATTATATCTAATAATATATAATAACATATACAACAACATATAATAACATATATAATATCAAGTCACGAGTTCAATTACTATAAAAATGTTTTTTTTGTATTTTTCACTAAAGGGTATGATTTCAGTTCATCTAAACAGCTGCTGTATTCTTATAACCGATCTATGTCGTCACTAACCAAATGTCTTCCAGAGTCGCTATGCTACCAGCGCCCGTAGCCCGTGCTACCAGCTACAGCGCCACTACGGGCGCTGGTAGCATAGCGTTGGATGACCTAACCCAAAGAAACCAACAAAACAAACAGGGAACAGCTATTACAGATATTGTGGGGAATACCACTACACTCCGCCTCCATGCTAGCCCGTAGTGGTTCATGGAGGAAGTATCGCTCTGCATGGTCGAAAGAAGGACTTCGTGTTCCAGTCTTCGGACCGTGTATTTGTTACCAGGTTCCCAGCCGACTAGCATGGAGGCGAAGTGTAACGTTGGTGGCCCCGAATTTTTGTATACAATTAATTGTTTTTTCCGTGTGCTAATTTGTTTTCAGCTGCAGCCGGACGACGCTGGGCTGCCAGCGCCCCTAGCGGACACGAGGTGAAAGTAGCGACCGCTTTGACGGGTGGGGGTCAGTAGTGGTCTGGCCTTCGTGTCGTGCGGTCCTACTTATTTTTACGTCCGCTAGCTCGGAGGCGGAGTGCTAGTGTCGCTCGTTTGCAATTTTCCGAATGTACAGAATAGGCTAAGTATAGTGTTTTGTCTACAATTTTTTCTATAGTTATATTTTTTGTTGTGTTTTTTGACCGGTTTCTTTTTCATATGTAGAAATAACCTTTTGTTTGTACAAATGTAAATATTGTTAGGCACTTGAAAACGGGAGTAGTTCATCCAACTCCCGAAACGTTGTGTAGATTTTAAACACAAGACGCGTTGGAAAAGTCCAACTATTTGTTAATTTTAATGATTAATAACCGACGCCATTATGAATTTTCAAAACTCTGTTGATTCATTACTATTTTACGTCAACTGTCAAAAATTGTCATGTGTCTGTTTTAATTTTCATTGTCGTGGTTTTAGATCTGGTTGCCTTGTATGCAGTCTTCTTTTGCGATATAATTTAAATACAGTATACTATTTGTTATTTCTTAGTTCCTTAGTTATGGTTATCAGTAGTAAATAAATTATATACTTTTAACTCCCTTGCGACCTTATTTTGTTTTAGTACAATCCTAAATAATTTAAGTTCAAAAGGATTGTTTTTATTTTGCTTGGATTACGGATCGACGGTCTGGGTCTTCATATTTGGCACGACAAATAGGTTATATTTGTATTAGCGAATTTCCCATAGGGAAGAAGCTATTACCGTAGGTCTCATGGCGAGACTTAAGCCCGGGACCATGTTATTTTTCTTCTTTAGGTGCCCAGAGTCCAAAAACAATAGTCGTTAAAATTTATATATATATATATATATATATATATATATATATATATATATATATATATGTGTGTGTGTGTGTGTGTGTGTGTGTGTGTGTCTGTGAACACGATAACTCTCGTAAAAATGGTCCGATCGAGACCAAATTTGGTAGAGACGTGTATTCCTACAAATGCTCGGACGAGTTCGTAAACCAGACATATCGGTCAATGGGAACGGGTAGTTTGGGGGGGTTTTGTACCCCAAAATGAGGTTTTTTGCGTTTTTCACATGTAATTTTTAAAAATTTCTAATTTATATTTCACCATTGGAATCAGCTTAAAAAACTACACAATTAAGTTCCTTAAAGCTTTTCTATATCTCCAACGGTTACCGAGATATTAAAAAATCTAAACACAGTACGTTGTATTGTGGGGCTCCAATGTTAATCTTATGGAGGATAGGGAAAAATTAATACTTCCCATATTAATGATTATTTTTTGGAAAAAACTTGATATTTAGCTTCATGAGGTTGAGATCTATCCATTTATGCTTAAAAATCATAGTTTATGTGTTTATCATGGCAGCAAACCTGCATACTCTTTTCCCATAATAATCATATAAGGAATAGGCAAACTCCTTTATTTATGGACAGATGTTGATAAAAGTTGGTATAAATGTTAAGATAAAAATTAGTTATGGTAGAAATGCCTAATTTCAGTGTTCCTCACAGCAGCAAACCTGCACGCTTTTTGCCATGTTAGTCTTATGGAGAATAGGCAAATAATTCTCATGTTTATGGACAGATTTTTTTAAACTTGTCATATATTATTGATTTGGAAATTCGCTGAGTACGCAGGTCTGCTGCGACGGGGGTATTTTTTATGATATAGTAGCCTACTGAGCCAAAATGATACAGTAATAATATATTATTGTTAAAGCTGTCTGACCATAAAACTAGTTCTACATGCATGATGGGAAAATAATAACGTAAAATACCAAAAGTTTCCAACAAAATTCAAATTAAATAGTTTTATTCGTATTAAGGAACACAATAGCATTAAAAGGTTAATTTTAATTATTTTCGATACAAACAACATGAATAAATCGTTCCAGTTGCTTGGTATTGTAGTGAAACGATTCCTGAAAAGTACAAATTTCATTTAAGAAAAAAATGAATAGGGGTCTTATTACCATAGATGATAAAAGAACTTATATATAATTCTTCTATTTATAAACAACTAGCGTACTTGGCGCACGAAATCGTGCGCTGTCAAGGAGACAATCTGTCCACCAATGCGTGTAGGCACTCAATCTTAAGTGTTGCTATTTAAAAAAAATCAAGTCAATTTAATTATGATAAAAATTAATTTATTAATAAACCTTGTAAAATTTCTCTATAAACAATATTCCGAGTATAAATACGGATGTCTCGACGAAGTCGGCTTTGGTGTTTTCCATCTTTTATATAGACTTTGAGTTCATCAAATGATCAGGCTCTACTTGCTGCGACATGTAGTTGGCCGTGACCAAACACCGATTCTGGGAGAACTACTCCAACCTTACCCAAATATTGGCCCTGAGATTTGTTAATGGTCATAGCAAATGCCACAATAATCGGGAACTGTGTGTGCTGGAGACTGAACGGTAACAGGGTATCGCCTTCCAGTCTCCATTATGTCGAACGTTTAGCTTTTTTTCATAGGTAACCAATGTGTGTTCTTTGAAAAACTGTTACTTCCGTTGTGTCGAGCTGTAAACATCAAACTCACGCAATGTTTGTCTCCGAGTGTTTCTATTTACTCATCAACTGCACAATATATAACTACAATATAATAACTATACTTAGAAACCAAGTTTAGATTTTCCCAACAGATTTTCATTTTGGTTATGTTTTGGTTTTGTGTAAATAAAAACTGGTGTTTTATTGCCAGCTGTACGATGATGTCTTCATTAAACGAAAAAAGAAAGAACCATGTTTAACTGTCAGATTTAATTTGTTTATTTAACAACTTCCTTAAATAAACAGCTGATTTCTCGATCGTCGGTGTTTACTTCTATATTAAGTTTATGGAGAAAATCGCGACATTGACCCCATTATCTTCCATGACCACGGTGAATTTTCAAAATGTTTTAATTGATGGCAAAACTACATGCTAAGACCTTTATAACGACACCTTGGACATGGTGATTGGTAGCACCACCGCTCCAAAACAATTATCACAAAAATAGGCCTAGTGTATTAAATATATATAATAAGATGCTATTACTGACTTGTCAAAGTGGTGTTATGTGCAAATCTCGCTCGGAGCGCTGTCAATGCTCTGCTCCGCAGACAATCAACCGACTTTTTTGGCGAAGAACAGTTTAACAGATGACGAAGTAGGGAGAGATAGATTGTCATAGTAGTTGGAGTAGGGTAGAGGTATCTTTTGTTTAATTATTATTTTCGACCGCACATTAATATTGAACAGATTATAATCTGTTCAATAAAAGAGAATATAATTCATGTCTTATAAGACATATCCATGTTAAAACATAAATGTAAAGGTTTATGCAACCTGCTCTCCGGTCCGGAGATCTATGGGCCAGTGTGTTTAGTTGTTATAACCTTATATATTATTGGGATGTTGACATGGATATGCGTTAGCTCGTGAGGGGGGGTGGTTGGCAATTTGTAAGATGAAAATTTGGGACAGGTTTTCATAGAAACTACCAGAGCTATGTTTGTATTGAATTTTTAATATATAAGAATAAATACATCTTTTTAGATCAACTGAAAACATCCCCTTTAGACATACCCATGATATAACCTATTTCCGACAGGGAAGTAACTTAAATACTGTACAAACATTTTTTATGCATTGAATCATATAAAAACTGAAGTATATTTATCAAAGCCTTTACTTTATCAATCAAATAATAACATTATTATTTATTTTAGGTTATTAATGATTATTTGTTTATAACATATATTACTAAAAAAGAACACTTAACGACATTACACGTTGTCGCGGAAGCGGAACTGTTTTGCATTGAGCCTGTACCGTTTCCGCTTGTGTTATGAATTTCTCTGCATAAACAACATAATATCCAAGCTACGGCAACACGCATCACGCAAACGCATGATAATAATAATTAAACATATTTTCTTAGTTCTTACCATTGGCTCATTTTGTTGACAGTGAAAGAATGAAGGCCTGAGTTATAAGGTTGAACGTTTTTGCATTATTTTAAATATAAAATAATTTGGTGGTAAATAAACATTAAAGATTTAAAATTTTACTATGCAAGAGGACAATCATTTTCAAAACTGGGAATGTTTCTTTGGATCCATGGAGGGCTGTATGAGTGTGGATTTTAGTAGATGTGGCATAAGCAGTATTCCAGACAAGATTCTTGGAAGATTTGTTAATATTCAGGTAAGTTAAACTTAAAGAAAAATATGGATATGACTAAACACACTTGGATAAATCATTCAACTAATAGACTAAGATAAAACATGGTTACAATTCCTATAATAATTATTTATAAAATATTTGTGGGCTGTAACTGAAATACTTCCGTCACAGCAGACCTGCGTACTCAATGAATTTCCAAATCAATAACATAATAATAATAATATATGATAAGTTTCATCATCATGTTGATAAATATGAGAGTTATTTGCCTATTCTCCATAAGATAAACATGGGAAGGATTGTGCAGGTTTGCTGCTGTGAGGAACACTGAACGTAAGCATTTCTACCGTAAACAATTTTTATTTTGACCATTTATACCAACTTTCATCAACATCTGTCCATAAATAAAGGAGTTTGCCTATTCCCTATATGATTAACATGGGAAAAGAGTATGTAGGTGTGCTGCCATAATAAACACATAAACTATGATTTTTAAGCATAAACGGGTGGGTATCAACAACATGAAGCTAAATATCAAGTTTAATCCAAAAATATACATTGATAAGTGAAATATTAATTTTCCCTATCCTCCATAAGATTGAAATTGGAGCCCCAAAATACAACGTACGGTGTTTAGATTTTTTAACATCTCGGTACGCATTAGATATAGACTAAAACTTTAATGAACTTATGAACCGTGTAGTTTTTTATGTTGATTCTAATGGTGAAAGATAAAATTTAAAATTACATATGAAAAACGCATAAAACCCAATTTTTGAGTAGAAAATCCCCCCGAACTACCTGTTTCCATTACAAACTCGTCTGAGCAAATGTAGGAATACACGTCTCTACCAAATTTGGTGTCGTGCGGACAATTTTTACGAGAGTTATCTTGTTCATACACACATCCTACATATATATTTATATATACCGTATAAATTTTAACGACTATTGTTTTTCCTCTGGAAACCTAAAGATTGGAAAAAATTACATGGTCCCGGGCTTAAGTCTTGCCATGAGACCTACGGTATAATAGCTTCTTCCCTATGGGAAATATGCTAATACCCAGCCTACAATAAAAATACCCACAAAATAACTTTTTAACTGTTGACTGAAAGTCATATGTTACCTTGTTTTTTTTATTAGTAAATAACGGTTCTGGAGTAAAAATAATTAAGTTTGATTCCTTTTAGAGACCTATTAAATTGAGTCTCATTATTACCAGCAACTTAGGCTTTAAGATCTTCAGTTTTGATTTTTTACTAATATCAGTCTGTAATGTCCATTCTGTTATCACTCCCTAGAATGTTTAAGTGTAAAAATATTGCACACATGTCACCTAACTATAAAAATAGTATTATTACAAAACTGCCTGTTATGACTCCAGGTCAGGCTAAGTTTCATAGGTTATTGGGTCATAATGTTCAATAAAAATGAAACAGTTTTAAAAACAAAGTTTCACGATGTTTCAGTATTTGGAATCTGATCCCGTCCTCAGGTGAACTAGTACCTAAAACGATTATTACATAATTGGGATTCCAGATCCCAAAACATCGTCAAACTTTGATTTACAGTAATTAAAATCGTGATGGAAAATGTCCGCAGTAAAAATCTAAATAACATAAATCCACCATCACCAATAGTAAATTTCAAACAAAGAGTAAATGGCACTGTTTAATCATTAATGCTAAAGCAGACATTTCAATAATATTATTCATTGTAACTGTTTGCAGTACTTGTACTTGGAAGGAAATCGTTTAACAGAACTGAGTTCAGCTTTCTTCCCAACTTTAAGAGAGCTGAGATGGCTTGACTTGAGAAATAATAATTTGAAAGAAATCCCAAATACCATAGTGGACCATCCATCTTTGCAAGTTTTGCTTTTAGAAGGGAATGATCTAGAGACTATTCCAGTTGAAATAGGTAGGAAGGATATGTAAGCTTTTTTATGTAGTTCAAAACTAATTTTATTTTTAGTTTATGGAAAGCCTTCTTTCCTAGCATCAAGAATCAAGAATCAAGATTTAAAATTCCCTTTATATGAAAAATTGGTTTTTTATAAGTCATCTAATTCTGTATCCATCTCTAGTGGTGTCCCTCAGGGATCGGTTCTAGGACCAATTCTTTTCTTGTTGTATGCCAATGACATCCGTTCAAGCGTGTCTACAGCTGATTTATGTCTGTTTGCGGACGACACGTCAATCAGCCTAAGTGACGTTTCCCGAGAAAATCTTGAAATAGAAACGTTTACACAAAGTAGTCTTCTTAAACAGTGGTTGCTTGATAACAATCTCAGAATAAATGTTGATAAGACGAGCTTCATTGATTTTAACCTGAAAAAATCAGAAAACTCTTGTATCCTCCTTGGTGAAGATTTAGTTGATTCATGTGATCATACCCGTTTTCTTGGCTTGACTGTAGACTGCAGACTCAATTTTTCAGAGCACATTTCCAATGTTAGGCGTAAGCTCAACAGCAGTATTTTCATCCTCCGTAGAATTTCAAAATTTGCTGATTCTGATGTTCTTATGACAGCTTACTATGGGTGCTTCTATCCCCATATAAGCTATGGAATAGTAATATGGGGTTCTGAGTCGACAAAAACAAATTCAATTTTTTGCCTTCAGAAAAAAGCAATTCGTTTGGTTGTTGGTCTAAAGAAATCTGAATCTTGTCGGGGTATATTTTCCAAATTTAATCTTCTCACTTTTTCAAGTTTATACATTTATGAATGCCTTTCTTTTTTTATTAGAAATAAACATCTTTTTCCCTTTCGTAATTCCAATCATTATAATCTTAGGAACAATAACTGTACACTAGCCATCCCTAAGCACAAGACAACTTTTTTTAAAAAACAAACTTTTTATAACATAATCAAGTTTTATAACAAATTGCCCTTATCAATAAGAAAAGATACAGACATCAAAAGGTTTAGAAGCAGATTGCGAACATTTCTTGTCAGCAGAGAGTACTACAGTGTGCAGGACTTTTTGCAAGTTTTGCTTTTAGAAGGGAATGATCTAGAGACTATTCCAGTTGAAATAGGTAGGAAGGATATGTAAGCTTTTTTATGTAGTTCAAAACTAATTTTATTTTTAGTTTATGGAAAGCCTTCTTTCCTAGCATCTCCTAATTATTCAAATTTTTTATTACAATAATATGGAGAAATGGTTGTCACCCTAAAATTTAAATTTTAAATGCATTATTTTGACATAAAGTTATTATTTTTATCAATATCATAAACATAATATTTAATTAAAAATAAATTTAATGAGAAGAATATGGAATGTAACAGTGTTATTTTTCCTATACGGAAAAAAATGTTTTACATAAATATATAACTCATCTATTTATGTTATTAATTTAGTGTTTATAGGTACACATGTATGCCATCTTATTTTGAATAATTCATCACACTGTGAGAAATGAAATGGTAGGTTAGAAAGTGTAATGGTAAATATATTTGAACTTTGTAAGTTGATTCAGTGACTTTTACATGATCAGTGATTTAAAAAATGTTTGAAATAAGATGCATGTATATAAACTTCGAAAACAATTTTATTCTATTTCTAGGATCAGTTGAGACTTTAAGAGGATTACAACTGGCAAGAAATCCAATTAGATACCCACCCTTAAGTATTATCAATCAAGGGGTACAGAGTACTATAGAATTCTTACGAAAGCAGTGGCAACAGATGCAGTCTCCTCAACAAATCCACCTCATTTCTGAAACCCATTCAACAACAAAGTCTGTGTCGGCTCAATCAAGAAATGGTATGTTAATCAATATTTAATTTAATACTTTATGAAGTAATTCATCTAATGTCCTATCATAGTACGAATTCCTTTTAATTTTTTTAAATTCTTACAATTTTTACAGAATTTATAGGTCTTTACATTTTTACCAAAAAATTGTACTGAATGACTACAGTTTCCAAAAGTTCTTGTAAATAACACTTCTCCACGTAGCATGTGGTATGAAACGCTATCAACCTATCACGTCAAGATGTGAATAGTAATAATTACCAATAGGTCAATTGGATAACTACCCTCCTTAATAATATAAAATAATCTTTTTCTTTAAATTCGAGAAAGATTTTTGTGGATTTTATGGTCAAGGAGTAGGAAAAGATTTTCTGGTAACCTTTCATTCTACTTCGTTTCCAAATAACCACGATTTTTGTAGAATGATTTTATTTGCAAGATCCATATAGTGAGGTGCATGATCCATGATGTATTTAGATTGATTTTATTTGCATGATTGTTTCTCTTGTCACCAAAGACAACAGGTAATTGTGATACAAGTTTCATTATCGCTTATATCCCTCTAAATGTTCATACACAACTGGTTCAATTTAGAATATTTAGTACTGTAATCTTAAAACATAGGCTTTCACAGCCAGAGTCAACATTGTCAAGTTGATTTTTCGGCTGCGATTTTTGATTTTTGATCAACTGCGTTGTCATATAGCAAGGCTGAGTAATTTTTAAAAATGCAAAAAAAACCCATTTTCGGATACAAAACCCCCTCAAACTACCCGTTCCCATTGACCGATATGTCTGGTTTACAAACTCGTCCGAGAATTTGTAGGAATAAACATCTCTACCAAATTTGGTCTCAATCGGACCATTTTTACGGGAGTTATCGTGTTCACAGACACATATATATAAAAATTGTAACGACTATTGTTTTTGGTCTCTGGGCACCTAAAGAAGAAAAAATAACATGGTCCCGGGCTTAAGTCTCGCCATGAGACTTACGGTAATAGCTTCTTCCCTATGGGAAATTCGCTAAAAAGTAGAAGGTAGAGCCGGCCATATCTTTAGAAAGGAAGAGGGAAAATTGATGAAAAAGATATGGAAATCTAACTGGGAAAAGACCCCAAGGAAGACCAAAAACCGGTGGTAGGATCATAATAAGAGGAAGATAAGAAGATGCTGAAGATAGAGGAAAGTTGGAGACAACTTGTTGGTGAGGCCAAGTACCACCTGGTGTACCTATGGCCATAGATAGGAGTAAGAGTAGTTAAGCTAGAAGTATTTGGTGGTAAAACACCTTCTGCTATCATCTGTATGTTTTTTAACCCTCCTTAATAGTTAATAGTTTTTACAATAGGGCAGAGCTTATGCAGTTTTAACAGATAAACCACTGTTGGACAGGAGGGGTGAGAAAAGCGGTTGGTTGTAAGTCAGCACTGGCCCTGAGGTCGACTAGGGAAGAGCAGGTGAAATGTAACCTGAGGAACACCCTTAGCGGTCTCAGTGCTGCCAACCTGAACAAATGTATAAGTGTGCAGCCCATATCCAGAAGGGGTTTGCAGACATCGATCATGAGACCTCGGGACAAGGACCAGGTTAGTCTAAAAATACTCTGCGTTCATTTCTAAGATTCACACCCATCAATAGATTTCACTCCTTCTCTTTCCTTAAGCATATAAAGCATATAATACAGTTATTTACAGAATCTCAGGAGTTAAAAATATAGACATTGACAGCGGAAATTTTTAGTTATAAAACTTCATTTTGTTTCAGGTGTTATTCGAAGACAACAGACGAGCAAATTCTGAAAAAAGGACAAGAAACTTTGCTAAAATGAAAGGCTCAAAGGAACCTCTACATCATGACCACATCATGGGGTTAGCGTTTTATTAAATATGATTATGATTATGTAGTAAAATCAATAATGGTCTTAAAACATATTTTCTTGAACTTAAAAAATTATTCACGCTGTGTGTCGTGTACGAGCAGTAAGGATACGATTACATGAGAATATGGTACAATTTATTTAAATAATCAGTTACCTTTCCCAAATTATTTTCTAAATTTTAGGTTTATTTTACAAAAGTAAAACCTGGTACAATACTTGAATATGGTTTCGCAATCCACATAGTAGTGTTGGGCAATCATCACCTATATCTGTTTTGTGTTGGGCGATCAGCCCAACACAAAACAATTCTATAATTGTTTTGTGATTACACGTTACCAACTTTATTTGTTTGGACCATTGAATTCTGTTGATCTTGGTGATTTTCACTGTGTTGAAATGGAGTTTAGACCAACAGGTTACCTCTGGATCCCAGACATCTCTGAGGGGCACAACGTCTTCACCTGAGTTTTATGGTAAGGCGACTTCAGTTGTTCAGGTTTTATACAACTTTTCAGTTTAATCCTGATAGCCAGAAAATATATATATATTTCTGAATCCATTTTGTTTTAGCCAATTTCCCATAGGGAAGAAGCTATTACCTTAGGTCTCATGGTAAGACTTAAGCCCGGGACCATGTTATTTTTTCTTCTTTAGGTGCCCAGAGACCAAAAACAATAGTCGTTAAAATTTATATATATATACCTTACCTTACCTATGTGGCCACTCAAACCGTAAAAGGTTTTTGGCCTCGCCAACAGCCGCACGCCATCCGTCTCGATCCTGCATGAGGTCTGGTGCAACATCAAGCTTCTGCATGTCCTTCTGCACCTGATCCCACCACTTTAGTCTTGGGCGCCCCAGTGGTCGTTTGTCTCGTGGAAGATGCTCTAAAGCTATTCTTAATGTGGAGTCCAGCTCCCTTCTATTAACGTGACCAGCCCATCTCAGTCTTCTGCTTTTGATTAGAGCAATGATGTCAGGATCTTGATAGAGAGTTCTTAATTCCCTGTTGGTCCTTATCCTCCATGTACCTTGATCATAAACGGGTCCAAGTATTGAACGAAGGACTTTGTTCTCAAACACTATAAGTTTCTTTTCCGATTTCTTTGTAAGTGACCAGATCTCAGATCCAAATAATACTATAGGGAGAATCATACTCTTGTACAGCCTTAATTTAGTATTTTTAGAGAGTATCTTACTCTTGATCAGTTTCTGAAGGGCCCAATAGCATCTATTCCCCTGCAGTAGTCTAATTTTAATTTCGGTCTCTTCATTATTCTTTTCGTCTATGGTTACACCCAGGTATTTGAAGTCTTGGCATCTTTGGAAGGAATAACCGTTAACCGTCAAGGTGTTTCTTTGAATATCTGGACTTCTACTAACAACTAAGTATTTGGTTTTTTCTTCACTTACTTTAAGTCCTACTTTATCTGCATGTTTTAAAAGTGATTCCACCAGGGATTTCAAACTATCATAATCTTCAGCTACTAAAGCTATATCATCAGCAAATGCTAAAATATTGATTTTCCGTCCAAGTAGAACTCCAGAATTAAGTTTTCCAGTCTCTTTAAGAGTCTCTTCTAGGGCAAGATTGAAGAGGAGAGGAGATAGACGATCGCCCTGCCTCACTCCTGTGTTTATGTGAAAGGCTTTGCCATATTCACCCTTAATTCTGACTTTTCCTTTTGAGACATTTATACACGCTTTTGCTAAGTTTATTAATTTTGCTGGGATCCTAAAATTCCTCAATAGCTTCCACATCTTACTTCTATTAATACTATCATATGCCTTTTTAAAATCTACAAATAAAACGTGTACACTTCTATTAAATTCCCAGTATTTTGATAGTATTTGCTTTAAGATAAAGAGCTGATCTGTTGTTGATCTTTGCTTTCTAAAACCTGCCTGATGATCCCCAATGGTGTTTTCTGAGTATTGCTCTAGTCTGTTATTCAATATTTTCGACAGTATTTTATATGTGGTGTTTATCAGTGATATTCCTCGATAATTATTGCAATCTAGTTTGTCCCCCTTTTTGTGTAAGGGTATTACCACTGCAGTTTTCCAATCTTCAGGTATTTCTTCTTTTCTCCATATAACACATATTAATTTGTGTATTCTCTTAAGGAGGTCCTGCCCCCCAGCTTTTAAAAGTTCTGTATATAAACCATCCTCTCCAGGAGCTTTGTTATTTTTTAGGGACTTCAATGCTTCTTCTACTTCATTTATGCATGGCTCCATTTCTTCTGTCTCTTCTGTTTGCACATGGTCTCTGTTTTCCAGCTCATCTGTTTCTTCTCGATTCAAGATCTCTTCTCCATTAAGGAGTGCTTCAAAATATTTACTCCATAAATCCAGTACTTCTTTCTTGTTACAGGTAATGTTACCATTGTTGTCCTTTATTCCGAATGTTTTTGTTGTGTAGCCGTTTTTGAAAAACCTCACTGTACGGAAAATTCTCTACAATTGTACAATGAGTTCTGTCTTCCTCTGCTTTTTGAATCTGTTTATTGACATACTCTCTCTTTGCTGCTCTAAATCTGCTATTTACTTCTCTATTACATTGCATTACATTATTATTACATTATATAGTTGTCTATGTTCTGGGCTTTTGTCTGAGAGGTATGCTTGTTTGGCTTGTCTCCTCTTTTCGACTAGTTTCTGACAGTCTTCCGAAAACCACGGTTTTGTCTTTTCTGTTTTTCTTTTAATCCCCACAACTTTCTCTGCTACCTCTTGAACCAAATCCTTGATTTCATTCCATAAGCTTTGAACTGTTTCCTCTTTGTAATTATTTTCTTGGTTGTCGAGAACTTGAAATCTATTTGCTAACTCTATTTGAAAGCTAGACCTCACAGTTTGGTTTTCCAGTTTTTTTACAGTTATGATAGGTCCCATACACTGTCGATCTCTCTTCTCTATGCTAAGTCTTTGTGTCACCTTTATTCTCACTAAAAAGTAGTCAGTCCCACATTCTGCCCCTCTCATGCTTCTAACATCAGCAATGCAGTTCTTAAAGCGTTGATCAATGAGCACATGATCTATTTGATTCTGCGTTATACCATTGGGCGATGTCCAAGTTACTTTATGTATTTTTTTATGCGGAAAGCTTGTAGACATTATTTTTAGATTTTTTGCGCTCGCAAAGCTTATTAGTCTCATGCCGTTATCATTGGTGTTATCATGCAGACTATTACATCCTGTGTATTGCTTCCAACACGGTTCATTTCCAACCTTTGCGTTAGCATCCCCCATGAGTATCTTCATGTCGTAGCTGGGCAGTGACATGATAATCTGGTCTGTGTTTGGACTGTTGGTGTTTCTGGACAGACATTTTTTCCAGGATAAGGTTGTCGACCTTACGCCCAACCCCCAACCTGGAGGACCAGGGGTTTGTTTTCAGAGTCACCTTCTCCTAGGTTAGTGGCTTTCACTGCAGCTGGAAGATCCTAACCTGACCTCGGTGTTAAATCAGAGTTTCCTTCTCCTAGCCTTTGGGTTCCCACTCCTATCGTACAAGGCAGTACGGGCAGTGCTTATTTGATGGCGGCACTTTCTCGCCATGACACAGCACTATCATTGGGCTCTTGTGGACTTGTTGACTTTGTTGAGTGGACTGCCGCCTCGGTCCGGGGCTGCTTATTTAGGTTACCCCTTATTCGCAGCTGTCCACCATATCTGATGGAACGTTCGCTATCCGCCACCTGCGACTCGTCCAGTACCTGAGGCTCAGTTCCCTTAATGGGTGGATAATATATATATATATATATATGTATGTATATATATATGTGTGTGTGTCTGTGAACACGATAACTCTCGTAAAAGTGGTTCGATCGAGACCAAATTTGCTAGAAACGTGTATTCCTGCAATAGCTCAGACGAGTACGTAATCTAGACATATTGGCCAATCGGAAGGGGTAGTTTGGGGGAGTTTTGTACCCCAAAAATGGGTTTTTTGCACTTTTCCCATGTAATTTTTAAAAATTTCAAATTTTATCTTTCACCATTAGAATCAGCTTAAAAAACTGCACAATTAAGTTCCACAATAAAGTTTTTCTATATCTCCAACGGTTACCGAGACATAAAAAAATCTAAATAACACAGTATTGTTGTATTTTAAGGCTCCAATGTTAATCCTATGGAGGATAAGGAAAAATTCATATTTTACTTATTAACCAGTGTTTTTGGATAAAACTTGATATTTAGCTTTATGTGGTTAGGACCCATAAGTTTTTTCTAAAAAATCATAGTTTATGTGTTTATCATGGCAGCAAACCTGCATACTCTTTTCCCATGTTAATCATATGGAGAATAGGCAAACTCCTTTATTTATGGACAGATGTTGATGAAAGTTGGTATAAATGTTAAAAATAAAAATTTTTGATGGTATAAATGCCTACTCTCAGTGTTCCTCATAGCAGCAAACCTGCTCACTCTTTCCCATGTTCATCTTATGGAGAATAGGCAAATGATTCTCAGGTTTATCGACAGATTTTGACCAAACTTGTCATATATTATTGATTTGGAAATTCGCTGAATACGCAGGTCTGCTGCGACGGGGGTATTATTTTTTTACTAATTTGAAAGTTCAAAGTACACAAGTAGCAAAAAAAAATAAAATACCACTGTTGTAGCAGACCTGCGTACTCAGCAAATTTCCACCTCAATATTATGGCAATAATAATACAAGTATATGACAAGATTGATCAAGCAATACCTGTTGATAAATAAGAGTATTTGCCTATCCTCCATAACATTAACATGGGATAAGAATTCTTTGTTTGAAATATTCTTTGACTGCTGCTTTAAACTTTTATGTTTTCAGCTTTATACCGGTTTGGTCCGGATTATATGTTAATTAATTGTGCTATGTTTTAGATATTAGTTCACCAGAGGACGGGATCAGATTCCAGATCCCGAGTTGTCGTGAAACTTTATTTTACATAATATCGTGATGGAAAATGTCCGCAATAAAAATCTAAATAATATAAATGTAACAATACGTTTCTAACGAATTTGGTCTTGATCGGACCATTTTTACGAGAGTTATTGTGTTCATAGACACACACACACACACACACACACACACACACATATATATATATATATAATATATAAATTCAAATGACTATTGTTTTTGGCCTCTAGGCACCTAAATACAAAAAAATATCATGGTTCCGGGCTTAAGTCTAGCCATGAGACCTATGGCAATAGCTTCTTCCATATAGGATATTCGCTAAAAAGAGTTTGGATAAAGTTGAATATATTATTATTAGGATTTGTTCATTATATTTCATATTATATTAAGTTCATGTTTTACATCCTCAGAGTATGTAACTATATTAATGTTTATACTAAAGTTAAGTTTTTTTTCAGCACAGGTGATATGAAGGAAAAACTATTAAGAGATATATGGATTGAGAAAGTTCGTGAATTGCTACTTAAACAAGAAGCAATCCTCCAAAGACGAAAGTAAGTCAATCATCAACGTAAAAAGTAAGGAAGTATAATTTTAATTTATACCTCCTTATACTAATCAGTGAAAGGGTATTTGTCTTCTTTTAACATCTTCAATTTTTAACTTTTCAATAATTTGACAAAAACTATACTTTCTCCAAATATGGGAGAAAGTTACATTAAAACAGCCTAAATATTATTTTGATTTATATTCTAGATGTGTTTAAGGAAATTACTAACAAATTTATAAGCTTTTACTTGTAAAAAAGTAATTTTTCCAGAAATTTTCTTTCTCTAAAACTAAATTCATTTTAATTGATTAGTAAATTCAAACCATTACAAAGTAATACAAGTTTCCCCTCAGGTCTGCTGCGACAGGGGTATCTTTTAAATTAACCATACTGATGTATATTACTGTTTAGGAACACAGAAGCAATGGAACAATGGCATGATAAGACTAAAATGATTCAGCAGACACGATCAAATGAAGGTGAGATTCAGTAACTATTATGCAATACTATAATACGAGCAAGGTTTGTATTATATATATATATATACACACATATATATAATTATTCAACTAGTTTGATAGAATAAATGAAAAATGAAAAGTTATGCGAATTTTAGTTTAGTAAATATATAAACGTTTTCAAGCATTTGAGAAAATAGAAATCTGTTTTCTATTTTCTTATATGCTTGAAAACATTTATATATTTATTAAACGAAAATTTGCATAACTTTTCATTTTTCATTTATTCTATCAAACCAGTTGAATCATTGTATTAAGTCATTTGACACACTTCTACAAACATCAAGATATACACAGACACATATATATATACATATATATATATGTATATATATAAATAAATACATATATTTGCACACGGATCTCGAAAACGGCTGAAACGAATTTCTTTAAATTTTGGAAATAACTAATTTCCAAGTATAAAATAAGTTGTACATAGGTCTAATGTCCATGAAAATTCCGGTTTTCTTGTAATATTAAGCTTAAATCTAAAAAATTACGCTTATGGAAAATCAAATGTAAACAGTACAAATCAAAACATCTGTTTATAACCGTTTGACAGTTGTTGATTGAAGATGGTGGTGAACAATATGTGAATAGAGGTTTTGCATAAATATTTATTTTATGTATAAATGAAAAATTATCAAATTACTACAAATTACCAACAATTTGAACTAAAGTTTGAACAAAACTAAAGGGTTAAATAACTGTGTGAAATTTTGGATGATTCTGTCTGTGTAGATAAAACGAGTATGCTTCCAGGTGCTACTAATGCTGGTCTCAACTTCCCTTATGATACGGATCCTCAATTTTTCAAAATGGTGTCAAGAAAAGATTTGAAAGAGGTTGGTTGACATTTAATATTTAGCATGTGAAGATCGTCACAAGCACTAGAAAGTGCAGTTGCTCTCTCTTCCAAATATTACTCCGAATTAATGATATTGTCAAATGAAAAAGTATATATATTTTGAAATTTACTTACACTTACTACAGGAGAAGTCTACACCCAAGGTTGAATTTTCTTCCTTTCCTTAATACTTTTCACAGATTTTTCTCTTTATTTAATCTTTATATATTTTTCAAAACAGATTTATTCCACACAATTAAGGTTAACAAATCATTTCATATGTTAATATTACATCTGAGTACAGTTAATAGTTATCATAGTAGACTTATATATAATAAACACAATGTTGCTTATATTAGCGTGAAACAAGTTTATTCATCTCCTAGGCTTACGCTCGTGTGAGATGAACTTTTTAAAATTTAATATACTAACACACTCAGAGATAGAAACATTGCACACTCAAATAAACGTAACTTGGGTTCTTGAACAAAATTAAACACTACTAATCAAGGACCAATGTATACAGGACATAAGAGAAATACTAATCTTAGAAAAACTGTTTTTGGACAGGAAAAATTATAGATAAATTGTAAATGTGTAAATTCTTTACACATATAATCAAGGAGACATGCTAAAAGCTTTATATACCAAATGCTTATTCTAAAATATTTATATATTACTGTATTTAAAAGCTACACCATGATTTTCAAAAGCGGTTCACATCCCTCATAGACATTTATTGAGTAAGCCTTTAAAAATACAGATAAAGGTTCTAAACATGTAAGTTTACAAGAAATTAAAATGTAAAATATAGGAGCATTAAAATTAAAGAAATGTTAAAACATGGTCAAATTTAATTTTGGAACTGGCACAAGTAATTTCCTAAAATCATATCTGGCATTCCTTCCTGGTGAACCTATCATTTGAACTCATGATATAGAAAAATTTCAAAACTTTATATAAATAAAAGTTTCTCATTGGGAAAATATTAAGACATTGAAATAAAGGCCATGAATGGATCAGTTTACTAGAATTACTTATTAATCGAATAAACAACTTTTGAAATGTAATAAAAGGATATAACGTTGAAACGTAGGTGCCTCCCCAGCATAAAAGTCCATATCCTATTCGTGAGTTAATTAATACATGATAAGTGCTAGCAATTACTTTAGGAGGACATACATCACGCAAGAGGTAAAACTCCTTTTATTCCTTTAAAATTCTTTTTTCAGTTTAGTTACGTGGCTTTTCCACTCTAAGTTAGAATTTATCATTAATCCAAGATACTTTATAGTAGTAACTATATCAATTTTAATACAATTACAGTTTCTAACTACAGAGTAAAAAATATCGAGATACACAATATCCTCGTCAAAACATATTTTTTCTCTTAGATTAAACAGCATGTATTTTTAGTTCTTTTCAGATAAAACCATATAATTTTTAGAAAACCAAAAGTTCTATATTTTCAAATCAGTTGTCATTTTTTCATGTATTACTTTAAAGTTTTTTTCACAGTATGTAAACCCAGTATTGTCTGGGAACGCTGTTAATTTACCATTTAAACTGGCATCACATAAATAATTTATACGATACAAGGAAAAGTATAGGCCCCAAGATGGAACCCTTTGACACTCCAAATTCAATAATTTGAAAATCACTAACATTCATCCCCACACTAACACATTGCTTTCTGTTATTAAGATAACTTTTAAACCATCTGTGAGGTAATCCTCGCATACCCGCTACCCACAATTTGTCCAACAACACTACATGGTCAACTGTATCGAAAGCCTTTGTGATATCGATATATAGTGCTGCACATTTTTTACCACAATTTACCCCGTTTTATATATATATATATATCCTCAAAAAATGTTACTAAAACTGTCTGTGTCTGTGCTCAACCCGTTTCTGAATCCAAACTGATTCATTGTAAAATAATTCAACATATTTAAAAAGTTCACCAGACAAGTTTTTATTATTTTTTTCAAAACTCTTAGCAAAGACTGATAGTAAAGATATCAGTCCACAACAATGAGTTTTTTCTCTGTTTCCCTGCTTAAAGAGTAGGATTACAATGGCTGTTTCCAAACAAGAAGGAAACTCATCAGTCTGCTCTTGTTAAAAAGTTCACTTAATATTTAAGAAATATTTTTTGCAATTTTCTTTAACAAGTAACTACTAATCTTATCAATATCGGGTGCCTTACTATTTCTTAATATCCTTAATTAATTCAAGGACTTCATTTTCATTTGTTGGAATAAAAAACAAAGAATTTGGAAAATGTTAATATTGAAAGCAATTTTTATAATACCCAAAATGCTGTATGTTATTAATTGAATTTCTTATTGATTTCGGAGCCTGTATAAAAAATGAATTAAATACTGTTGTAATAGATTTTTCATCTGTAATTTTTTTGGAATTCAATTCTAACTGCAGAATATCTATTTTTTCTGTACTGTGCCCTATCAATTCATTCACAATTCTCCAATGCTGCCTTAAATTTCCAGCACAAATATCAAATTTTTGTCAAAAATTGTCGGCACCACCTCCTCAGGTGCTGACGTCAGCCCCATGTCGTGGGTGTTGAGGTTCCTTTTCACTCGACTTTTAAGGAGCAGCACCTCTGCATCCAATCTGCGCACTATCTTCACAATAATACCGGTGGGCTTCCCGGACACAAATCTGGTTCCAAGGTGGTGACACGCATCAATCATGGAATCGAATCTTCTGTACTGTTGAGCCTCATCGTCCCGCAGTTCCAGGACAGCCACTTGCTTACGAAGCACAGCGTTTTCACTTCTGAGATCATCAACTGTTTTCATCCACGCTGATAACTCCTCCATCTGCTCACTGACGATTCTTTTGGTGTCTGCGATTTCTTCATGACATGAATTGAGTGAAACTCCAAGATTCGTTTCCACTCGCACAAAACCCGCCTTGAGTTCAGTAACGAGGTTTAAAATGACGTCATACAACACTCCACTTTTACTCTCTAGCACCAAACTCTTTCGCCGCTTCTGACCGCAAGGGGCACAACGCCACACATCTTTCTTCTCCAACAAAACATTGACGTCGTCAGTACTCAAATTAACACACTTCCCATGTAAGCTATTCTTAAAGTCAACACACTTTACAACAGTCAACACAGACTTTAACCTTGGCATTCCGAGTCGATTTTAAATAGATGTAACATGTCAGACATCTTGGCAAAGTTTACAATGCGAATAGATGGTTTTCGACTAATAGGATTTAGATAAAAATATAAAATGAAACCGATATTTAAAAAAAGCAATAGTTATTAATAATACCTTTACATTAAAATAAAATGCATAAAAAAATTGAATGGTCTCTGGCAGGAAATATTTCACCACTATTAATTGCAATAACTTGAGCGGCAGTGGTACGCGTCCGTCCTACTCCGAGTCTTCCTCATAACTATACTAGGAATACGAGTCTGCCTTCATATTTACTTCTAAAACCTCTTCTTTGAGCTTCCAGAAGGTCTTCTATCAGGATTTCCTTTTCTTTCTTACTTCACTAACACACAAGTTTATAAGTCTCACCACTTCTTTTGATAATCTGGATTTAAGACAAAAATGGACAAACATCTTCCTTCCACATTGATCCAAATTAGCAAATGTAAACTTATAAACTGTAATTTATATTAACAAAGAATGAAGAACAGGGCTGTCGCATAGGTTTTTGGCGCTGGGGCTAGATGTTATCAGGCTCCCCCTATCAATCCCACTTATCAACATATCAATTTGGACTGACTGACGATCTTAACGCCTTCAGGGTTAAAATGTATTACACAGAATTTTAATCCATTACAGTACTAATTAACAAAATAAATAACTAAACTCTTTAACCCTTTAAGAAGTAACAGTGTTTAACACGTCATTATTTGAGAGCTGTTAAGGAGTAAGAGTGAAAACTCAAAACACACCTCAAAAGAGTACAAATTTTTTTTCACTAAAATACATTCCAACATGGATTAAATATAGGTAGAAACGTGTTTTAGGTTATAAATACCCTAAAATAAACCTTTTAGAACTTTTTCAATCAATTTTTCAATTTTCAAATCTTCAATAAAGTAACTAAAAGAAGCACCGAGTGATGTTTAGTAAACAAACAAATAACACTCAGCTACAGAGATACAGGCGTCAATAATATGGGAGTGTAGAACGCTTTCACTTTTATTCAGTGCTAATAAATAACAGGTCTAATAAAACTTCATGCCGCGCCACCACTTTTTCCGCCGAAACTTCCCGCCGCGACCATCCCGCCTAAAAAACCCTCTGCAGATTAACCCACAACCTACCGAATACACCAATACACATGTTTCGCGTATCTTCGTGTCTTTAATTATCAATTTATAGCTTAAGAATTAATCTATGTCAGGTTTCTATGTATATATATGTATTTGAACAAATTTCATCAAATGACGTTTTAAAACATCGCTAGTCCTTTTTGCGAAACCATTAAAAGACGTTTTAAAACATCAATCCTATTTTGACGCAAAATACAGTACTCTTTAAAGGGTTAATTCTTTATCTCAATTAATTTAATTTAAGTCCAATCCAAATTATTCAGTATTTTTAATATGTTTAATTTTCTTGGTCTTGTCTAATTTAACTAATGTCTACTAATGTACAGAATGTAAGAATGTACAGAATGTGTTACTAATGTAAGAAAACCTAGTTTTAATATTTCTTATTGCAACAAGCCCACTTAATAATTTACCATGTTATTTTTATGGAATATTCATACAGCTTCCCTATTTATAAACATACTGTGATAACATTAACATGCTCAAGCTTAGGTTTTATAATTTTAAATTATTCATTAATGAAAGAAAATTCTCTGAGTGCACAAGTCCACCTGGGATATTATGACATAACATAGGTCATTCTAATCAGATTATGCATCGATAGTCAGTTGAAAATTTAAAAATACAAAATAATGTTGAATTCATTAATAAAAACACTCCCTTATTATTATTTTTTAGAGTTGGCATAAACGAAGAGAGTCATCACTTCACAATATCAGACATGAAGAGTAAGTAATAATTGTACACTATATTTTAGGGGTTTGTTGAAATAAGAATAAATAACCGTTTTAACTTATGTACATACTTTCATTGCACCAGAGTGGCGAGAGCTGTAAATAGCATTTTCAAGTCTTCGAAAATAAGCTAAAGATTTATTCAGTGATCAGTTATGATCATGACACAAAGTATAGTTGTTGTGAATACAAGCATATTTATTAACTAAAACAATTAAAAGTTAAGATAGTCTGAGATGATCATATAAGTAGTTGTTATTATTGTACAACAAAATTTAATTGACTACTATCAGGTTACTTTGAACAATTATATTATTTCAATAATTATTATTAATGTATTAATTACAGTGTAATGAAGAAGATTAATGATAACCAAGATGGAAAGGGGGGTAATTATGTAGGTACCATGTACAAAACTTGGTTGACACCTGCCATTTTTTAAGCTAGTGATGAATACCTACTACTTTTAGGAATGTGTGGTGGAGGAGTTTGCCAATTCCTCTTTGATTTTACACCAGAATATCTCAAGTAAAATTGCTTTTAGCTCCCTTTAAAAATGTGTCAGTATGTTCATATTACCATTATAAAATCTGAAAAAAATATTTGGTAATGGCTTTCTTTTACAGGCCAATAAACAACAAAATACTATCTATAATGGCTGCAATCCAAGAACTTCAGACCAGTCAGTCAGCGACATCTGTGAGCCCACGACAAGAACAGATGGTACTTTCTCAAGAAATCAAAAAGGTATGTATTCACAATCACAGTCAAACAGGTGACTGGTATATCCTAACTTGCAGTAGTTTGATAGCAAAAGAGTGAAGGTTAGATAGGATTATGTGTCACAAAGTAGGACATTTTACCTGTTTACAATTGATCATGGTCTGAACTTATAGTATACTGATAGTATTTTTATACAATAACCCTCCACACCCGTTATAGATCAAAAGAACCAGCCTATGAATTAGGTGTCTTGCTACCTTTGGGGTTAGTGTCTTGGCCTTAGATGCAGCAGGTCATGGGTTCAAACCCCAGCATGTCTATTTGGTTGGTTGGGCTGCTTTCTCAAAAAACTTAAGAGTAAATCATCACTAATTGGTATTTGATTTGGTAAAAAGACCTTTGATGTCGATACAAAAATTATATAAGTTGTTTACTTTGTATACTAACAAGCGTAGATGATTTTGAAACAAGTTAACCAAGGTGATTTTTAGCGAATTTCCCATAGGGAAGAAGCTATTACCGTAGGTCTCATGGTAAGACTTAAGCCCGGGACCATGTTATTTTTCGTCTTTAGGTGCCCAGAGTCCAAAAACAATAGTCGTTAAAATTTTTATATATATATATATATGTATATATATATGTATATATATATGTATATATATATGTGTCTGTTAGCACGATAACTCTCGTAAAAATGGTCCGATCGAGACCAAATTTAGTAGAGACGTGTATTCCTACAAAGTCTCGGACGAGTTCGTAAACCAGACATATCGGTCAATGGGAACGGGTAGTTTGGGGGGGTTTTGTACCCCAAAATGGGGTTTTTTGCGTTTTTCACATGTAATTTTTAAATATTTCTAATTTTATATTTCACCATTGGAATCAGCTTAAAAAACTACACAATTAAGTTCCTTAAAGTTTTTCTCTATCTCCAACGGTTACCGAGATATTAAAAAATCTAAACACAGTACGTTGTATTGTGGGGCTCCAATGTTAATCTTATGGAGGATAGGGAAAAATTAATATTTCCCATATCAATGAATATTTTTTGATAAAACTTGATATTTAGCTTCATGTAGTTGAGATCTATCCATTTATGCTTAAAAGTCATTGTTTATGTGTTTATCATGGCAGCAAACCTGCATACTCTTTTCCCATATTAATCATATAAGGAATAGGCAAACTCCTTTATTTATGGACAGATGTTGATGAAAGTTGGTATGAATGTTAAGATAAAAATTATTTATGGTAGAAATGACGTCTTTCAGTGTTCCTCACAGCAGCTAACCTGCACACTCTTTCCTATATTAATCTTAAGTAATATCTAACATCAGGTACTTGCCTACATGCATATCCTACATATGTATATTTTTAGTATCAACACAGAGCACCAAGAAATATTTTCTTTTAAGAACCAATTTTGCATGTTATATTTTTCAGATTCGAGAAATACAGAGAAGCTTAAATACTTTGAAACTGAAGAATTTTGGTCAGCTGGGTTATTCGTCATAAAATGTTAACTATAATTTTTCTACTTACATTTACGTACTCATTCAAATGGAATTATAAATCCAATATTATTATAAATATAGAATTATAAATAAATTATAAATAGATAACACAGCAACTTTTGAGGAAAAATAAATAATTACTAATGAAACTCTCATATCAAATTCAAACTTGTCTTATCAGAAGGTTCTTACTCCAATTAAATAAAAAATATTAAATAATAATAAAATTATATTGTATATAACAATTTATTTTTATCTGAATGTCCAGTAAAGGTTTTTTACCACACAAGTGAGGTTATGATACAATAATTACAATATTAACAAGTCTGAATTAGGAGCATACACATAGTATAATAATTCACAGGCTAGCGAATCATAGGTTAAGTAAACATACTGTGTAGAAAAATATAGAAACATTTATTACTATTATAGTTTACGAATATAACATTTTTAATAAATCAATTCTTCAGAAATTTGGCAATTCCAACTTTTCGTTTAGCAACTTTCCCATCTTTTAGGAATGGTGTATGAAGTGTCTTGTATAACCTGGAGGCTTTCTGTGGTCCCAACCCAGGGCAAAGTCCCAATGTATCTTGATTGGCATTAATTATCTTGCCTAAGCTTCCAAAGGTTGATAGAAGAGTTGTAGCATCTGTTTTGTTGATTGACCGAATGCAAGTCAAGGCACTAATAAGCTAAAAAATTACAATAATTAATCATTAAATTATAATTTTTCTTTATTTTTGTTCAAAATTTCTATAAATAACATAAATATGGATACATACTTTTTCCTTCACTATATAGGTGAAAATAACATTTTAGATTAATTTAGTAACCCTTGGAACTTTCATTCAAGGTTTATTAAATTAATTTTATACATGGTTTCAAGGAATTTGTTATATTAAGACCACTGTACCTTAATATGAGGATCAGACTCTTGCCGCTCCATGATCAAATCTGGTGGTTTGTGCTCAAATATTTTGTATGTCTCTATGATTTTGCCAGCCTCCTCTGGGCTCCAAGCAAGCATGAGTGTCAGATCAGCCAGCAAGCACACTCGAGTGAGATGCTTCAAAGGGGTGTATGGTTCCTTCATATCAACCTGTAATATGCACACTACTGATAAAATTAAAACCCCTAACTGTTCTTCTAAATTGAAGAACAAGAATGTAGTGAATAATATATATATATATATAATATTCACTATATTCTTGTTCTTCAATTTATAATTTATTTATAAGGTACACATGTTAATTCTAGATAAATCCAGTATTGATTTAGGCAATTCCAACAAATATTATATTTATCATTAAATGAATGAAACATTTATTCAAGTACCTGAACTAAGAGGACCCGTAAGTCATACAATTTCCCTAATAGCTTCAGTCGTTCATTAATGTAATCAGGCTTGAGGTTGTGATATCTCAGTGACAGAAAGAGTGCACATGTTGTTCTACCCAAGACATAGTCTGGAACGATGGACTCGTCAAATTCCCACGGAACATTGCTTATTGATTTCAGAAGTGGATTTCCTCTCTGAAAAATAGCAATTGTGTAAATATACTTAAATAACAATAAATTGACAGATATTGATCTGTCAATAAATATGAGAGTTTACCTATTCTCTATATGATTAACCACTTAAGGAGTATGGCAGATCATCCTGAAAGGAGTAATGTTGTTACATAACGGCAGCAGTGTAAAGTGTTTAAAGGAGAACTGCTGTTATGTAACGTTTTATATATAAAATATTTCATACTTTTTTAATCCTTATGTTTATAAAGTAGCAAAAAGATGTAAAAATTTATTTTAAATGGTTTATTAACAATGTTAGTGGTATAAAACATGGTTGTTCTGCAATATGTGGTTATATAAAAATGTGTTATTGAACAGCATTGGACCATCTGCTTTTGTCAGCTGTTTGGAGTCTATGCCACTTGCGCGGAGAATTATTGTCTTAGCGGCGATTCTGTAATATTCCCACATTTTCCCCCATTTCCCATTTTTTTAAAATTTATACAGCGTTTTGTTCAATTGTGGCGCTTTTTCTTCAATATCACCTATGTTTTGAAGAATACCACACAAAATAGATTTTAAGGTGTTTTTAAGTATTTTAGGTGAAAAGAATTATATTCATTAATTTTTTATTGATTTTTATAAAAATAAATAATAATAAATAATTTTCACAAATATTTGCATTTTTATTTCTTTACTCCTTAGCCATTTTTTATGTATTGCTAGCATACTCATTACCAGTATGCAAGTACTGCCTTTACATAACGGCGGCGCTACTCCTTAACCCTTTCAGTGCCAGGTGTTACTCCCATAGCGTGTGCAAGAAATGCCAGGTTAAAATTAGCAGATTTTAGCTGTTTGAGAAAAACTTTCATTGTTTTATTATTTACTGATGAAAATTGATACTTTTGGTTTTGTTTTGTTCATAATTAAGTTAGGTAAATATAACAGATAAAATAAATATACTTAATATTTTTATTCATAAAAATAAATTATGAAAAACGATTACTTAATCAATATTTTATAATGAATTTTTCAGTTTGAAGTAAAAAAATTGCCTGTAGAAAATTCCTTATGCTTAAAATTGAGTATTTTTGTTGAACTATACTTAGTTTTGTACATAAATACAAAAATTTTAAACATTTATCTTCGAAAATAAAGTTTTTGTGATTATTTTAGAAAATATTGTGAGTTTTGGTTTTTCCATAAGTTACTGAAACGATTAATCACACTCAAAAATATTTTCACATTAGACATCGAATTTGAACTTGTTCTATAGCTGAGTAAATGAATAAAATGGTTCAAACTATTCTGATTATTACTTTTAAGGGTTTCTGGTTTTCAGGATCAAAATCTGGATCACTGTCCGTGTTGTCAAAGCCTAAACTTGACAACTCATCACTCCCACTCAAATTACTCTTGGAAAAATTACTATCACCTTTTTAACACTCTAAGAATTGTTTTATCATTGACTGGTGAATCAATACTCTTCATTTACAAAAGAAACTAAACAAACAATAATAATAACCTCAAATTTCTTAAGTCTCACGGCTACCTAAATAAGTAAACAAACAACAGAAGTTAATGTGGACTGCAGCCAAAAATACTTGGAATAACATTTTAACTTAAATAATTATATTTAATGTGCTCTTTATATCCTAACGTTGGCACTGAAAGGGGTAACATAGATAGATAGATAGATAGGGAAAGAGTATGCAGGTTAGCTGCCATGATAAACAAATAAACTGTGAGACCAGCAGTAATAGCCTCTTCCCTATAGAAAATTTGCTAAAAACAAATTTTGATTGTTACATTACCTGACAGAAATATAAATTTGAAATTTGTAAAAACTAATATGTTAACTTACAGCTTGTCTAAATATGAAAAAATTTCAACAATACTTACCTGTATAAATTCTGTATTGTACAACATAACACATGAAGTTACTGAATTTCCTATTTTGTTCTTGTGTCTTCCATGACACAAGTACTGATAAACTGGGAACTGTTAATCAGTTACCACTTTTATGCCTGAGTTTATACTGACCAAACTCGGCTAGGTATTATGTTACTACTACTAGGGTTTTATATGACTTAGGTACATTAGCAAACAAACACCTCTTCTTGTTCACTCTTTCCCAAATTATCTTGAGACATTGCCCACTTCCCAGAATGACTCATTTCCAGTTCCCACACCTTCCATTCCGAGGCCACATAAGTAACAGAGTCAAGTATAGCAAAGTTGCTGCATCAGGAATGTTGCTATGATTGTGACAACAACTGGCATCTCTAGCAATCATGGCAACAATTAAATCAAACTAACAGAAGATATAGCACTGTTTTAACATATCTTCACTATTATACTATTTAAATAACATTTAACAATTAATTTGAAAAATAGGAAACTGAAAATCTGGATCTAATAATTTTGATGGATAGCTGGAAATTTTTCAACTGATAAAATTAATTATATTCTCACTAAACATTTTGTCTTTACCTGTTTTGGACTGACTAAAACTGAGTTACTACTGGAAGGTTTTGTCAATGAAGATCCTGAGGTACTCGGTGCATCTTCATTATCAGTAGTACATTTTACAGCTTCAGAAACCACTGTTTCATAAATATCTGTCTTTTTCAATTTTGAAAATGCAGCTGTAAAGAATAAATTTGTAAATATGCAAATCTATCTCTAAACCAACTCTCTTTTAGGAAGCAATACCCTTTCAGTTTTTCATGATGACAGGCGAAATTTTGTTTGTAATTACACCAAACAAACTTTAAACATGCTCCCCCCCATAGAATAATAATAATAATAAGCAAAACCGTTGTACACTGCAATCCCAATCAAGCCCACAAGTACCGTCAACTTCCACTCAAGATGGTCACAGTTTATTTGAGGTCGGCCCTACCACCACTGTACCACACATATGCAAGCTAAATTGGCATCGCTCTGGTCGGGAATGAACCCCGACTCCCTAATGACTTCCAACAATTCATTTGTCAGTGAACGCCATAACCAACTTTCCTTTTTGAGGAAGATAAAAAAATCGCTAGTGTCAAGCCTAATTTGAAAAATGGCCTGTTTTGCAATTTTTGATAGCTCACAGTCTTATGATCTCCTTCTGGGGGGGATGGCTCTGATGTTAGTAAAATGCTCATTCTACAGAGAATGGCTGGCAGAAAATTAAGTGGACCTGTTTTAGCGAATTTCCCACAGGGAAAAAGCTATTACCGTAGGTCTCATGGCAAGACTTAAGCCTGGGACCAAGTTATTTTTTCTTCTTTAGGTGCCCAGAGGCCAAAAACAATAGGCCCTAGTCGTTAAAATTTTTATATATATAATTTAGATATGGATATATTTTATTGGACTGAAAACAAAGGAAACAGTTAAAACCTGTGAAAAAAATTAGTTTTATTAACCGTCTGAGCATCTATTTGGAAGTCTCAAAAATAACTAGTGGGTTGCAAAATAATTTTTTGGTTGTAGTGGGTCGCGGGTCAAAAAGGTTTGGGAACCACTGATATTGAGAATAGGCAAACTCCATTATTTATGGACAGATGTTGACAGAACTTGATATAAATGGAAATTCACTGAGAACACAAGTCTGCGTCGACAGGGGTATTTAATGTTCATAGCATTGTTTTAAAAGGGGGTATTATTAGCAATTGTAAAAAAGTATATATTAATGTATTTATATCATGTAGGCTATTCATCAGATCTAATCTTGAATTGTATTCCCATAGAAAATCTGTTAATTTCCACGTCTATTTTTATCCATGCTGTATGTAGCTGCATCCATGTTACTTGCCATGAATAATTTCTAAGATTTTCCATTGTATTTTATAAGATTGACATTGTCACTGCATGTTAACTAACGGTGATGATAACTTATATTGGTCCATAGAACTAAAAGGGTTAAATGATTTTTGTTGACAATGCTTAACAGTACTAAGTTTAGTCTATTTTTTTAAGTTCTGAGATTCACTATGTAAACACAAGAAAGTACCAAGAGTCTCTCATTGAATACCATACGAAATAATATGGTCTGGAGCATGTCAGGTCCTGTCAATGTCAATCAGCGGGTTTATTGTACAGCTCCAGTGACCTAATATTGCCTCAGAACATTAGAGCAATATGTGAGTAGTAGGTCAGCAATATCAGAAAAATTTAGATCAAGCTATTTCAGAGGATCGTTATAAGTGATGGTTGGTAGATGGTAGATCTCTTTGGTGTAGATTAGCATCTGCACTATCAAATGCTACATTCGTCTGCAAAGACCATCCTCATAATTAGACCAATTAGTAGCTCAGAGGCAAAAATGGTTCAGAATCCATGCTAAACTGTAGGTACTGTAGATACTATTGACTGTTGGGCTATTAATTAACAGTCCTGTCTTAGGAACATGTCAGCCTTAATCAGTAGTCCTAACAAGACATGGGTAGCTCACCATTTCAAAAGGTAATTTAATCTGATCCAAAAAGCCTAGACCTGGCTCCAAATACTAAACATTCAGGATGATATACGAGGCCATTTTCTTCTTCATAGTTAGGAGACAGTGTCACCATCAACGCTACAAACTGTTCGTATATGTTTTTGAACTTGCCATGTCTGATCAGAAAATATCGGCCAGCTTTATGGTTTTTGTTCAAGAGATGATTGTGTAAAGGCTTTAGCCTAATCGTCATTGAATTAGAACTGAGTTCTTAAAATTCGTTAGAACAGCTTATACCGGGTATTATAATTTGGTAAGGTTAATTGGTTTTTGTATGATATGAGTGTCAGTGGCAGTTTAACCCTAGAACACAAAGGCTCCCTGAGCCAAGCGTTGTTACAAAGGCGTAGTCTCCCAGACTACTTTTTTTGAAAATAAATAAAAAATACTTTTAATGACATGGAAAATTTTTTAATTTTAAAAACACTTAAAATGAACATTGAATTAATGTATTAAAAGAGTTTAATGTCCAAATCTTAATTGTTCTGACATTCGCAGCAGATTGTTCCCTGGTGATCGCCACACATGGCATTTGCGCAGCGTCCACAAAAATGTTTTTTCATGAGCCATAATCTTGGAGCTTCATTTGGCACACTTACATAATATATATGCAATATATTGCCAAACGAGAGTTCGTCACAACATTGTGGCCTGTAGGCTTCAGGAGCTCTCTGTGCATTTCTCTGAGAAATTTTTGCTTACTTAGGGGCTTACGATTTGCTCAGAGACAATTTTCTACATAAAATATATATTTTGTATTGTTTTTAAGTGATATTTATCATGTTATGAAACGTGCATGGGGGCCACCTCCTTGTTTTACGACTGCAGGAAGTGTTACTATACATTTGGTCCAATGCAAATAAATTTTTACACTATATACCTACAACATATATTTACAATATAACAGTATGCCTATAATGGTCACTGACACCATAACACACAAAAAACGAAGGCAAACTATACTCTGCAATAAGACACCACGATCTACACAAGTTGCGAGTCTGCCGCAAACTGTGTGTTATTACAAAGACGTAGTCGACCTGACAACGCGAACTTAAAAAACTCGTTAAACAAAGGACACAAGCGAACATCAACCAGACCCTTTCAATAGTAGGCCAAGACCGACAGCTACACGGAGTTTTGTAAATTTTAGTGGAGTGGTCGGGGGTAAGGGGTAGAAATGACACCTAGCGCATCTCTCAGACGACGCCTTTGTGTTCTAGGGTTAATCTAAGGTAAGTTTGTTATGTCTGCTTACTCCACCTACCTATGTGGCATAGGCTACCCATGAAATCATGTACTGTACCCTAATTTAACTGTAAAAAAACCTAAGGGGGTTTTTACTCACAAGTAAGAGAGAAATTGGAATCCATCCTCTTGCTGATTTTAAATTAACTATACAAGTCCTAACAATTAATATATCAAAAGGTGAGACTTTAAAATCCCCACTTCAGTGAGATATCTTCAATATTCTGTTGATGTTAACACAAAAAGGCATCAAGTTAATTAAAGTGGTACTAAACTTTCTCAATCATAACCTACTGTTTCTAAAATACAACTCTCTAATTAAAATAAGTTAGTTAATGAGTCCTGCTCTATTACGATTTCTACTTAATTTTAATTTGTTATTTCCTGATTGCCAACTTTAACTTCCTACTTCATTATAATTCTTGGGTTATTTGGAAACGTAAAACTGTAACAATAAACAATATGATAAAATAATAAAAGATCCGGTCTGATATGAGGATCCAGCCAGGTGATATTTTGACAGCTGCTATTCAATTCAGGTAATCAGTTTGGCCATTAACTGAACATTGTATACATGCTCCTTTCAAGTTATCATTATTTTAACATGAAGAATAATTTATTTTGTTAATCAGTATACAGGTTTTATTATTTTAGTCGATACTAACTTTTATCACGTATACATTATTTTTATTAAATTTACTATCGTATTATTATAGAATATAAATGTGCTGTTATAGTTCGATGGCGAAACGGAGGGACAGAATGATATAAAAGCGTGACATAAATGTATATGAAATTATTCACCCAATTTGTATGTTCTTTGATAGATTTTGAATTAACGGCAATACTGCTATTAAATTGTAAAAGTTAAATTGGTTTGTTTTTGCCAACTTCTCTTAACTTCCATTTCAAAACAGAAAACTTAATTTTCTTCTTCTTCTTAGAACATAGTTCTCACGTCAGTCGAGTCTCGCTAGATGCTAGTGTTGTTGTTTTAGGTAGGCATAGGATTTAGGTTGCCAGGGATAATCACGAATACTTCTTTTAATACAAAATGGAAACAATTTTGGAACAACAACGCAGATATCATGAAGAGCGTGAAAGACTCATGGACGCTATGGTGAAAGAGATGTTGCATAAGAAGTCTGGAGTAAGTTGAAATCGTAGGTTCATGGAACTAGGGAGCATGTCATAGGGAGCCCCAGATGTTATTACACATCTGTTTTATTGCCAATTAATTGGCTGATTCAGACTAGTTTATTTAGTTAATATGAAATGTGAGCAACAGATTTGGACCCTACACACGATGAATAGGCTATACCCTAATGGGTTATCAAACGGCTTCATCTCAAGTCAGCAGTATTCCCAATCCTGTTTTAATGAATATTTTTTTCATCAGTGAAAAGTTCAATTTTAGACCTAGCTTAAGGCTGAACTATATCTTACTTGGTGTCAACAGTTTCTGATGGCTACTCCTAGTCATTATGTGAACTGGCACTGAAGCGCCTTTTCCCATATCAATAATTTACTACCAGTGACCTGTGAGCGGTAAATATTTAGAACACAGTAACATACCAATCTATATAAAATCAATCTTAGACTTCCTTTTTGCACTTTCTAACAACCTTTTAACAAATATCCTGTTCGTGGAAGAACCCAATTTTGATGTTTAAGTACAATTTAGGCTGATGTGACACTCTCAAACCAAACCGTCTAGCTAAGGGATCAAGGTCCTGGGCTGGGGAAAAAATCACTCAAATACACTTATTTCACTCTCTAATAACATAATTAACCATTTGAGTGCTGAGCGTCTAAATCCGAGACGCGTTGCGTTAGCTCGAGTGACAAGCATCTTGGAACGAGACGGTCATGCGCACGAAAAATACCGGCATCTCTCCCCGAGACTCAGAAAATCACTGTTTACAGTACGTACCAGTGGTTATTGTAACTGGCTTAAATTACAAAAAAAGCTTCAGAAAGAAATGGGCTTTATTTTTTGCATCCTACTCTATGGCGGAATGCTTTCTGAGATCGTTATCAATCATAAACAATCCCGCGACAGCTGCGATGACTAATAACAAAAGACAGCTCATTTGTATAGCAACATTTTAATACATTGTTTGATGCACAATTTTATCCCAGGTAAAACAAAAAAGAGAACAAAGAAATGTTAATAAATAAAATTTTTATAGTCGTTTTACTAAAAGCTTGGGTTTTTCGGGAAGAAGGGCCGGCAATTTTAGTAGATCCACTGTACCTAGGGCTGCAATTTTAGCGCACTTCAGATCGAGAAGCTTGGCACTCAAAGGGTTAAGAATAAAAACACTGCAGAACACCGCTTTTCCGACGTTTTCTAACGTTTTATGACCAAAATAAGCCACCCTTCAAATATACAGTCAACCTTGTTGTCTACTACTATCGAGGTTCTGAGCGGGGAGAAATGGGAAATATTTGGGAATCTGGGATATTTGAGGGAATTTAGTATATAAAATGTTAATTTTAGGGAAAAAGGGGAGATTCTCGTGATTTACAATTTTGAACTGGAAAATCTTGTTTGATTGGAGATATTAGGCGTAAGGTTAAGTTCATGTCAAAGATATGTTTTTCATTTTAAATTATTAAACTTAATGTAATTTTATCAAACTGAATCTAAAAGAAATTAGTTGGGAATGTTCTCAAATGAAGAAAATGGCGCAATAAATCAGCAACTGAATAATTCAACTATCTTTAATATTAGTTCATTTCATTGTCAATCAGCTTGACAAAAATCAATTGACAAATCCGTTAGTCCTTCAGCTTAAGGTAACTATAAATATACGAAGAGGTACCACAAGTACAGAAACTACTTCTAACCAGTGACATAATTGTATATATACACAAATAAACAAATAATTGAAGAATGTTTATTTTATAATTGGTTTAATGTGTAAAATATTAAAATTCTACTTTTCTGTAATTTAAATGTTTAGATGTCGTAAAATGTCTAGTTGTTATGTATTGGACTGTCGATTAAAATAGATGGGGTTTCTGCTGTATTGTTTAAAAATATAACTAATTGTAAAAGTTGTAAGTCAGCGACCAATACACGTTGTGTAACATCATAATAAACGGGATATTGCCTACATACAGTGCTATGCGGAGTTAAGTTCTTTATTGATAGTATAAATTATTATTAACGATGTAAAAATATCAATAAAGAACCTATCTTAACTCCGCAGAGCACTGCATGTTGGCAATATCTCGTTACGATGTAACGCAATGTTTAATAGTCACCGATATACAGTGCTCTGAGGAGTTAAGTTTCTTTGATAGTATAAAATATTATTAATGACATAAAAATATTTAAAAAAAACTGACTTAACTCCGAAGGGCGCTGTATGTCGGTAATATCGCCTATATTATTGTGTGATATATGCGTAGTAATTGCAATATAATCATGACAAAATATTTTAATAATCTTAATAATAATAATAGTAGTTATCATTGTATATATACAAAATATAATAATATGAATCCCATAATTGCATCGGCATAGTAAGTGACATTATGAAGATTGGTGCTCTTTGGAATAATGTTTCATTATTACTCCAGTCAGCTGTTTCTCCCTGCCTAAAACCTAGAACATTGGACAAAATATCCCTGATTCCCTAAAAATATCCCGTTTGTCACCGCCCAGAACCAAGATTCCTGCAGATGTTAATGTTGACAGGATGTTACAGAGTGTTGTATTTCGGTCCAAAAAACATTAAAAAACGTCGGAAAAACTGTGTTCCGTGGTGATTTTATTCTTAATAATGTTATTAGAGAATGAAATAAGTGTATTTGAGTGATTTTTTCCCTGCCGAGAATCCCGATTTCAAACGATCCTCTAGCTAGAGGGTTTGGTTTGAGAGTGTCATATTTCAGCCTAAAATCGTACAAAACCTTCAAATTTGGTTCTTCCGCGTACACGCTCTTTGTTAAAAGGTTGTTAGAAAGTGCAAAAAGTAAGTCTTCGATTTTATATTTAAATTGGTAGGATACTGTGTCCTAAATATTTACCCTGTGATCTACTCAAGAATTAGTAGTATAACTAGAACTAGTAGCAGTAAAAGTTTAATACCCAGTACTTTGTAAAGGTTATATTGAATCAATCTTGAATGAATGTTTTTGACTTTTTAATAGCCTATTTATGAAGATTAGCTCTCTGAAGGACTTTTTATGATGCTTTACTAAGATTTTAGGCTGAAATATGATACTCTGAAACCATCGAGTCAAGCTACGAGAGCAGGGTTCTAGGCGGGGATAAAATTCAATTCAATGCATTTATTAATAACATTATTAAGGAGGAAAACTCGGTTAAAAAAATGTTTTTTTCAATGTTTTATTTTAGTTTTTTACCGATATAAGACACTTACTCTTATGCACTTTCTTAACCCTAGAACGGACGGGCTGGGTCTGTGAGACCCAGGCGCGTATGTTATTGTTCTATTTCAAGGTCATTGGTCTAGAAAAACGCCGAGGTTTTGCGTAGTTTCCTAAAATACTCTAGAAGAAGCAATAGTGTAGTGGGTTTTTCCACTGCAACCCTCAGTTTGCAGTTATCAAATGGTTTTGGTGGAGGTGGGTCTGTCAGACCCATCCCGTCCGTTTACGTAACTATTCGACCGAGACAAGTTTATGTTTTTCGAATATTTTAATTCGTATTTGAAATAATTTTACTATTTTTAACAGTTTTATGTACCTTCATAGTATAGTGACTTAAAAAAAAAATGAATAGCCGAAAACAGCCAAGTAACAATGAAATTGACCGAATTGTGTTCGAGGTTCTATTGAAAAGTGAATTAGGTGATTTCGACAATGATCCTGACTTCTTTTTGGAATGTGATAATAATATTGTTAGCAAGATTGAAGAAGGGATCAAAGATGAACCTGAAAATAATTCAGGCATAAATGCTTTGAGTGAATAAAGTGTAAAATGTGATTACGAGATGTTGTGTAATGACTGTTGTAACAAATAATTTTTTAAAGAAATTCAAGCCCTTCAAAAACGTATTATTATAATTTTGATAACCACTTAAAAGTATTTTTACACGAAAGGTATTTCATTTTCTACAATATTCTTGTATTTAACATCTAAATTATAGAATTTTTATATTCTTACTAATTAGTTTTAGGAAAACATTGTATTTTTTAACTCATACAAGAATTTTATATTATTTTCTAAACCTGTCTGTAATTTTTTTATTCAATCAACACTGTATTTTACGATGTAGGGTAAGCAGGGGGAATTGGGTGGGTGGGGTAATTGGGTGGTAAAATTTTCAACTATTTATATATTTACTTATTAATTGATTTTTTATTGTTTTAATGACATGCGTGGACAGCCAATCTCTTCAAGAGTAAGCCATATTTTTTTCAGATTTGTATCTTAAAACATTTAAAGGTGGGAAATAGTTTTAGACAACCTATCCATTTCGCGATTTTGAAAGTAGTATGCAAACTTCGTTCATCTATAATTTAAAAAGCTGTAAACTTTTAATATATGTGAAATTTTATTATTTTTCACCGTGAAACTTGTCCAATACCTATTTTCATAATAAAAGCACCTCAAACATTTTTCTTTTTTTTTTCAAAAATTTTACCACCCAATTACCCCCTTATGGGAAATTGGGTGGTAAATTTTTAAATTGAGCTAATGCAGTATTCTCGGTTTAATTAAGTTAAAATAAGGAATAAAAACAATATTTGGTGAATATAATAATAATAATAATTAATTGAATATAAAGGAAGAGAGAAAGAAGATGAAAGACGTCACCAAGAGACGGAAGATAGTAAGAAGGCTGCTTCACATCCTCCGAAGAGGAGGGTTTTGATTTTATTTAGGATAAATCTGATGATGATCTTGCACAGTTGATAATTGAAGGTTCAGATGATGAAATTAACTTTGGCATTAATCAACCATAAACATCAGGTGAGCCTATAAAACAGCATACGCCTTCACTCAATCTGAATAAGGGTGACCAATGACCATGTTGCTGCCTGCTACGACAATCAGTGGTTCATTGAGAAGGTGATCAGGATATCTTCCTTCACCAACCAACCAGGTGCAATAACGTATTATCACCTGGAATATGCACAGTCCAAGGGAGCAAATAAGTTCATTTGGCCTGAAACAGTGGATGAAGTTCCAACTCTACTAGAAGACATTTTGTGCCCCAGAACCCTTGAGTTCACGGCACATTGAACTCAACACAAAAGACCTAAAAAGTCACAAAACTATATTATAGTTATTTAGATAGAGACTGCAGTAGCTGAGATTGATCTAATGTAGTAAACCAGTGAATGAAATTATTTACACAGACTCTCTTGTTTTATATCGCGCGGAGGACTGAAAAATCGAGGCTTATTTTCTAAAGTTTTGAGGCCATTTAACATAGTTTTTACCTAATTGGAAAAATATTTCTCCCTATTTTCCTGTTAATACTACTAATGGACTCTTTGTATTGGGAATTTAAAACCTGCAGGTCATGTTTAGTTGCAATTTACGATCCAAGAAATTCTACAAAGTTTATAAAAACAATGTTTGCCATCGCAAAATTCAGAGTAAAAAAAATTTTTAGTAAAACCTACTTGAAAATGTTGCTTTTAGTCTCCTTTTTAAGACCCAATTGCCTATCTTTAATTACTATTTAGTCTTATGGGAATGTTGACCTACAACCCAATTACCCCCATGGGGGTAATCGGGGGTAAAAACATTTTATCTTTGAAATATTTTTGTTAACTATGGAGAAAGTCAAAACCCGAAAAAGATAGGTTTCTGTGTTATAAAATCAGTTATGTAGGTACTACACAAAAAAAAATAGTAATAGTGCCCTAACTAGATACATTTGTTAAACATACCTCCCAATTCCCCCCGCTTACCCTATTATAAACGAAGCTTTGTTTTTAAAAAAAATGTTTGTATAAATCAATTTAATTAGTATTTTTTTGAGATTTTTTAGTTTTGGGCCTGTCAGACCCATCCCGTCCATCTACATAACTTTTTTCGCCCATCCACTCAAGGGTTAACCTACATCCTGTTTGTGCCCCCATTAAAGAAAACCTATTGTTGTTTATAATGGAGTTTTTTTTTACCATTACACCTTTCCCAAACTCTCCATATTCACTTATTCAATTTTATATAACATTTATTTAATCATTTCGTGCAGCACAAAATTTTCATAACTTATATGTTTGTTTCAGTATCGAGAATCTATCAACTCAGATCATCGCCTTAAAATGCTTCTTGATGTGAGTTTATTTCATTCAATTTCTTAGGACTTTTTAAGAAAATTTGTAATTTTCGAATCTTCCAGTTTAATTATATTGCATCCAAGGACACTAATTTAATTAATTCTGAAACTTTAAAAATTACATTATGTACTTGGTGGTGTAGTAGCAAATTTTCCAGCTTCAGAACAATAAATAAATATTTTTGTCAAACTATAAAAGAAATTCATAAACCCACGATGGGGGTAGCGCCAAACTACTGACTGGCCGCTGCTGTTAGCTGGGTAAATTCCCGAATCGAAGTCTACATTGTCCTGTGCATAGTACAAAGAGCAAGAAAGTTTTTTTAGTATACATTTTATTTTTTACATAATACATGACTCATGTTTCAAAACTCATTAATTTTCACAGTGTACTTATAACCTAAAATGATATAAATAAACAAACCATCGGTCATATAATTTTTAAAATATGTGTAAATTCAATTTAAACTAGTAATTTTGATTAAGCAGTAGATTATTTATTTGTTATATTCATTATGTTATCAAAAGTAGGGTTTTCTTTTTCTAAGTTTACTATGTTTAGCATGTTTTCTTGATCAAATTTGTTATATATATATATATATATATAACTCTTCTTTTGTGTCCATCTTTTGTCCTTTGTGTGTGTGTGTGTGTGTGTGTGTGTGTGTGTGTGTGTGTGTGTGTGTGTGTGTGTGTGTGTGGTGTGTAGGTCTGTGAACACAATAACTCTCGTAAAAATGATCCGATCAAGACCAAATTTGGTAGAGATGAGTATTCCTACATTTGCTCGGACGAGTTAGTAATCAATAACAGTCAATCGGAACGGGTAGTATGGGGAAGGGGTTTGTACCAAACAAATTGGGTTTTTTGTGTTTTTCATATGTAATCTAAAAAAAGTTTAATGTTTTATCTTTCACAATTAGAATCAGTTTAAAAAACTACACAGTTTAGTTCTTTAAAGTTTTGCTCTATATCAAAATATTTTGCTCTATCTCAGGGTTACTGAGATATTAAAAATCTAAACACAGTACGTTGTATTTTGGGGCCCCAATGTTAATCTCAATGAGGATAAGGAGAAATTAATATTTCACTTATCAATGTTTACTTTTGGATGAAACTTTATATTTAGCTTCATGTGGTTGAGATTCATCCATTTGTACTTAAAAATCATAGGTTATGTGCTCATCATGGCAGCTAACCTGCATACTCTTTTCCCATGTTATCATATAGAGAAGAGGCAAGCTATTTTATTTATGGATGTTGTTAAGATGTTGATTAAACTTGGTATAAATGGTCAGAAAAAAACTGTTTACGCTAAAAACACCTACTTTCAATGTTCCTCACAACAGCAAACCTGCATACTCTTTTCCACGTTAACCTTATGGAGAATAGGCAAACAATTCTCTTATTTATCGACAGATCATGATAAAACTTGTACCTTACGTTCGTGCACCACTACACCACTGTCTGTATTATCCAGCCTACTCTGTATTTTCCTCAATATGTTTTCTAAAATTTCAAATTCATATTTTTTGAATTTATTTTAGCAATATATGGAGAGTACAAACAATTTGAAGGAGTTGTACGAAGACAAAGATGGATTACGCAAAGAAGAAGTTGCCGCATTGTCTGGGCCAAATGAATTTGCTGAGTTTTATACACGTCTAAAGCAGATTAAAGAATTTTACAAGAGGCTTCCCAATGAGGTGAGTTGCTGTAACATATTTATTCAAACAGTAAGTGTTAGAGAATGTCACAATGATGGCCTTTGTGCCTGGTACAAATGAAACCAATCGATTTCTTATGTCTCTTTGTCACTTGTATGATGAAATTTTCTCAAATTTTAGTGCATTTATTGAACTACTACTATAGCTGACAAAGTAAAACTAAAGTTAAGCCTTTGCCATGCCAAGAACAACCTCTGCTAGTCTGTTCAATATTAATGTTCGGTCGAATATAAATTAAAGATACCCACACTCCGACTACAACGACAATGCTTCCGTCCCTACTTAGTCATCCGTTCTACCGGCGAAATAACAGTCAGTTGTCTGCAGAGCATTGACAGCGCTCTTAGCGAGATTTGCAAACAACACCACTTTCTCTGGTAATCGCTATTGTTAACATCAAGTTTATATGATTTTCAGGAATCGTTTCACTACAGTATTGAACTACTGAAACACTATTTAATTATCATTAAAATTTACTTTTCTATTGAATTTATTACAGTAGAACTTGGATAATTCGAACCTCAAGGGACCAGAAAAAAATTCGAATTATCCAAAAATTTGAATTAGAAAAGTTTATGCAAGTGGTTGAAATAAACAATCAAACATCATGTTTTAACATTATATATTAAAAAAGTTAGGTTAATGCACATATTACTATATTAGGCACACATATTATTGATTAAAAATCCTAATTTTTGTTAAATGTCAATAATGTGTTTGGAGGGATCCCGAAACTAGCTATTACAAATTTTTTCAAATCCCTTCTCTACCTCCTTGATCGCCACTATTTATTCTTGCAACGTCAGAGATTTGTAGGTTCGCTTTGACAAAGCCATCATACACACGACGTGTTAACATGAAAGCAGACGACGAATATCGAATATCGGAACAAACCACCACCGATGATACACACAGATGTCAATGTTGTGATTTATGAGCAGTAGTGGACTAGTGGGGTGGGCACATTGATCTAGCTAAAAATAGTCTGAGGACAGGAAGCCCGAACGTCGTTTCCTGGAAAATCGCACACAATGAGTTGTTCACTTATACACACACTATAGATTTCCACTGTAAAAACTTTGAATTATCCAAAATATTATTCGAATTAACCAAGATATTTTAACATTGTTTTTATATAAAATTCTAGGGACCAAGACAAAATTTCGAATTAAAGAAGTTTTCGAATTACAGAAGTTCGAATTATCCAAGTTCCACTGTATTTATTTAATTAATTAATTAATTAAATTATATAAAGTTCCCTAACCCATTGGCCTACACATATTACAGTACCTGGTGACCCCTAGGAATTCTTATTATTTTAACACTTTTTGGAGTCTTACTAAAACTGCTGTAATTTCCATATTTACCATTAGATTGTCTTGATCCTTTTAGGGATTCATCAATAACAATCAATAACATAATAATTATAATATGGGACTAGTTTGATCATTATCTGTCAACAAACATGAGAATTATTTGCCTATTCTCCATAAGATTAACATGGGAAAGAGTATGCAGGTTTGCTGCTGTGAGGAACACTGAAACTAGGCATTTCTACCATAAATAATTTTGATCTTAACATTTATACCAACTTTCATCAACATCTGTCCATAAATAAAGGAGTTTGCCTATTCCTTATATGATTATTATGGGAAAAGAGTATACAGGTTTGCTGCCATGATAAACACATAAACTATGATTTTTAAGCATAAATGGATAGACCTCAACCACATAAAGCTAAATATAAAGTTTTATCCAAAAATATTGATTAATATGGGAAATATCAATTTTCCCTATCCTCCATAAGATTAACATTGGAGCCCCACAATACAACGTACCGTGTTTAGATTTTTTAATATCTCGGTAACCGTTGGAGATAGAGAAAAACTTTAAGGAACTTAATTGTGTAGTTTTTTAAGCTGATTCTAATGGTGAAATATAAAATTATAAATTTTTAAAAATTACATGTGAAAAACGCAAAAAACCCCATTTTGGGGTACAAAATCCCCCCAAACTACCCGTTCCCATTGACCGATATGTCTGGTTTACAAACTCGTCCGAGCATTTGTAGGAATACACGTCTCTACCCAATTTGGTCTTGATCGGACCATTTTTACGAGAGTTATCGTGTTCACAGACACGATATATTTCTAAATATACTTTGTTGAATTATTTCATTATAATATATATACATATATATACTATTGTTTTTGGACTCTGGGCACCTAAAGAAGAAAAAATAACACGGTCCCAGGCTCACCATGAGACCTACGATAATAGCTTCTTCCCTATGGGAAATTCGCTAAAATGTATAAAAATATAATAAAAAATAATTTTTGATAAAAACAATGATAACAACTTACTTTTTCATCAAAACAAAGTGAACTTTTTAAAAACCCTATGTACAGATTTTGGTAATTTTTTATATAGGTACATTATGTGCGCGAAGTAAAAAAGTCGGCATTTTCACTTGCGCCGCAAACATATTAAAGTGATTTAAAATTATTACAGCTTAAAATTAATAATTAAAAACTAATAAATGAAATTTTATTTTGGATGTATGATTTTTAGCATTAAAGCCATCGATATATTTATGATATTACATATGGTATGCAATATTACTTAGCCTCCTTTTACAATAAAAACTAAACTACACAAATTCATACATATTTAAACCTTCACGGCGATCACCAGACAATCAACCTAAAAATACACACCTGTTGTTAATATTTAACAAAATAAAAACTTTTTTGGTTTTATTTACTAAGTTAGCCAACCTAGAGAAACCAAAATTACAGATAGATAATAATGCTATAACATAAAGAAACAGCAATCGATCCAGCAGGTACTACGATCCATCGGAAAAACGTAAAACTACTAGCAATAACAAATGACGGAACGATCCGTCCAGTAATGCCTGGGCATGATGGAAATGCTCGGTCCAAGTATGCCAATGGGTTAATATAAATTAAACTATTGTAGCCTAATTCATGTTGGAAAGATTTTGGTAGATATGCCTTTTATGATTTGCCCTTCAAATATTACTGAGGTAGAGCAATATAGTTTTATGGGCTGACAGCTTTAATAATTTTATCATTTTTGCTCTTTACTCTTTACTGATAGAAAATTCAAGACATAGGCTCTAGCCTATTAGTTGCGCCAAATATGAAGATCCGAGAACTCCAAACACATTAAAAAAATTGTTTTTAACTAGAACTTTCTAGGTTTATACTATAACAAAATATGATGGCTAGGAAGTTAGGATAAGTATATAATTCATTTACTAACTAACAACCACAACTAAGGAACTAAGAAATAACAAATTCTATTTTAATTATATCACAATGTATAAGGTAACCAGGTCTAAAACCACGATAATAAACAATGAAAATGTAAACAAATACATGACAGTTGTTGACGTAAAATTAATCATGAGTCAGCTGATCATATGCAATTGGTAGTAGAGTAGGTGGACCGTAAACAAAACCCTATTTCAATTACACATTAATATTGAACAGACTATATTACTGTGATGATTTCAATACTTTTCTCTCACAAGGTACAAGTTAATATACAATTTTCATTTCATCTAAAAAGGCTGCCAACCATACTTGCAGTTTGAATTGCAATGATTCAAATATTTTATCCTTGTATTTTAGTCTAAATGCTGAATTAACAATCATTTGGGCATAAAAATCTCAATTAGATTTATTTTGCGTAAAAGCCCATAGTTGTTGATATTGTAAAGTAGAGATACAGCAAGAATGTACTAACCAACTTGGAAACCTGTATAAAATGTCATTAGGGGCCTATTTATTTGATTTGAGAACCTATAGTTGTTAATATTGTAAAGTAAAGATATAACCAATAATGTACTAACCAACTTTGATATTTGATTTTAGATCTGTGTACCTATGTCAGTAGAGTTTGAGGAGCTGAACAAAATGAGAGAAAATCCCTCTGAGGAATTTCAAAGTTAGTATTAATCATTCAAATAATATATATATATATATATATATATATATATATATTTATTTATTAGATAGGGGTTGTAGTAAAGAGCTTATGTCAATAAAATATATCATAGACCTACCTAAACCCATGCAAAATAATGTTTTAGAATATTGGCTCTTTAACTCTATAACCGCCATTGCACACCATCATTTTGATCTGAAATGATTATTTTATATAAATATCACTACTATTATTTATTTTTGTCCGAACAGCTGTTGGGAAAACTGTAAAGAATTAAGCAACTTGGATGAGCTGTTGTCCAAATAAAGCTCAGTTTTTTACTTTCTCCCCATAAACATATTATATGGAGAAAGTATTGTTTCGTCAAAAGTTTTGAATTTGAGTTGAGAATGGTTATATCCGTCTTGGGGTCCCCTGAATTAAAAAATGTGGGTTTCATCGTGATGTTTGTCAGTCCATGTGTGTGTCTGGATGTGTATAGAGCCACGGCCTACCCCGTTGGTCCGATTTAGATGAAATTTGGCACGTATGTATATACAGGGTTTCCGAAAAAGAATAGTTCTTTTGAATCTTTGATTTTTAAGGGTAGTTCACCCTTTAAAACCCCAAAGAAACACAAAAAATCTAAATATCTCAAAAATGGATGTAACGATTTTGATTAAAATTTGATAGTTTATAGTGAACAGAGTACTAAATAATATGACACCACCTGCATGTCTGTAAAATTATGGTTCAAAGGTTATGGGCTTTAAATGTCAAAATAATTATTTTTATTTTTCAACAAAAAATAAAAGTAAAAGTATAATTTGACTAAGTTATCACCATTGAAACCAGCTTAAAAAACTAAACAAATTAGTACTTTGAACTGTTTGTCTACGACTAACAGTACGGAGCTCAAATCGAACAATGTATTCTTATGGAGGTATTAAAAATCAATTTTCTTCCTTATTTCTAACGATTTCCATGATTGGTATGAATCATAAGGAAAATCACCCAACCAAATCGCTTGGTTCGAAATCCCTTCATACATCGAACAATTAATTTAACTTTGTCTCTCTTGTTTTGATTTTCAGAAGTGGGATGATTATTTTTGGAACAATAAATTACTAAATGATATTTAGATAAACTTTGAAGAACATGATAGTTTTATTACAGATTGTCTTTTTTAAATTTACTTAAGGGAGAAAGTATGTGTCAGTCCACTGATAACGTTTATTTTTTTAGATCTTGCAGAATTTACTGATGAAGAAGGCTATGGAAAATATTTAGATCTCAATGAATGCTATGAAAAGTACATCAATTTAAAAGGAATTGAGGTAAGAAAGTTAAATAAATAAATAATTTAACACGTTTGATCCAAGCGTACACCATTGTTGATGTGCCTACCAGCGCCTGATCGCTGTGAGGTCAATTTCAGCCTCTCTTCGCATAGACCAAAACTGTCAGTGTTATCCCAGCTCTTGCTAGAGGAGGACTATTGCCGGTTAGCGTGGCAGGAAGTATTTATGTTATAACGTGGACTCTAGGACGGCCTAATAACCATTCATACCAGCACACGGGAACCAAGCCATTCCCGTGTGCTGAGAGGCCGAAATCTACCTCTCAACAATGATGTCATTTTTTGTGAAACAGATGTATTTTGATTAACAGGAGTAACGTTTTCATACTCCATACTTTATAAAGTCAACGTCTAATTATCTTGATTCAATATATATGTAGATATAGGTACATGAATAGTATCATTAAATTACATTACTGTTAAATCTCAACTAAAAACTACTAATTTAGAATAGATAAATACATCAGTAAAAAAGAGAAAAAAAGAGTATTCACTTTATTTCCATTTTTCCCCTAAGTGGCTGAAGTTATCCTAGTGATGAAGAAACGTATAAAATATTTAGATCTCATGAAAAGACATATTTAAGAAAAGTACATCAATTTATAAAAACATTTATTGGGGAAAGTTAAATAAATAAATAATTATTTTGATCTTTGATATTTTTGCCTACCTGTACGCTTGTCAATTCAGCCTTTTTCGCATAGACCAAAAACTTTTGTTTATCATCTTGCTAGAGTTATTTTTAGCGTGCACTATTTTATGTTTAACGTGGGAATTAGCAGGAATAATAACCATATGGTTTGCTAAGTTCATGTCGTAAACAAAATAAAATGTTTTTTTGAATATTATTTTATTTTAGTGTAACGTTTTCATACATAAAATTTATAAGTAACGTCTAAGGATCATTCAATAGTAATTATATTTTTATTGTACATAGAATAGTAATTTAAATAGATTTTTAAATTTAATTAAAAAAAAAAAGAAAGATTATAAAAGAGAAAAAAAGAGTATTCACTTTATTTCCATTTTTCCCCTAAGTGGCTGAAGTTATCCTAGTGATTGAGGTCAACGCATCACCAAACCATTAAAGCAGCCAAAACAAAATCAACTCCAACTCTATAATTAAATATCAACTATAAAATTCATTTATGCTGTAAGGAGCCAATTCAACTAAATACATTTTCAAATTATTTAAGAATTTGGATTTATTTTTTCAATGATACAGGGAGGCTTCTTAAAAACAAATTACTTGCATAAGAAGGTTCCTTTTTAGCTTTGTTCAAGGCAATACAGTACTTTACTTTTGAATCATGTTTTTCCACCGTATGATGAGCTACCTCTATTTACTCTTGCTTACACACATACTGAATTTAAAAATATAAAGACCAAAACCTGTGAGAATTTTAATTTCCTTAAAATATTTGTTTACTGATTGATTGTATTTTAGTTTTCAATAGTTCTGATTGCTTTTTTGTAAAACTAAATTTTTTTCAAATTTCTGTGTGTTGTTCCACCATATACTATTCTATATCCAATATGACATTTTCTAAGAGTGAATGGTAAATCATTTTTAACACTTATAACGTAACATAATTTTTATAACGCTAAGAGAAACATAAGGTCAATTTGACCGTCACTGTGCTTTATTGGTGTTTAGTGTGTTTATTATTGTTTTATGTATCATTTGGCAATCACACAAGTAACAAATGATGTTTTACAACATTTTATGACAAATCATATTTATTACGCAAAGATCATGTGACAGAAAAAAATGAAACTCCAAACTCCACGCTTCAAGACGACCAGCTCTGGCCTCGGGAAAAAATCTGTATAGGATTGTTGCCCAAGGCCATATTTGTGATCTTATAGTGGGTAATATAGCGGTTATTTTACTTCTAGCAGGTGTTTTTTTGTTTGTTGCGTTTTACTACAGCATTTTACCGATTAAACAAGGTATAATCACAGGTATATTCGACCGACGATTGCCAGCCGGTAAGCGAAACACGCGGTAAATCTGACCGACCGTAATCACACAATTCGTCCAATATGTACGACAACGTCCTGCCAACTAGTTGGAAATGACCAAATATTACGGAGAGGGGTTTGGGGGGAAAGTACTGGGGGTGACAGCCGTCAAGGTCAAGCAGTTTAGCCACTATTACGTAGTAAAATTACCGATCGGTCAATTTGACGATGTTTCGTTTTAAGTGTTAATACTGTTAATACTGTTTAAGTGTTAATACTGTACAGAGATAGGACATGGAATGTAAAACAAACAGACCTGAATTTATACTCACTAAATAATTAACATGTTCATCAAAAGTTAGGAATTCATCAATGGTTAATCCTAATAATTTGGTTATTTTTACCTCATTCATTAATAGTAGTTTTAGGAGCCAAGTCTTGTGTATATGAATTTTATTTTATTAGTATTTAGTGTCAAATTGTGGCTGCTTAAAAATTGTTCATTTAAAAAAATTCCAATTCACTAGGAGTTTCAGTTTTAGTAAATGAAATTCCTGAGGTTTTAAAATTAACATCATCTGCATAAATACTTAGTTTACTTAGCTAGCATATGAAAGTAATTTCACTTATAAAATTTTTCAGCTCTACTAAAACTATTATATTTTATATTTATCTATATAAAATAGCATTTTCAGCAGTAAACGTGTTAAAGATATTTTTCAGTATAGATTAACAATAGATGATCTCCTAAATTAGGCTATGTACGTACTATTTGCCAAAAATCTACGGCGGAATCTAATAACATAAACTGATTGTTCAGTCAGTTCAGTCTATGATAAGTCAATTTAAGCTACTAAACATTAAAGCCAACGACATAACTTTTGTTTTGTCGAGTTTTGCAATTTAATTGTCTTTCTCACGTTCACTGCGGGCATAGACAGGGTGCTGCGCGGTCTACTTCAGCCTCTCCTCACATAGCAACTAATGCTGTCAGTTTGAGCCCAGCTCTGTCGGAGGAGGACTATCGCAGTCAGCGTGGCGGGAAGTGTCTATCTTATGGCGGTGTCAGTTTTCGGTTTGCTCACTGTAATTTTTATTTAGCCCCGGTTTTTTTTAGCCTAGTGGTTTTAGTAGTTCTTCAACCTTTTTTTTATTTGTCCATTTGTGACATATTTTTCTTGAGGTTATTAAAATGATTCAACATCAAGAAATGACACTTATAATGACTCGGATGAATTTGACTTTGAATTATGAGGCCTCTCAGCGGCTGGGCCGATATCGACCTCTCAACAATGACATCATTTTTGGTGAATCGGATGCATGAATGGGAAACAGGAACAGTGTTTTCATACTTATTACTTCTTATGGAAGTAATTTCAATATTAGTATTTTCCTGCTCTGCTAAAACTATTATAATTTTTTTCCAGCAGTATGTGTTAAAGGTTACATCACAGGTATTGGAATGTTTAAAAACACCACTTTTAATTTCTACTAATCATAATAACAAATTTGTTTTGCCCAATTTACACTGTTTTGCAAATTATTTGATATAAAGGATACATACCGATAAGCTGTGTCACTGTTATCACTGTTACGAGAAAGTGGTTTTCAAAATTCCTTTCACTCGTACTATGATTTTGTTTTTGTTGCATCAAATTGGTAGTTACAAAAGCTGTCCATAAGGTATTGATAGACCATCAGATTTATCTATTAAAGTTTATACCTATTGAAATAAAACGTAACTTTGACATACTTCATATTATTATATTCAAATTTTCGATGGTTATATAATATTCATATTATATTTTATCGTTATACTCAGATTCGAATCGTTTTATGTAATTGGAGAACACAAAATGAAATAAACGGTGCATAACCCTCCATACAGGACCTGTGAATGGGGTCTCAGTTCATCAGTTATTTCAAATTTTTAACTATAGTATGACTGCTAACAGAACAAAATAACTTGCACGCATTGTAAAATGGAAATGATTTATAATTATATTCAATGTTTATCTTGCTTTTTCTGTATCATTAAAATCTCTCACAGCATCACTGCGCAGTGCTTCTTTCTCCAGTGTTGCCAATCTCTGAAAATGATATGTACATTTGATTATCCAACTGTTTTTTCATATGACAGCCTCTCCACTTATTTTTATGTTTAGAACATGTGCCATTAAAGAAAAGATTTGCATTTGTCACTGCTTATTAGAGACACTGCTAATTTTAATTTTAATTTTAATTGTCCTTTGATTTCTTTTATCTTTGACATTCAATTTTATTGCTTACAAGTACAATTTTATGTTTGTAAGTTATGCATAGTATGCATGATGATGCATGATGTGATGTGTGATTCATATATTTTTTAATTTATTACAAATCCTAGTTTGAAAGTTATTCTCTGTGATATGCTTTTCAAACAAATATGCTGGCTTACATTGTGTCACGAGCATTTGACGGATATATTCGCACATGTTATTTTCACCAAGAGCGGCAAGCGGATATAACCGCCTATATGTTTGAGCTACTAAAGCGGTCGGTACGCGGATATATCCGTCTTTTCATTCTTTGACGTTTTGTCTCTTGGTCTACTCCCTTTTCGATGTAGCTCCGCCCACACATCAGAGGGACGCTCTGCACCCCTTCCCCCCACGCACTGTACCCCCCTGGCGGGGAAGGCGCAGTGCCATAAAAAAATTATTTGAACAATAAGGTGGGGATTTATAGTACAAATACACCATTTATGAACATAATCCATGTAAAACAAGAAAGAATTTCCCCTATACTAAAACAATTACGCTTATGAGAATATTAAGGCCTGCTCGCGAAGGTTTTCAAATAGGTTTCAAACTGTACCTACAAATAATTCTGTTAAAAGTGTTTTGCCTCCCCCTCAATCACCATTTTTTTCATTTTGGAAAGTAAAAGAATTTTGAATTTTTGTTTCCATGTTAACTTCATTTTACTGTTATTAATGCTATATTTGTTAAAAATGAAACTTTTAGACAAAGTTACTGAAAGAACAACCTTAAAATTCATAAATAGTTTACTTTTAATATCTAGATATCCATCTGGATGTTTAATTAATTGACTTTTGGTTCAACTAAGATTAAGTATATTTTGGCCATAGAGTAAATTCCTGCTGCGAGAAACTCTTCTCACCAATGTACTCACTTCCAAAAAGTAGTCTAAAATATCAGATTTTGAATTATCCCAGGTCCAAACCAGAGAGAGTCTACTGAATAATTATTTGGGGTTTTTGCTCTTACCTTCAAGTCTTTGCTCCTTTGCTGTTGTGTAGCTATGTGCAAACTAATAATTATTTTACGATATCTCAATTCTAATTCTTTTATTGCCTCCTCTACTCGACTCTCGCTCACACAGGATTCTTTTCCAGCTTCATTTTGTATACATTTTTGTAGGGATTGAACCTAAAAACACTTTCTAATAACTAGTAAATATTAATAAAATAAAGTAGGTTGTATTTATTATGAGTTTCTATTGTAGTATAAATAATAAAACAATACTGATAATTATATTTTAAATTTTATATAATTATTCTAGCTACCTACTTAAGTCTGTATATCTATATTTATTTAGGGATGAATAGTTGAATTATCAGTTTTACTGTGATTGTGGCAAGGTGTTTCAATTCTTTTATTCCATTATGAAGAATGGATGTGGTGATATCAGATAGTAAATTACCCTTAACTCCAAAAAATGCTTAATAACTTCTGTTTTAAAAAACCAGAAAAGTGAAAATTTAAAAATATCTTTGATTATATTTATAGAAAATAATTTTAGAAGGAAAATAAAGAAAACCTTTTTATTCAAAATAATTTTATTATGAAACCAAGGACAATTTACAAACCAAATTAAATAACATGTAAAAAGTTGTATAGCTGGTATTTCAGGTGCTTACCTGAAGATCCTTCTCTTTTTTCAAGTTTGTTATTTTTTGTTCATAATCATGTTGGAGTTTCAAACACTTTCTTGTCATTTTGTTGGCTCGTTTTTCAACTTCTTGCAACTGCAATCCAACAATGAACATAATGAAGGGTGAACACTTTTTTATATAAAATAAAATTAATCTTAATTGTATCCTAAATTTTATGCTTGAATTGACTGATGATGAAATTTGCCTATGAGTTGGTTTTGTTAAAAAAAATGGTAAAATTTGTGATCTGATCGTGTTTTGGTAAATGTTTATAACATTTTGATTACTCAAACAGCTTATTTGTATAAGCTTTGGTTTTAACCCAAAGGTTGAAGAATGCAGATGACACATGCAAACCAAATAAGAAGGTTTGGGGTGAAGCCTATATTCTATATAAATTAAGTAACTACAAAATTTATACAACTATACCCTTTGTTGCAAGAGCTCTTGGTTTTTTAAAGTTGTCACTTCTAATTCCTTTTTCAGACTTCCTATTTCTTTATCGATGTTGCAATCTCTCTCTTTCATCATCAGTTGACACCAGGCTACCTGTTAAGCAAAATGTGTTAGTAGGTGTTAGGCTTGTGTTTGATAAGTTGATGACTCGAGAAAGAAATATAATATGCGTTGTGAGGACTTATTTTAATAGTCAAATTGGAATTCCCTGTGAAGGAAAAAAATAGATACAGTAGAACTCCAATTATTCGAATTAATGGGGACCGGGACCCATTCGGATAATCAAATATTCGGATAATCAGAGTTTTTCTTTTTTAAATTGCCATTAGAGAAAAAAAAGCTACGTTTTGATATTGCACTACTTTTATATTGAATTAAACGTAAGAAATATGATATTTTCACATGTTTTAAATATAAATAAAATGTACTTACATTTGACACGCAAACACTGGCTTCGCGGGGGGAAGAATAATAGCTCACTTAGACTTTTTAAGAAAATTTTTTTTCTGAAAGTGATTCGGATAATCGGCGATTCGGATAGTCGGAGTTCGGATAATTGGAGTCCTACTGTATAGTTAATTTAAATTGTTCAATTAAAATTTAGTTATAATTAAAACAATTCAAAGGTTATTTTTGATGTGACAAAAATTATCCGATAAACCGTTAATAGTGTTCAGTTTCAATAAGATGCTACATCCACAACATGACTGTCACAAATAATTTTGTTTCAATTTTATCTAGTAAAGTCTCATTTTTTTAATAAACCAGTTTTTACGATTAACTCACCTCAGCTTCTTTATGAGCTATCTGCTCTTTCAATCCTAGGATGGCATTCTCATAGCTTCTCTTCACATCACAGTGTTTTTTGACAAGTTCATCAACAATTTTCTTTGATTGTTCATCTGATGTCTGAAATAATACATGGTTACTTCAAAATTTTACTACTTATACATTTTTGTAGAGGTGTTCAGGAGACATGGCTATACCTAATTGACATTGATAATTTATTTTGAACACAGGTTATTGTATTTCAGTTTTATTAGGCCTAATATGTATTACTAGCCAAAGTACCCGTACTTCGCACGGGTAAAAAAGGCTGAGAGGTGTAGGCTCTACAGATACATTTAAGTTTTTGATAATTAATTCTTTATTGTTTACAAAATGACAAAACACGTGTCTAAGTATATATCTAAACATGACAAAGTAACATATGTCAAATATTGGGAGAGGATAAGCATTAACGTAATAGAGGCAGGCATCGGGAGAAAATTAAAAATCTACCATTCCACTATTTCGAACTAATAATTCACTAATTTCGAACTAATAATTCACTAATTTCGATCCAGCATTTTATGTGTAAAAATTAACTTTATTTCTTTTTCTTCCCGAACTGTCAAAATGTAAAGTAAACGGATGTTGACATTAAAAACTGTAAACATTGAATCCCAGGGTATTTACAGCAACCATGTCTTCTGCTTCTCGAACTGTCAAATTTTAGTGTTCACAGCTGTTGACATTCAAGTTATTTTATGTTTTCATTTTCTAAAAATGTAAACATTGAAACTTAGGACGTTCACAGGGCGTAGCCCGAGAGGACTTTAAGGAAATGAGTATGCCTATGTGTTGCATGAGTTTAAGATCTGTCTTTGTGTAAAATTTCAAACTGTTTGGTTCAGTATTTTTTGCGTTCACTTGCCACAACAAACCCACAAACACACAAACCCACAAACAAACATACAGAAACCACCTCTTCTTTATAATATTATAGAAGATTATACTATGTACATATTATTTTGTGCTATACTAGGTAAAAAGCTACGAGATTTTCAAACTGTGGGAGAGAACAGAATAATTTTTCTAGATTAAATCAATTCAAAGGTTATTTGGTATGACAAAGGTTATCTGATGAACCATAATTATTGTTCTAGTAAAGTTATTTAACTTTATTTGCCTGAAGATCTAAAAAGTCTTTATTCTCCCAATTTACATTTCACTACGTTGTGTGAAAGATTTACTACTAGACCCTGTGATGATGCTACACAACGTAGTGAAATGTACATCGGGAGAATAAAGACTTTTTAGTGTGAAAGATTCACTACTAGACCCTGTGATGATGCTACACAACGTAGTGAAATGTACATCAGGAGAATAAAGACTTTTTAGTGTGAAAGATTCACTACTAGACCCTGTGATGATGCTACACAACGTAGTGAAATGTACATCGGGAGAATAAAGACTTTTTAGATATACAGGCAAATAAAGGTAAAAATCTTTACTATATCTATAGAGATCTAAAAACTGGAAATCATAAAATATTGTTGTTCATTCCAATAAGTGTCTACACAACATGACTGTCTCAAATATATTTTGGTTCTTCCAAATGTCTGGGGTTTAGTGAAGTTTCAGTCATAATTGAAATGAGTTGTGCCCAATATTACAGATTCTAAATAAATAGGTCAATTTTTATATAGTGTAAAGGATTCCCACAACTTTGCATTAATAATCTTGCATACAATCTAGAATAAATGTACCTAATTACATTTTTACGCTTCCTCCTTATGGCTCTAAGACATTTCTGGGAACCATTTTACATATTACTTCAGACAAGCTTTGTAAGTTTGCCAACTCTAATTCGAAAATTTTGACGAAAGGGTGATTTGACTAAGTTCATACCCAGTGGGCTTCATACCAAGTTTCATGGAAAACGGTTGGAAAATAAGGAAGAAATTGATTTTTTAATATTGTCCATAAGAATAACATTGGGCGCTTTCAGACAACGTACTGAGTTTATCATGGATGTTAAATTTAACTTTTCTCTGGAACCGTTAGTCATAGACAAATAATTCAAGGGACTAATTTGTTTAGTTTTTTAAGCTAAACAATGGTGAGAGTCAAGTTAAACTTTATTTTTATTGTTTTCACTGAAAATTTAAAAATTAGTTTTTTTGAGATTTAAAAACCCATAACTTTTGAACCATCATTTTTACAGACATGCGGGTGGTGTCAAATTGCTTAGTACTCTGTGCAGTATAAGATATCGAATTTTAATAAAAATCTTTTGGGCCGTTTTTGAGAAATTTGGATTTTTAATGTTTTTTTAACAGTTTTTAGGGATGAACTACGCTTAAAAATAAAAAATTCAAAAAAATGAAAAATGCCTGGAGATACGGTGAATATATACATGCCAAATTTCATCTGAATCGGACCAATGGGGTAGGCTGTGGCTCTGTACACATCCAGACACACACACACACACACACACAGACAGACACACGGACGGACAGACATCACGTCAAAACCCACTTTTTTTGGATTCAGGTGACCCCTAAACGGACATTTCCACTCTCAACTCAAATTCAAAAATTTTGACAACAAAATTTTGAAAACAATACTTTCTCCATATACTATAATATATATGGGGAGAAAGTAAAAAACATTGAAAATACTAAAATATGAAGCTGTAATTTTGACTTGATCAATTTTTTAAATATTAACAATCAACCAGATTAAACGGTTTCTTAAGATTTGAAGGTACCTGTAACTTCCCTTCCCATTGATTCCTTAAATCCTCAACTTCCTTCGTCTTTGAGGACTCAGCAACAGCGACATCTATCCCAATTTGTATTAGTTTTTTTTCAAGATCCAGAACTTTGAGTTGCATATCATTCAGCTTCATTGTTAGTGTCATAATTGTATCGGAAGCATCTTGTTTATAACATAGAAACTCTTCATGGATCGGTTGTAGTTCGGGCATCCTTGAGCAAGAAAAAATTAAAGTTTACGTTAATCAAAGTAAAAAAGTGGATTTACCAAAGTTTTATAATATTGGCACTTTTCCTACCTGTTACTGTGTAGCTGTGTATGGTTGTAGCTATATACATAATAGGGATTGGTTTTACTGTTAAGACATCAATATTTTTTGTTAAGTACAATTTACTGTAAACATTTTTTCTACTTACTTTTTCTTCATCTGAATATTTTCTTCTTTAAGTATATTAATGAGTGTCGATTGTTCTTTTAGCAGATTTATGATGTAAGAGGCCTCATTTTCATGGATGCTTCCTAGTGCCTGTAACATTAATCTATACCTAAATAATATAGAAGATATATGAGAAAAATTTAAATTTAAAACCAAGTGACTGGTCTCAAGAAGATTAGTCTTAGGTAAAGGTTAACGGGTGTTTACTGTGCTTTATATGCCTTTAATATTTTAAATCTGAACATGTAGTGTTTGGCAGGCCTTGTATGGTACCCAAGAGGCCACTACTTAAATAAATAAATAAATCTTTATTTTCTGTACATGATTACATTGGTTTGAAATACATCGCTTTACAAAATTTACAAATAACTAAAACCCAGACTGACCTCAACAGTAAGCAAACCTTGTACAGAAAAATAGGGTCCCCGAGACATAAAGTCTGTTTGGGGATTCCGTTACGAATATTTTATACTCTAATGAGCTCTAAGGAGCGTGTGCAAGTTTAGTTATATCATAAGGCCCATACCATACCGGCCAAGGTACCATAAGGTACCCTGGAACAGTTTCTGTGACTCAGCCTTTCATATTTTCTAATACTCCTTTCCATCCTTGTTGATATAACTGAGTGGATGGTGACCTTATGTGCACAATACACATAATGTGTTAATCCCCCGCGACGCACAAGATATCTCATGCAATGCCCTTGTTGCGTTAACTGCGATGAGACCGATTTGACGTTCTCAGCTGATTCATTTTGTTATATAAGTTGTCTGCTTAGAGGGTCTATAATTGTAGCTATTATGGCATAGCAAACATCTATTATGGACCACTAGGTTTGAACCTTGGGACCAAAGTTCTAGGTTCTAGCTATAAACTAGCTTACTATAGTACTCTAACTCTAGTGTTTTTAATTCTCTTTAATATTACATCTAGTAACCTTTGCAAGGAATAAAATCCTGTTTGCTAAGTATAGTAATATGTGTGGTGATCAATTTAATGACTACTTAGTTTCATAGCTGATTTGTTTCAGCAAAAAAAACTTCATATTGATTGTAAAATTACTAGGCCTATTTCAACCCAAAATGTCCTAATTTTTGTTTTACTTACAATTAGTTGCTGTAGAATTTGCTCAACTTCTCCAACTCTCTCTTTCAGTGAAGGTTTCCTCTGAAACAAAACTCTGATGAAATTCAAATTATTACATTTTTGTCAGAACTTTGTAAGAGTTTATAACAGTAACTTGCCTTATGTTCTTTTCATACCTAGACTTCTGCTATTGGGAGGACACTTTATTTTTTACCCTAAATCCTGTAGTAGCCAATAGGTATTAATGACTCCACTTTATTGATATCCCTTTGACGTTATCAGTTCAATAATTAATTAATGAAAATTCGCTGTGAAACTAATGGGGCAATTTATATGAAACTTAAACTTTTTTATATGCAAACCAGGCTATTTGGCTCTTCCTATGAGCGGAATCTATATACTGAAGTTTTAGTAAAAAGTGTTTACTTTTTGTGTTGACTATGCAAGTATATTTTTAAAGTACACTTTGTTGAGAATTGTCCTTGTTGATATTTGATTAATTCTTTTCCTTGTTCATCACTGACCTGCATTCAATTTTGTTAGCTCTTTATTGTTTTTGTATTCAGTGTTAGTGTCTCTATAATGATCATAAGTTTGGCTGTTGGGCTTAGTAAACTACTAACTTATGTTAGATTGCATGGTTATCAAAACAGGTGAGTTTTCCCCTCCGAATAATCTAGAATCCAGTGTCATACGGAAATTTATCTTCATTGTTTGAAGCAGCTAGAGTTGTTGAAATAATTTTATGATCAGCTGTTTAATGTTGTAATGAAACAATCTGTCTCAGACCAATTTCTTGTATTCTACAATTTGGATTACTCGATTTTTTCCTACGCAGCAGCGGTATAAACACGTTTATTTAACTTTTTTGTACTTAAGTTCAACAAATGTCATAAGAATCCTGCAATTTAATTTAAAATTTTATTTCCCGTTCACACAATATAAAACCACTAAAATACTGAAGTTTTAATACCCACCATAGTTTTATCTTCTGCTACCCCCATGATTAAGGTGTTTTACTTATAAGTATATTGTAAACTTAGATTGAAATTAAATTTAAGTTATAAATTAAATTTGGTGTGCCAATGAGGACAAAGTATGAAAAAAGAGTATTGTTGCTAGGTAAATTTTAAATACACTTTATGATGAGTTTAAATTTTAATGTATTAATACTTGGAAATAAAGCAGGTTTGAATGATTTTATAACAAAAACCCTGTTACCGGTACATAGGAAAATTTAGAAATGATACTATCAAAGACGGTTTAATAAGTTAATCCTAGGAAAAACATATTCTTTATTATGTCTACTACACATCCACTGTTCATGACAAATACAAAAACTGATAGTCCAGAATAACGAAATTCTTTGAAAATCATAAAAACATTGATTCATTATATTCTCTAAAAATGTGATTACAATTATACTTTTTTAACCTACAACATTTTATTCCCCATATTATTTACCTACTAATTAATAATAACTTGACTAGAAGGTTTTTGCGAACCCCAAGAAACTAGGAGTCCTTGGACTTCATTTTGAGAAACTCTGATCTAATAGATTAATTTTTGTGAGCTAATATAAATCATGAATCAAAAAATAAAACCATTTCTATTTATTTACATTCAAAGAATCTGTATGATTGGTTAACTTGCAGAAATCGATGGTCTAGTTATTTAAGCAACTTTCAAAGAAATTTATCGATAAAAACTATTAATTTAGAATTTTATAAATTTGTAAGAAAATATTTGATTTACAGCTCAAGCAAAGATTTAAGAAGATAACTGAATATTTTATCATTAAATATCTAGAACCCTAATAAATCTATGTAAGTAAATTATCAGTGAATTGTAATTTTCTCAGTACATTTGTAAAACTTGATACTGACATGATTGTGATCCATTCTCATTGTCTTTCACACATGTTGATGATGATGAGGCAGTTGAAACACATCTGGCGAGAAGGTCCAGTGTTGACTGTTAAGGCTGATTCAGAATGACGTCATATCAGCAGGGTGAAGAGGGGAGGGGACAGTTTGGCGGGACAATTATTGCTTGATAACAACTCAACTGTGTCTAACTCTAGCAATCTAGCTTGGCCCACCCTGATGCATTATTAATTGCATTATTGTCTGTCTTCTTTTATTGACTGTAATATGTCTTTTAGATTTTGGTTTTTTTTTAGATTTAGATTTTCTTTCATATACTTTAACGGGTTAAGTGGATTTTCCTTTAGAATTATATTAAACAAAATGTAAACAAATAATTACTCATACTTTTATAAAATATGATTTGGAGGTTTATGAAGTAAAATACTACAACTGTATTTTAAATGAATAGTTATATTCTCAACAGATTACTCACAACGTATGCCTTGCTATCCAATTTAATATTTAGACAAATTTTCAAATTTATGGTGATGAACTAAAATAGCCCCGTCGCAGCAGACCTGCGTACCTACTCAGCAAATTTACAAATCAATAATATTATAATAATAATAATATATGACAAGTTTGGTCAAAATCTGTCGATAAACATGAGAATTATTTGCCTATTCTCCATATGATTAACATGGGAAAAGAGTATGCAGGTTTGCTGCCATGATAAACATATAAACTATGACTTTTAAGCATAAGTGGATCAACCTCAACCACATGAAGCTAAATATAAAGTTTTATCCAAAAATATAGGTTGATAAGTGAAATATTAATTTTTCCATGTCCTCCATAAGATTAACATTGGAGCCTCAAAATACAACATACTAAGTTTAGATTTTTTAATATCCTGGTAACCGTTGGAGATACAGAAAAACTTTAAGGAACTAAATTGTGTAGTTTTTTAAGCTGATTATAATGGTTAAAGATAAAATATAAAATTTTTTTTAAATTACATATGAAAAACGCAAAAAACCCAATTTTTTAATACAAAACCCCCCCCAAACTACACGTTCCCATCAACCGATATGTCTGGTTTACGAACTCGTCCGAGCAAATTTAGGAATTCTCTATTCTTGTCTCTACCAAATTTGGTCCCGATCGGACCATTTTTACGAGAGTTATCGTGTTCACAGACACACACACACACACACACACACACACACATATATATATATGTATATATAAATTTTAACGACTATTGTTTTTGTTCTCTGGGCTCCTAAAGAAGACAAAATAACATGGTCTTGGGCTTAAGTCTTGCCATGAAACCTACGGTAATAGCTTCTTCCCTATGGGAAATTCGCTAAAAACAAATAAAAATATTGCTATCAATTTGTGAGCACTACTTGAAATAGTGAAGATAAAAGATGAAATATAAACTAACTTCTTGGAGTTATTTCCTCTCTTCCCGTTCAATCACCTGTTTCTGTTGTGTTATTTATTCTACTGCTGTGATTAAGTCAAGCCACTTGGTCACAGATAAATTGGTCATAATATTAGGTCATTTCATTACCATTATACCATTTCACCATACCATTTCATTAGGTTGGTAATTAATTTTTTTGTATGAAGATATACTATACAGTCACAGTTGTTTATAAGGAATAAACTAAACTAAAGTGATTAAGTGACTGTGCTAGTATTTAAACAAAAACATAACCTATTGAAATTGGAAAAAAGCGTTGTGATCAAAAATATAGTATTCATAAATGTGAATCTGTGAACAATATTTTTAATTAATTGAACCTAGGGAACCTATTTTTAAATGTTATTTGTGTATAGTTGCAAAATTTTATTCTTGATACATTTGAATTATTTCAAACTTAGCAAAGACATTTCAATATCTAATTAGACTTTGAATGGGATTCATCCCAAAGTTAAGGATCAGTCTCAAGTCAGTGGCTGAATAAAAGGAGTTCTTGTACTATGATAAATTGTATTTTTAAATAATGTCAAAACATAAAATAATTAAATACACTTTTGTACAAATTATTATAAATTTATCAGTGTGATATTTGATTGCAGAAAGTGGACTATATCAGCTACTTGAGCAACTTTGACCACCTGTACGAGATTCCGAAGGAGCGCAAAAACGCAGAGTACCGCAAGTACCTGCACGCGATGCTGGACTACCTCTACGGCTACATCTCACGAGTGAAGCCCCTGCTGGACGTCAATGTCGAGATGGAGAGTGTCATGAAGGAGTTCAACCCAGCCTGGGAGAGCGGCACCTTCCCTGGCTGGCCGGTATGTTCAAAGGATAGAGGGTGATCCTTTATCCATTGGTCCGTTTTAGGGCCAATCCCGACCATGAGCAATCCCAATTTGGCTTGCAAATGTGTGGTATAGCGGAGTGGAGGGCCCACCTTAAATAAACGGTGACCGGCTTGGGTGGAAGTTGACGGCATTTGTAGGCTTAATTGGGATTGCAGTTGACACCTGTTTTGCTTTTGTGGTTAGTGGTTATAAGGGGGGGGGCATGTTTTAAGCTTTTTTTGTTTAAACTTTTGATATTTCAAGAAGATATTAGTAATTATTTTTATGTTACAGTTAAGAGTAAAAAGCTTGCCACTTCTAGGGTTAATAATTACTTTTATTTTGCTGGATTGACAAAAATTGTCTAATTATTTCTATGTTGGAACTTTGATGTTTCCGGGCTACAATTTAGTTTTGGTTTTTATTGAGACAACACTGTCAACTCAAATGAATCATATTTTTTATCACAGTAGTTATTTAATAATAGTATTTTTTAATCTTTGTAATTGATTACTATAATGTATCAAAATTCTAGGATTATTTTCTACTAATACAACCATAACAGTGATTAAGTTTATTCTGGAGTTTCTAGACAACAGCTTTAGTTAATAAATAAGCACTACTAGTGTCAGGAGTTACTACTTATAAATAACAATTAATTGTGTTACAATTTTCAGAAAACTTTCCTAGCTAAGATCATTGAAATTATTTCCTAATGTCACAGCTGTCGTTAAAAGCACCTTCTTTTACATGCATATTAAAGAATCATTAATTAATTATTCATAAATAGTTAACTTGAAAAGTATGAAAAAAATAAAGAACTTAAATTAAGGTGTTAAAAATATTATATTTTAGTACTAAAACATCATTGGAAATCATTTTTAACCATAGCAGAATGTTATTTTAAAGAAAAAAAATGGTTTCTGGAATATTTAAACTGAGTATGTTATTATAATCGGCTGGGCAGTAAGTAATTTTTGCTTGTGTACGTTGCCAGAAAGAGACAGGCAGTGTGCTGACCAATGTTGGAGCTCACTTGGATTTGTCTGCGTTCTCGTCATGGGAGGAGCTGGCTTCCCTTGGCCTGGACAGGCTCAAGTCTGCCCTCATGGCACTTGGTCTCAAATGTGGAGGGTAACTACCAACCTTAATTGTTTTTATTTTTGTTTTTTCAAGGTGTGTATACTCTAAAAAGTGTATATATACAGTTGGAGCTGTCACAGTACTGTTTATCCTCAGACAAATTATTTTGAGACGCTTCAGTTACCTCGGACCGTCTTATCTCTTCTGGTGGCTTGAGCCTTGGGCAAAACTTTAAATTAATAAATTATATGAAATGAAATGAAATGAAAAATCGTTTATTTATACAGGCAAAGTTAGGGCCACTTGGCCCTTTCTTACACTTAACCTGGTGTAGACAAATAAAAAAAAATTACAACAGGATGCAAAAAAACTATATACATTCAACTTATTAACTACTGTACATAACATATTCACTTATACAAAAAATATAAATAAAAAATAATTAAAAATATATTTTTATACAACCACACATACAAGCACACACGTACCAGCCGTCAGGCACACAGAAGCCCTAAGCCACACCAGCCGTGACCATACGCTCGAAAAAATGAATTTTCAAAATGAAATTATTATATAGTTTTTTTAGCTGATTCCGAAAATAAAAGATAAAATTTGAAATTTTTAACCTGTTAAGGAGTAACGACAAATGAGCTCATTTGAGTACGCCCGTCATGTGACGTTTCTTCCCCCCTGAGGATCCACGTCATATGACGGGATGACGGATATTTGATATTCTTAAAATATTACTAATACATTAAAAATTTATAATGGTTTATTACACCTGATAACATTTAAGTAAAATAGTGTTATTTAAAAACGAATAATTTAGAACTAATGTGTAATTTACTAGGCACGGTAAATTATGTTTATCAGGTTGGTAGCGTCTGTTTCTCAAGAATTGGCTTAGCGCCAATGCGATGGTGTGTGCGCTACTTAGTGTTTAACTGATCTTCTATCTGTTAGGTTATCCTAGTGATTTTTGTTGCAGTTTAGTTATTGACTCCTTTGTAATGGCCAATAACGGGTGATTACCGCTATACCCACATCATTGTTTTGAAATATATCACACCCAAAACACGTTCTAAGAGATGTAACTAGTATGAAAGATGTCCAAATAGGTTTAAAATAAGCTTTTTATCCATTTATCGTAGTAATGAAATATTCAAAGAAATCCAGAATTTTTATCTTACTCCCGGGGGTAATTTTTATGGCACTACACCCACTCTACGTAGCTCTAATATTATTCATGTCACATGATGGGCGTACTCATCTAAAGGTTAATCATGACTTGTGAAAAACACCAAAAACCAATTTTTGGGGTACAAACACCCCCAAAATACCCCTTCCTATTGACCGATATGTCTGGATTACAAACTTGTCCGAGTAAATATATACATACATCTCTACCAAATTTTGGATAATTCGAACTTCTGTAATTCGAAAACTTCTTTATTTCGAAGTTTTGTCTTGGTCCCTAGAATTTTATATAAAAACAATGTTAAAATATCTTGGTTAATTCGAATAATATTTTGGATAATTCGAAGTTTTTACAGCGGAAATCTATAGTGTGTGTATAAGTGAACAAGTCATTGTGTGCGATTTTCCAGGAAACGACGTTCGAGCTTCCTGTCCTCAGACTATTTTTAGCTAGATCAACGCGCCCACCCCACTCACTAGTCCACTACTGCTCATAAATCACAACATTGACATCTGTGTGTAACATCGGTGGTGGTTTGTTCCGATATTCGTCGTCTGCTTTCATGTTAACACGTCGTGTGTATGATGGCTTCGTCAAGGCGAACCTACAAATCTCTGACGTTGCAAGAATAAATAGCGGCGATCAAGGAGGTAGAGGAGGGATTTGAAAAAGTTTGTAATAGATAGTTTCGGGATCCCTCCAAACACATTATTGACATTTAACAAAAATTAGGATTTTTAATCAATAATATCTTCATTAACCTAACTTTTTTAATATACAATGTTAAAACATGATGTTTAATTGTTTATTTCAACCACTTGCTTAAACTTTTCTAATTCGAATTTTTGGATAATTCGAATTTTTTTCTGGTCCCTTGAGGTTTGAATTCGATATATCTACTGTATATAAATATCTACTGTATATATATATTAATCCAATATATATTTACCAAGTTTTAATAACTTTTTTGTATCAAAATTAATAAAGTCTTGCCATAGATCTATTTATATTTAAATATAAAATTGCTTAAATGTTTATATATTTTTAGAATTTTGTGTCCTTTGTATTACAAAATTAATTAATGATTTTTTCTTCAATTTTGCCTTAGAAGAGAGAGCACAACGGCTTTTCAGTACCAAAGGGAAAAAGTCTCTGGACCCGAATCTGTTGGCAAAAAGCAAACCTGGCAAAGGGGGAAGATCCAGGGACAATGAGCGGCAGAAAGAAATAGCATCTTTGGAAGCGCAAGTTTATAGGTAAGGAAATTAAAAATTATACATATTAATATTTAAAGGTAGTTAATTACTAAAAGAAAAATAATTTACTCTTTTTATATAAGTTAAATACTGTATAGTCAATTGTAAAAAAACATTCTTAAGTTAAAAAAATTTAATTAAAATTAGTGGTTGTATAAAATATTTTGAAATTTCATGAATTTTCATGTCTTCGAATTTCAGAGCCCGAAACAAATTGTTGAACTTTCACAACATGATTAGATTATTGGAACAAAGCTCTATACTGAAAAGTTAGGAATTGTATTCTTTTAATTTAAATCATTTTCGCAATTGGCTCAGATTGGCGGAGATAGTTGGAGAACAGCGAAATGCCACCAAGGAAAATGTACAGCGCAAACAGGCGAGGACAGAAGGGGAAAGGGATGACTCGGATGTTGACGCCAGCGCCTCTGACTCAGATGACGAGGACGAGGATGGAGTACCGTACAACCCCAAGAACCTACCGCTCGGCTGGGATGGAAAGGTACACTAAGTGGAAATAGTAAATTTTTCTGAAGTGGCTATTAGACCGAATTATTATAAATTACTTATATAAAGTATTTTAGACCATGGTTATGGTATCCTCAGAGGCCAAAAACATTCATTTTAAACTGTATAGCTGTGTATGTGTGCGTTTGTGTACATATTCATCTATGCCTGTCCTGTGTGATTCAAATCATTCAAAAGACTAATCCATATAAATAAAACATAATACATGTGTATTTATATAATAATATATAAATAAAAATATAAATAGAGTTTTGTCTGCACATTGCTTGGAATTATAATCGTTTGGGACAGCGAAAACCGAAGGAAATGTACAGCGCAAACAGGCGAGGACAGAAGAAAGGGATGACTCGGATTTGACGCCAGCGCCTCTCTGTGAACGAACAGAGTACAACCCCAGAAACCTACCTTACGATTATGAAAAGGTACACGATAGTAAATTTTTCTGAAGTGGATTAGACATATTTTTTTCAGAGGATGCCTATGTGTTTTACAGATTTTTATTTTTTTTTTTTTTTTTTTTTTTTTTGTCTGACTTTGTGTTTTTTTTTATTTTTATTTTTGTTTTTTTAAATGTTTTATCTCAATTATTGTTTTTTTTTAATGGTATTTTTTTTTTTTCTGTCAGAGCACCCACAGTTATGAAACTTATTTTCCTTACTGTATACCTTTTGGAGAAGGGTTTTGTTTACTTTAAACTAGAGGTGTGCGGATAGTGAATTATTTTTTCGGATCGGATAGCTCAGATTCGGATCGGATCCGGATCGGATAGTTAGGGTTCGGATCGGATAGTTTTCGGATTCGGATACTCGCAATAAAAAAGTGAAATCAGACTTATCTAAGAATAAATTAGGAAAAAATCAATAAAATGTTACCTATCAAAATTATTAAATGGTACATAAAAAATCATAAATTCTTTATAGGATGAACAACAAAACTAAAATTTTTACTTCACTGCATTTAAAATTAATAATAATAAGTTTATTCCATCAATAAATACAAATTTACAAAATAACAATTACCAGTAACAAATTTTAATATGTTACTGGTTTTATACTTTTTTATACTGCCCTCAAGTGCCCATTGTCACTTGAGGGCAGTGACAATGCAGCTGCTATCAAACAAAGGCCTGTGCGCAGGCGCAGAGTTGGAATATTTGGCAGATAAAATACCCCGATCGGCTGTATAACAATATTGAAACCCGTGAAATTATGGTACCTCGTCGTAATCTAGTTAGTTATTCATCTTAAAATTATCTAAAAATGTAAAACTAATAACGCTTAAATTCATTTAACAAAGATAAAATGTAGATTGAAAACAAGTGGAAAATTTGTTGGTTATGTGAACACTGAACGACGAAATAGGCCAAATGTAAATTGGGCAACACTTTATCGTATTGCTCAAACCCGGAGTAGTTGAGAATGCGATAACTAAACAATTGATCGTCTACGTAGACGATCAGAATGAAGTAGTATTATTTTTGCCGGAAACTCCGTCGCAAAACGAGCTATTATGATGGTTTGTTACCAGTAACATTAAATCAACAATTCAAGTTTTTTTTTTTTTATTTTAAGAAATTTTATATGGAACAATATCAAACCGCAATCTGATACTCGGTGCAACTATCGATGACGCTACGCTTTGTATTTCAAAATGCAATATCGTGTTGAACTTACGGTTAGTTAAATGCGTAGTTGAAGAATCGAATAATCATACCGCATCCTCGGACCGCCCAATGACGTTCTTACATTCCGATTGGATATGAATTGCGTAATTTCGTCATCTGCGGTCGTCATTCGTCATTCGAATCGCTATAAGTGTATCGCGTCTACCAGTCAACGACACTGTTTTGATGAAAGACTACGTAATTTCGTCGTCTTATCAAGGTTTAAGCAATTTCAGCTTCGCGGGTATTAACTCGACGAAAATCTCGTTTTGTTTGTTCAAATTGCTGTATTATACAGTCTATCCGAAAATTCGGATATTTATCGGATCGGATCGGATATCTTAAATTTTCGGATATCCGCACACCTCTACTTTAAACTAACCCAAACATTATGAAAGTAAAATAATAAGCTCTGAAAACCTAGTTTTTAGCTATACTAGACATACAGGGCATACGTCTCCAAATTTTGTGATGTGGTTCAGTGGGTCTAAATAAGCAAAAATGGTTCTATGGGGGTATGTCTTAAATTGCATTCTTAGCCAGATATCCGCCAGTTTGATAAAATATTTTATCTCAGTCATTTTTCAATGGATCATTTTGAAACTTGACACGTGTCTCTAACACGTTGCCATCATCGCGGGGTGGGAAATATCGTCCTTGAACAATGTTAAGAGCAGATCTGCGTTAACACATCGCTCTATCTAACAGATCTCTCACAACTATCCACAATTTGTGACCTCCAAGAAGCTGGATTACAGGATGTCGCTACCGTCCAAGTCACATGCACATGACGAATAAATGGTCGATCTACTGTTATGATTATGTTTTTTGCCTGCTTCTCTGCACACACTGCGTCAAGGTTGAATATAAAGCCTGCTCGAAATATATAAGGTCAAGTATATAAGGCCTGCTCTACTTCGAATATAAAGTCAATTAAATACTCAAATTTACTGATTTACTTTGATTATGATCTGATTATTTCACAGAAAAAAATATTGTTTTCTGCAGAAATATTATGTTGACAATTAATTGTTTGATTTTTTCTAAAAAAAATTATATGATCTGATCTTTCTGCAGCCTGCTTGTACTTTCTGTGACAATGTTGCACTGTCGCCCTTTGTTCTGTTTTCGAGAGATAAAGAATATAAAAACATTTTGATATATTATTAATCTTAAGAATAATATAACATGTATTAAGATAAAATTAATCAGTTTTGATGTGATGTAATTTTTTACTTCATTGCTATTGTTGCAGCCGATTCCTTACTGGTTATACAAGCTTCATGGACTCAACATCAGTTATATTTGTGAGATTTGTGGAAACTTCACCTACAAAGGGCCTAAAGCATTTCAGAGGCATTTTGCTGTAAGTCTATTGTTTGTAATTTACATTGAGATTTTATTAATTTGTTAACATATCATTTTTAGTCTCTCATATTAAAATTGTACAATTTATGACAAAAATTTTACTCTCATATAAAAAGCAAAGTAAAGTAAAGTTTTACGGAAATATCAACGATGCTATCGCTGGGTTACTTCTAGGGGTGTGCGAAGGCTCGAATCATCAAGCTTTTTAAAGCTCGGCTCGGCTGGAGACATTTTGATAAAGCTTGAAATTCGAGCCGAGCTTTTGCCAAGTAAAAACACTCTTAATTTACGGCCGTCATTTTAAATAACTCAGTTCATACGGTCGTTTTTATATCTGTCAGCGTGATGAATTCAGATAGGAGGAAGAAGTAATGTTGTTACGTATTTTGAGATGTTGTAATAAGAAGCAAAACAGACAACATTGTTCTCAATCAGATGAAACTTAACCAATAAATCAGCTGTAGCGCTGCCGACTCAACATTATCTTGAATCATATACTTCCAGATGAATTCAGAGTACGCATAAATGGAGTAGTACGATAAGTTGTCTATTTCATTGCATGTTAAACTTATATTTTGTAAGCTCAAGGTTAGGTTGTGGTCATTTAATTATTGTTATTGTAATATTGTGTATTTATTACTTTTATTTTTTATTGTACATAATATTATAGTTTTCAGATATGAAATTGTAAATGAAATATTAGTCAATTTATTTGAAGTGTAGACCAATGTGGTCACATCTAATTATCCTTTCACATAAGATAAATGAACTAAATGGTAGCTGATAACGTTTTAGTTTATTTTACAGTATGAACTATATTTCACAAATGTAGAGGTGGGAGGTGTAATCCATCCCTCTCACACTTCCTTCCCTATACTTGTTGCAACATTGAATAAATTTTACTGAAAATTAACATTACATACTGACACATCCAACCCCAAAGAACTGATATTTAAGCATCTTTTCTCAGTACCACTATGCTTCTCTAAAACTGATTATTTCATGACAGGTACTGACTCATCACTAGTCACTAGTAATTTGTTTATAGTTAGTGATAATGATCGATTGTATGTTATTATCATCAGTAACACTTTGATTTATGGTTGATAGGAATGGCGGCATGCTCATGGGATGAGGTGTCTTGGCATACCAAACACAGCTCACTTCGCAAATGTTACTCAGATCGAAGATGCTCTTGCATGTATGTATTTCTTTATTTTTATGATAAATATAGATGGCTCAGTGAACAGACTAATTCATAAGCATAAAATGAAAAGGGATCATTAGAAAGTTTAATGATGACAGTTAAAAGACGTACAGTTGACACCTGATTATCCAAGGCTCGTTTAACCGAGCTGATCCTTGAAAAATAAAAATAAAGATAAAGCTCTTAAAATTAGTAAAACTAAGACAAGAAGTGGATTTTATTCGTAGCCCGTGCAATATTTTGAATTGATCACTGTTAGCAGGTGGAGTAATTTGCTTCTACTGGTTATTATGTCAAGTAGTTTATTTCCGGGAATATTATTTCGGCTAAATCTAAGAACCGTTCGCCCGTGCATCTTAACTTGTGTAGATAGTTTGTTTTTTTAGTGTTGCGCAATTACAAGAAGTCACAACAATCAAAATGTTCCTTACCAAGAGGTTACGTTCATAGATTGTTTCAATTGCCAAATGACAGGTTCTTACACTCAAAATGTTCTTCTCGATAGTTGCATTTGTTAAGTCAAACTGTCATAACTGCGCACTGCACATTTTCAACTTTTATGCTTTCACTAAGTTGTCATTGCCTCACAGAAATTAATATCGGTACTGTATTGTCATATTTACAAAAAATGTATGAATGCGATCACCCGTCTCAAAAGTCAAACTACTCAAACCTTAGTTGACGAAGCTTTTATTAACGGCTAAATAACTAAATAATCACATAAAAAGGAGGCACATAGTAGAACTAAATTTTAGTTAAAAGTTGGCTGTATCATTGATGATGAGCCATTTGCATCATACCCAGAAGTTGAATCCTTGATTTTTGCTGGGAGTTTAACCTCAACTCCTAAAACGGGAGCATTTCACAACCCCGAGTTTTCACAACCTCGAGTATATTTAAAAATCCTATACATATCGAAAATTCGTAACCCTGAGCTTTCACAGCCCCGAGTATGTTTTAAAAATCAACTTTTTCATAACCCCGAGTAAGGGGCTGAGTACAGTCAGCTTTAGAAGTGAGTCCGCACTAAAAGCTAGTCAGCCGCCTGTAGTCAGATAATACGGAGGTTATATACTGTAGTTTGAAAAATGGAGAGAATATGCATTTTATGTGGAGTACTTATTTATTATTAAGCTAAGTTTGTAAAAGCTCGGCTCGAGCTTGGGAATTTTTTGAAAAGCTCGGCTCGGCTCGCCGCTTAACTTCTTCCAAAAAAAAATAAATATTTTACTCATATAGTGTCTACAGGAAAGCAACAGTAGCAGGATAAATTGGATTAAATCTTCATTACATGTTTGAAAAAATAAACAATGCAGACGTTTTCATTCCCAGTGCTATTCTTATAGGGGAATGTTTTATGTTATATTTTATTTCCAGTTGATTTTGAGATTATCAAAGTATTTTTTTGCACCAATAATTTGAGCCCTCTCCCATAATTTTACGCCAAGCCAAACTTAATGTACATACAAAACACATATACAGTGCAAACATTCTTTATAGCTAAAAGATTACTAGTTACGTAACAATTTCAACTTGTTAAACAAAATCTAGAAGTAGCTTAAGGTAAATAATGTAATGGACGCGAAAAACATCTAATAGTTTCAGTACTTCCTTGTATGTAAGTATTGTCTGATAATCTATCACTTTGAATTTATTTATAATAATTAATTAACTTAATAATTTGTCAACTTTTCCTGTAATTGCGGCTCAGGCATAACAATAGGTGGAGGTAAGCAGCGCTCAAGCTCTTATGCTGACCTACTAACGTTGTACTTACTTAAACACACTTCTAATATAAATGCTCTATAATAAAAGAAAATACATGTAAACTACGGTTGTCATGTCAACAACGGTGATAATACAGTTTCTTTTAAAATTGATTATTGAAACGATAAATTTGCAACAAGTATGTATTTTTGTGTAACAAATTCAAATTCTTTTATAGTTTTGGTAACTATAATACCATTTATAACCTTTTTCAGGCAAACAAATTTCTCACTTCTATCGGTGGTAAGCGAGGTTAAAACTAACCAAAATAAAATTTTGTTCTCAGCGAATCATCACTTGTTGTCAATACAGTAAAAAATCAGTATTTATTGTAATAAATCATTACAATAAATACTAATTCATTTTTATTGTGCTATCAAGTCTTCATACTTAAAAATCATATATTTTTTAAATACAACTAACACTGTATTTACCGTATTTAAACTCATTTGTAAATTGTTCTTATTATAAGAATGGAGAAATACATCATTTTTGTCGCATTAAAACTGATTGATGTCATACGTTTATAAACTATTTATGCCACTCAGAATTTCAACAACACAGATGAAATTGAAATGGTGTATTGTTAATCACTGTATAATTATAACTGCTTTATTGAAAATTTTGTAAATGTAAGTCTTAAATATAATTAAGACTAATAATTATAATTAATTAAATAACTATACTAATTAATAAAATAATTAAATATAATAATCAATTAATTACTATAATTAATTAAATATAATTAATTAATATAATTATAATTGTGTTCTTATTTTTGTTTTATTAACAGTTAATTAAATATTGTTAATGTCATTAAAGTCTGTAGAGAGTGCCTACAAAGTAGGGGTCTGTGGTGCACCGAAAAAATCGGTACGGTACGGTTCCAGCCTTGTACCGAACCTCGGTACGGTACAAGAATTTTTTCGGTACAAGTTCGGTACGGTACAAATAAGGAAAAATTAGGTCACTATCCAGTCTAGGTTGCCATCAAATATAACTATGGAACATCTCCTGCCGAAAACATTGAATAAAACCCGACCGTTAAAGGCTTTATACTCTACAAGTAACGTAGAATTACAACACTGCCCAGATGTACGACAAATACTGAACGTAACGTAAGACTGAACTGACTTATAGCGTGTTGGTGAATGATCATTTAAAATAAAACAATTTCACCAGGACTTCAGGAAAATCGGGCAACCAGCCATCTCCCTGCCGGCTCTAAATTATTGTGCATTCCCGGCTTGTTATCGTATCCACGTGTAGCAGCTTACGCGATCAGGAAACCGTTCCTCCTTTTGACGCAACAAAATAGTCGTACCAGTATGAGGCTCGTATTAGTCGTGTTTCAAATAGCGATGGGAATACCTGTGATTTTTCAATCACAGTGAAAACCTATTAAACTGTGATTCATGATTCTTTAAATTTATTTGTTCTTTTGCCTCTGACAGCCTGTTGACGATGTTATATGACCAATACAGAACTGTGATTTGCTGTATTGATCTTGCTCTTTCGGGATTTTCACTCAAATAAAATAAAAAATCATAATTTTAAGAATATAATTGAATAAAGGAAATAAATAACTTTTATTTTTTTAACAAAATGTTCTGTATTTCCTCATTAGTGGAACCCCTCAAATCCGAACTAATTGGGACTGAAGCCTGTTCTTCCAGGGAAATAAATACTACGCACTTATTTCATCACTGTATTTCCACGATAACCGACGGGTTATACAGGCTGTGCGTTCATAAGGGCAGTGACCTTGGTGGGTCGAGCCTGTGCTAAAAATAAACCATTCTCCCCCTACCCTTACTAACAGGGATGCGTATCACGCCTGTCTACTGTCTGTGTCTAGTTTAGTGAGCGTTTACCTGCTGATAAAATTGCGTGTATCTATAACAACCGACGGTCGTGTGAAGATTTTCTTCATTTCAACAGTTAAAGCATTGATTTTATAATTACGAAGTATGTAAATTCAATGGTTAAAGATAACAGACTTTAAGCAAAAATTCCTGACTTTGTTAAACCTTGAAAAATAAACTTATGTGATTAAATTTTTTTTAATTTCCAGGCATTTCTTTTTTTTTGATTCCCCGAGAACATGTTCAGGTATGAGGGGTTCCACTGTAATTTTAAAATATTAACCACTTTGTACTAAAATAACTATTTTAGTCTAAATAACCCTTTGACATTTTATGAAAGTTTTTTATTTAATTTGAACAATTATTGTGATTGGTTGAATTAAAAATAATAAACCAGGACAATATAAAACATAGGTCTTGGCTAGGGGATATTGACTCAGTATATTTTCTGTATTTTTTGTTCTGCAATAAAATACATTATAGTTTTTTATTTTGTTTGTTCATCCTGAGTTTCATATAGACTTGAGAAGATTATTTCCTCTTATTAATTAGTTACAACATAAATTATAATGTTTAAATAATTATTAACATGTTTAATGTGATATGTTTTTTAAAGAATGGATTTAAAAATCATATTACAGTTTGAAAATTAGTATAGTAAAATATTTCTTTTGACATTGTATATCTTTTTTTAAACTCCTTTCTCAATGTTTTCACTAATTAAGTTATGGAAAATACTTATGAATAAAAGGATGAGATCAGTAAATGTTACTAGCGGCATTATTCTCGTGTACCATACCGTACCGAATTTGTACTGAGAACCCAGGTACAACAATTTGTTCCGTACCGTACCGCCCTCATAATTTCCTGTACCGCAGACCCCTACTACAAAGCATATAATACTGCGCTACACAGGCTCGCAGTGGCTGACTAAATTTTAGTGCGGACTCACTTATAGAACGGACTGCACTCGGCCCCTTACTCGGGGTTTTGAAACCTCGGGGTTGTGAGACAGCTAATTTTTAAAACCTACTCGGGGTTGTAAAACCTCAGGGTTTTGAATTTTCAATATTTATAGTATTTTTAACCTTACTCAGGGTTGTGAAACCCACCCACTACAACTGCAGGAGTATACAGCCCTTAGCCGACTCTTGAGGTCACATATGGCTTAACACTTATAACGAAACATAATTTTTAAAATGCTAAGAGAAACATAAGGTCAGTTTGACCGTCACTGTGCTTTATTACACACATACTGAATTTAAAAATATAAAGACCAAAACCTGTGAGCATTTTAATTTCCTTAAAATATTTGTTTACTGATTGATTGTATTTTAGTTTTCAATAGTTCTGATTGCTTTTTTGTAAAACTAAATTTTTTTCAAATTTCTGTGTGTTGTTCCACCATATACTATTCTATATCCAATATGACATTTTCTAAGAGTGAATGGTAAATCATTTTTAACACTTATAACGTAACATAATTTTTATAACGCTAAGAGAAACATAAGGTCAATTTGACCGTCACTGTGCTTTATTGGTGTTTAGTGTGTTTATTATTGTTTTTATGTATCATTTGGCAATCACATGAGTAACAAATGATGTTTTACAACATTTTATGACAAATCATATATATTACGCAAAAGTCATGTGACAGAAAAAAAAGAAACTCCAAACGTCACGCTCCAAGACGACCAGCTCTGGCCTCAGGAAAAATCTATATAGGATTGTTGCCCAAGGCCTGGTGGTCTTATAGCAGGTAATATAGCTGTTATTTTATTTCTAGCAGGGCAGGTGTTCTTTTGTTTGTTGCGTTTTTCCACAGCCTTTTACCGATTAAAAAGGTATACATACAAGTATAATACAAGGTATATTTGACCGACGATTGCCAGCCGGTAAGCGAAACACGCTTTAAATTTGACCGACTGTATTCACTCAATGCGTCTAATACGTACGACAACGTCGTGCCAACTAGTTGGAAATGACCAAATATTACGGAGAGGGGTTTGGGGGAAGGTACTGGGGTTGACAGCTGTCAAGGTCAATCAGTCACTAGCCACTATTACGTAGTAAAATTATCGATCGGTCAATTTGACCGGTGTTCCGTTTTAAGTGTTAAATCTTTTTACGACTTGTTCTCTTATTTATTTTGTTTGCACTGATGTGAAATTGATGATTTAAAATTTTTCTCAGTAATAAATAAGTACTCCACATAAAATGCATATTTTCTCCATTTTTCAAACTTCAGTATATAACCTCCGTATTATCCGAGTTTTCACTTATCTGAGGTGACTTTGGTCCCAATTACCTCATATAATCAGGAGTCTATAAGTATTAGCCTAGTAACGTAAAGATACCTTACAACATGTTTTCAAGAAATAACGGGAAAATAACTTTTCAATATGGTTTTCAATATATATAATAAAAAAGCATTAAACCTACGAATAAATCTGATTTAAATAAAATTAATAAATCTAGGATTGAGAAACTTACATGGAATGAAAGTCTCTATGTTACAATGCCTTTACTGGATGGAGCTTTAAGACCTGTTATAAAAAGGTATAATCCTGTTCTACAAATATAAAAATAAATCTCCTTGCGGCCATTTCAGTCTTGAAATATTACTTTTTTACATAAAAAATAGCAGAGAAATAGACACGAAAGAAATATAATACGATTGTTTTATAAATGGCAACCCGCAGAAACGGTAATAAATAAAAAATTAAACTTTAGTTCAAATTCCACATTTAATACTTTTTCATCAAATAAAAGAACAGCTGACAGAAATAAAATAAGAAGTATAGTAGAACCTCCCATATCTGACCATGACGGGACGGGCCATGGTTAGAACGGCCAAAAAGTCGCATATCGGGAGGAGCAAATTAAACAAATTCCTTATGAAGAAAAATAGCTATGCATCATTGTACTATACCTTATCGTGTGTACCTATATTACATCAATCAAAACATGAAGACGCGTATAATAACTTAAAAATAATAAAATTAATATGTAATCAAAGTATAAGTCTTTTATATTTTTTCATGCTTGGAAACGATGGGAGCATGGGAAACATAGATAAATGGATGGACGGAACGGTCGGTTATTGGAGGTTCTACTGTATTCCATGAAATCGGTTTTAAAATAAAAATATCTTGTAACTTTTTTATAGATCGTACTGAAAATATATTTATTACTTAAAAATACTCATTCAATACAGAAATGCCCAAAGTAAATGTCATGTTTTTCCTATGATTTTTCAGTATGGGAAAAACTGAAAGTACAAAAACAGGAGGAGAGATGGCAGCCAGAACAAGAAGAAGAATTTGAAGACTCACTCGGAAATGTTGTAAATCGGAAAACATTTGAGGACTTGAAGCGACAGGGCTTACTCTAAAACTATAAGATCATTCTGTTCCTTTTTTTGTAATTATAGTGTATCTTCATAAACATTTTAACAATAATCTGTCTCAATTTATTCACCAAACAAAAGTATTGGGTACTACTGTTTTGGTCAAAGTTTTTTTTATGATCGTTTCTTGAACTTTTGGATGAGTTCTCTTTCCTAAAGCATTGAAATATTAATATGTGTTTTTACCAAATTTGCATTAATTATTAAAAAGTTAATTAGTGGCAAATTAGATGGATTATTATTATATCACTGCTTTTACACATTTTTTGTACACATTTCAAATCACTTGTAAAGATCTTGAGTTGTTTAAAATATACATGGTGTCAGGGCTGACGTTTGGGCGCCTGAGGTCAATGGAGTGCAACAATAATAATGCAATTCTTAAAAAAAATAATGTTGGCCTAAATGTAAGCTTTCAATACATGTTTTTGAAGGCTATGTGTAACTTAACCTTGAATATTTTCTTTGTATGCGTTTATCAAACAAATACATGTTTGTCATATATCACTGTATATATTTGAAAAGTTTTCAGGAATTAAATACTTTCACAAAATTGAATAGTTTATGTGCATGAATAGCTACCTAACATTTTACCAGGCTCGTTTAGTCAGATATTCTTTTAGTTTAATTTATGTGTTTATTTGGAAGGAGATTATGTAGATTTATTCCCATTTTGTTTGTGGTTTGACTAGTTTTTTTGTTAATCTGTGTTGATTTAGGTCAAAAATTTTTTTCTAAGGTTGTATTTGTGGCATTCTGTTCTTAGTTGAGAATGGTTTGTTTTAATAAAAATTTTAAACATAAATAATAATCAATAGAAAAGAAAGATGGTAAACAAAGTTTCAACATCTGCAACCTCCCAAAAACTTTCAGCTTACAATAGCCTAATATTCAGATTACTTAAGTTCACTCTTTCAGATACTGATTACAACAGAGAATTGAATATTATCAAACAGATTGCTGTTTCCAATGGCTTCAAAACCAGCATATAGGATAGATTAGTGCAGAGATTTATTGATAAAAGTAAAGAAATACAGCGTCCCCAAGTTACAAGTTCACCCGAGAAAAAATATGTTTGCATAGAATTATAGAAGAATAGAAACTTATATATTACATGTCTTATTCTATCCGAGCAAAGCTCGGTCACCAGGTACTCTAATTATATGAGTGAAGATAAAATTAACTTATGAAAAACATTTTTAAGTTTTTGAACGTAATAATTCAATATGGAGGTTTCAATATGGTACAAGGCCAATAAAGAAATTTCAAAAAAGAAAACTTTAAAACTGAAACCCTCATATAACTTTTATTAGATTAACTTTTTAGGCGATTTAAAAAAAAATCTAACGACACCTCACTTTTGAAAATAAAATATAATACGGTATATACAAGATATATTTAACACTTTTTGTGATGCCGTGCCGAGTCTGGCCGATGTAGGTGGATTATTTGATTTTAAAAAATAATGATGTAGTGTAGTGTTTATTTGTCTTATAATTATTTAACAGTAAGAGTATCCTTATGCACGGTATACATTTAATGGGCTGCCACTTGAATTTCCACATAAGAAAAATTTTTTAACACATTTGATTCTTAGTAGTAATTTTTGAGAAAAAAGTTTGTATTTACTTCCCTGTGGGAAATAGGCTAGACATATCCAAATGTATAAAAGGAATGTTTTCAGTTCCATGTCAACAGCTGTTCTTATTGTTTTATATTAAAAATTCAATACAAATAGCTCTTGTAGTTTCTATGGAAACCTGATACATATTTACCAACTTAAAAATCACCAACACACCCCCTGCCCAGAGCTATGACATGTCCATGTCAAAATATCTTTTTGAGAAAAAACAAAAAACCAAAATGGCATCCTTGTGAGTAACTGAGCACTTCCAGATGACTTAACCCTCGAAAGGTTTTACCGTCGATTAATCGACGCCACGCCCGGTCGTCGAAGGTTCACTGTCGATCAATTGACGGTAGGTAAGCTTTTACCTACCAACGTGCTTTTACCGAAAGCAATGGTGTGAAAACATTTTTGGTTAAAACTACATTGAATATAGTATCGTTGTTTTCTACAGATCATACGCTTTCCGCCGAGGTATGTTTCGTTTTGCTTACTCTATGCGTCAGAGCTCTTTGTTAGTTAAAATATCGGTCTTCAGTTGCTCGGTGATGTCGCTTTGTTTACAATGGTTGCGTTACACGTTCGCATGGTGTTCTGATGGTAATTTCACAATTTTAAAATTGATAGCAGTGACTTAAATATATTTTTATTTTCCTTATTAAATTTTTTAAAACTTGGCTATCTTCAGTTTTTGACTGGCATTTATTTGCTGTGTTTTGTGGGGGGCTTTGAGAAACTCTTCAACTATTGGGGCTTTTTGAAACTTTGAGAAGCTTTTTGAAAAAGTTTTTTATCAATTTCAGTTGGATACATCCATCAAAACCAAAGTAAAATAAAACATATTACCATTATCTTATAGATAATTTAATGTAGATTAAAATGGTGTATAATATGTTATAGTTACTATATTTTTACTATTTTATGTGAATTTTTTAGTAAAAGCCTGCAAAAGTGCCAAAAAGAGGTGAACCTCAAGGGGTCAAATAGTGAACCGTTGGAGGGTTAAATGTGGTATTTATATTTGTTTAACTCAAGAATATAGCCAGTTCCTAGTTTTGGAAATTTCCAGGTAATTATCGCAACTGTTATTACGAGGAAATCGTTATTTTTCTCAATTGCTTACATTGAAAATAGCTGTTTCCAATATTACATCTATAAAAATATAATATGTCAAACCTCCACCTCCATGGTGGGGCTTTCATACAAAATATATTGAGGTCGGGAAACCAATAACTGAAAATCATTCCAATAAATCTCCCAACATTTGGTCGGATTGAACTTGCACTTAACACGTAATGCAGCCTCCAGTTCTATTAATGGAAATGCTTAGTTTTTTATTCCCCAGACTGGCTGACACATTATTTTTTGTAATTCTTATTAAGAAGCACGATCAGTTAAACTGTTTCCTAAGTTGTAAAAAAGGATCAAGAAAGATATTGATAAGATGTTATGTATTTATTCCTGTCATATTGGACATCATCTGGGGCTCTATCTTTAGTTAAACATGTGAAAATTAAAACTCACACCTATAATCAAGATGTTTTGTGAAAATCTATATGTATAAAATTGAATGTATGTCTGTCTGTATGTATGTATGTCCTTTATGCGTTGCCAAACTACTCATCCGATCGCCATGAAATTTTAGGAAGTTTCTCTATATGTGTCCGGGAAGGTTTTAGTGAAAAAATATTTTCGAAAACCCCATAAGTTTCCATTTTATGGCGTTTTAAATTTCTAATGTTAACCTTATGGAGAGTAAGTTTGTTTACAAATTGTCTACAATGGAAACATTTGATTTCTTAGCTACAGCGGATTGGTTTACTTTCCATTAGCAATACTGTATGCTTTACTATCCAATGCCATCTGAATCATTCATTAATGTTAAACTATGAAGTAAATGTGTACTGTAAAAAATGAACAGCTTTATTCACCACGTTAATAGTTAACGGTTTTGGGGGATTATGTATTTATATTTTTATTTTCTGTCCGATTAAGTCACGTGTTTATATGATAATTACAATGTTTATATTATTACGTTTATTATAATAATCAGCTGTTGTATATCTTTCCTATAAAAGCCGTATTACAGTTAGGTTTCGTTTGGGTTTTTATTGGATTTGAAAATTGTGAATTAATCCACTCAGATTTATTTGTTTTATGGGAATGATATTAATATGTTTTATCGTTTCAGTATTGTTATTCACTATGCAGCGACCCAGAATATATAACCTTTCACAATGAAGCCGTATTGCTATTCGACTTCAGAACATGGCCAATCTTAAAGTTAACATGTGTTTACTGTGAGGCGTTACGAAGTTCGCCGGGTCAGCTGGTAAATTATAAAGGTTCTAGACAATGTGATTTACCTAGATGATTCTTAAATTTTTTTATTGTTTAGTTCATAGTTCTCATAGTTCATACGAGTACATTCTCATACATAATGCATACTTGTATTCGAGTACATACGTTGTGTGTAAGATATGAATGTATGGATATTTCAAGCAGGTACAGATATGACATAAGAGTGTATTTTGACCTATCTCTAATGTATAAAAATGAATGAATGCATATGTATGCATGTCCTTTATGCGTTGCCAAACTATTTATCTGATCACCATGAAATTTTAGGAAGTTGCTCTATTTTTGTCTGGGAAGAATTTAATGAAATTACATTTTCAAAAACTCCATAAGTTTTGGTGTTTTAAATGTCTAATATTAACCTTATTGGGAGTAAGTTTGTTTAAAAATTTTCTACAATCAAAACATATGTTTTCTTAACCCTTTAAAGAGTACCGTATTTTGCGTCAAAATAGGATTGACGTTTTAAAACGTCGTTACTCCTTTTTGCGGAACTATAAAAAAGACGTCACTTGACGAAATTTGTTCAAATACATATATAACCTGATATAGATTGATTCATAAGCTAGAAATCGATAATTAAAGACACGTAGAGACGCAGAACATGTACTTATGTGTTTTCGGTAGGTTGTGGGTAATCTGTGGAGGTTTGGGGTGGTCGCGGTGGGAAGTTTCGGCGGAAAAAGTGGCATGTTATTTACTAGCACTGAATAAAAGTGAAAGCGTTCTACACTCCCTTATTATTGACACCTGTATCTCTGTAGCTGAGAGTTATTCGTTTGCTAAACATCACTATGTGCTTTCTTTAGCTACTTTATTGAAAAATTGATTGGAAAAAGTTCTAAAATGTTTATTTTAGGGCATTTTGAACCTAAAACACGTTTATAACTATATTTACTCCATGTTGGAATGTATTTTATTGAAAAAAAAAATATTTTTTACTCTTTTTAGGTGTGTTTTGAGTTTTTACCCTTACTCCTTAACAGCTCTCAAATAATGACGTTTTAAATCGTGCTTTACCATCTAATGCCATCTGACTCATTCCTGAATGTAAAACTAAGAAGTAAATATGTGTTGTAAAAAATGAACAGCTTTATTCGCCACGTTAATAGTTTGCGGTTTATGTGGATTATGTATATATATTTTTTATTTTCCATGTGATTGAAAGTCACGTGTATATATATGTGTTGGCCAAATAAAAAATAATGACAATGTTTATATATATTACGTTTATTATAATAATCATCTGTTGTATATCTTTCCTATAAAAGCCGAGACCCAGAATATCCAATCTTTCACAACGAAGCTGTAATGCTATTCGACTTCAGAACATGGACAATCTTAAAGTTAATTATGTTAAGTTATCTTAGTATTTACTGTTGGGCGTTACAATGTTCGCTGGGTCAGCTAGTTAGTAAATAAAATTGAATAAAACAGTTTTTAAATTGGTGATCTCCTCAGAATAGTAGAGACATAATTAACCAACAAAGTTTATAAAATTGACATGGTTTATAAACAAAAATGGTATATAAACCCCCAAAACTGTGAAGTATCAACGTGGCAAGTGAAACTGTACATTTTGTACAGAATTTATTTAAATGAGAGTTTTAAATTGACGATTAATACAGAAGGCATTGAATAACAATTCACACTGCTAATGGAAAGTAAACCAATAGCTGTAGCTTTAGAAATCAAATGTTTTTTAATTGTAGAAAATTAGTAAACAAATTTTATCCCCATAAGTTTAACAAGGGGACTTTGACTCTCTATAGGGCAGAGCTCTTTGGGAGTTTCGAAAAATTCTTTCTTCCGCATCTAGACCTTAAATAGAATCTGTGTACCAAATTTGAAGCTCCAAAGCCTTGTAGTTTTTGAGAAACTGTGATCAGTCAGATTTGGGTTTTATATAGAGAAGCCCGTCCTTTGTACGGGTTGTAGAATTCAGTATAAAAGAAGAAAGGTTATCATAACAAAACCTGAAATCCTAAACAAATCAGTACAAAGAAAATGAATAAATACCCAGATTCATTGTATAGCATTACTTTACAATTAAGATAGATTAGAACATTTATTTATACCATTATTAAAATTAGTTATAAGTTAAAAAACCTATTAATGTAGTATGATTTCGAAATTGGTTTAAAAATACATTGGTTGAGATCTATACATTGACTTTAAAAAGTCATAGTTTATGTGTTTATCATGGCAGCTAATCTGCATACTCTTTTCCCATGTTAATCTTAAGGAGTATAGGCGAAATCTCTTATTGACATGGATATGTCTTAACCTTGGGGGGGGGGTGTTAATGATTTTTTAAGATGGAAAGTATGTAACAGGTTTTCATAGAAACTACCAGGGCTATTGTATTGAATTTTTAATATAAAATAATAAGAACAGCTGTTCAGATGAATTGAAAACATTTCCTTTGTATCCATGATCTAACCTATTTCACACAGGGAAGTAAATACAAACATTTTTATCTACTGATCTTGAATAAAATTGTCATGTATTACTAATATCATATTATTGATTTGAAGAGTGGTGAAATAAGTATTTTTATATTAATCAATTTTTTATCAAACACTTAATGGTTGACTTTCAATTTTATTTTTGAATTGCCAATTTTTCACTTACTAGATGGGAGAATATTTTGAGTTGTTCAAGGGTAATAATTTACCTTCGAAGTTCTTGTTCTAAAAAAATATAAATATAAACTTTCTAAGAGGTTGGCTGACATTAAATTGCTTCAAAAATAATAACTCAAGCTATACACAGTTGTATGTGTGAAGCCTACAAAATAAAAGATTATAAAGGTTAATGTTATTGAAAATATTTTTGAATACATAACATTTTTTTTTCGAGGGGAAATGCTCTTATGCACCATCAGGGAGGAGAACGGTGCACTCCCCGGTGTGTGGGACTTGCACCCAACTAAAACCCCCCGTCTCAGGCTGTTGACCACTTCGGAATAACCTATTAAGGCATGAACCTCAAAGTGGAGCCTCGTATTTAAAGCACAATGCACTTCAACTCCAATTTAGCCTTCTGAGGGAAGATTCAGGATGTTATGGATCTTCAAGTTTCTTTCTCTTGAGAACTTTCTCCACGAAGGACGTGATGAGAGTCCAGTTCTCAAGAGATGTCACCATTTTTTTTACTGCGGTCTCCGGCGAAAATTCTCTGATCTCCAGCAGAAGCTGCCTCCTTAGAACTGCCCACCGGTCACACTGGAAGAACGTGTGAAACGCGTCATCGTGGACACCGTCCCCGTAAATACAAGCCGGACTATCCACTTTAGCCATCTTGTGAAGATAGGCTCGGAACAACCCATGTCCGGTGAGGAACTGCGTGATGAGGAAATTTACTTCCCCAAACCCACGATCAACCCACACAGACAGGTCCGGAATGAGTCTCCGCGTCCAAGCCGCTCTAGACTCATTTCGCCACCTCTCTTGCCACTGGTGCATGGAGGCTTCCCTGGCCACCCGTGTCGCTTCCCTGGCGCCAAGTTCGGACTTGGTGATATACACACTTCTCCTTTCCTGGGCCAACAGGTCGATTGGGACAACACCAGCTACCACCAGTGCAGCCGGCTCCAACACCGTCCGGTAAGCTGAGGAGATTCTCAACGCGGCTCTTCTTTGCACCGCTCCCACCTGTTTGCGGTAGCACTCCCTCTTGAGAGCGTCCGCCCAAATCTCACTTCTGTAAAGAAGGATTGAGTTTGTAACGGACAGAAGGAGTTTCCGCTTCTCCGCTGATGGGCCACCAACATTCGCCATAAGACGACTGAGCGCAGTCGTAATCCTTGCCGCCTTTTCTGACACATACTTGATTTGTTCTCTGAAGGAAAGCTTGGTGTCAAGTCTAACCCCCAGGTACTTCATGGCTGGCTTGGAACGAATATATTCCGTGTTGACACGAAAGTTGACCAAAGTCGGAATCTGACGTCCGGTCATCATGACAATCTCCGTTTTCTCGATTGCCAAGCTCAGGTGGTGATCCTCCATCCAAGAAGAGACATATCTCATCGTTTCATTAAGTCTCCACTGGGCGCGCTGGACGTTTCTAGCGACAATAACTGCCGCAATGTCGTCTGCATAACCCACCAGAATACATTCTTCAGGTTAGTCCAGTCCAAAGATACCATTGTATGCAATGTTCCAAAGATCTGGACCAAGGATGGAACCCTGAGCGGCACCAGCGGTGATAGTCTTCCGACGAGGACCCTCCGACGTCTCAAAGATTAATTCCCTATCCCTCAAATAGCTTCGGATGATCCGAAGCAGATATTCAGGAACATTTCCTCCAAGGAACTCAAAATGACGGACTGTTGCACTGTTGAACGCGTTTCTCACGTCTAAGGTGACGAGCAACGTAATACAGCGGGAGTATTGATTTCCTCGCTGAGCGTTTCTGGCAGCACCTACAACCTCTTGAATTGCTCCGATGGTAGAACGACCTCTCCTGAATCCGTGCTGCCTGTCTGACAGCCCACCGGCAGCATCGAACGCAGACAACAGACGGGGCTTTATCAGTCTTTCAAGAAGTTTTCCGGCTGTGTCCAACATACACAAGGGTCGAAATGCCAAGGGAGTGCTTGGTGATAGCTCCTTGCCCTTGCTAATCAATGTCAGGCGTTGGAGCTTCCATCTGCGACAGAAAACTCCCTCGCGAAGACATCGATTGTACATGTTCAAAAGAAGAGAAGGGCAGGTACCAGCAACAACCCTGAGCACCTCAGTCGGAACACCATCCGGACCAGGAGCACTGCCAACACGCATTGACTTGACCGCCACGCACAACTCCGCTTCCGTGAACAAAGGAACCTCCGGAATCGCCTCCACATACTGCTCAACCGCTCTGCAGGGGTGATCGGGAAAGAGGGAATGAACGATGTTTTCCATCGTTGGTGGGTCGAAGACAGGGCACGCTGTTCTGGCACAAAGCTTACGCATAACGAGTCTGTATCCGAGGCCCCAGGGATCAAGGTTAACGTCCCTCCTCAGTTCTTCCCACTTCTCCCTCTTGCTGCGGCGGATAGCTCTCTTCAGGGCAATTCTTGCCTCCCGGAATTCCAGGGCAGCTGGAGCAGCAGCATCGAAGCCTCTCCTCCTGGCTCTGACCAACCTCCGTCTGCAGCGGAGACACGCTCTTCTCAACGTCGCGATCTCGTTCGTCCACCAGTACACTGGCTTTCGTGCCAAACGAGAGGTGTTCTTCCTTGGCATGGAAGAATCACAGGCACGGTGAATGAGGCGCATGGTTGCCTCAGCCAATTCCTCAGCCTGAAAATCGAGCAGTAGCACGTCATCTTTCCCCTCATTGATTCTTGCAGCTGCAGCAGCAGCATTGAGTTTGGCGACATTCCATCTCACTGGGCGGTTGGGTCGCTCGGGAATGGCGGGATTACGGCCTGAGTTCACATCAAAGAGGATATGCTGATGATCGCTGCCCGTGAAATCTTCGACGACTCTCCAGCCAGATATCGACGCGAGAAGAGCCTCCGAAACGAAGGTAATATCAGGGATTGTTTCTCTGTACCCTGGTCTCCTGAAAGTGGAAGTGGAACCAACATTGGCAACGTGAAGTCCGGTTCTGGAGGCGAGCTCAAGGACTTTTCTGCCTCTGGTGTCGGTTTCTGGCATACCCCACTCAACGGCCCTGGCGTTGAAATCACTAGCAACAATGAACTTGCCACCAGTGCTCACCAGAAGGTCTTCCAGGGCATCCAGCTTTGCCTGAAATGCCAGCATAGGTCGTTCGGAGTCAGGTAGACACTCACACCAGTGAAGCTCCCACTCTTCACCTAAACAAAACCTCGACCGGCCCCGCTGTCAAGGACATGAAAGTTCCGGGGGTCTGGAATCCAGATGGCCGCCGTACCCAGGGCGTCCCGAAACCAACCAGAACCTTCTCTCTCACAGTACTGCTCAGAAATAATGAGTAAGTCCACTTTCCACTCTCTCGAGTGTTGGGATAGGAGGTCGTTTTCCAGGAGACTCCTATGGAGGTTCCCTTGTAAAATTTTCATTTTTTTCTATAGCCTCTTACGGGATTTTTCCAGCTCCTCTCGGAAGACCCGACAGTTTCTGGTACCAGGAACGTGATTCAGAGACTGAAAATTCCGTTCCAGGCAGAGGAAACACCTAGATGGAGCAGTGCAGGTGGACTTTACGTGACCACTCTCCCCACAGTTGATGCACAAGATCGCTCTGCGATCAGGTCCAGAACAAGAAGCCTGGTGATGGCCATACCCAAAGCACCTGAAACACCTGACCACCATAGTGCGAAGTCGGGCCCGATCGAGCACCCACCCAACCTTTAGCCTCCCACGCCGAAGCAGGTCTGTAGCGCCATGACTCCCCAGCTCAACAACGGCGAGCTTCTGTCCCCGCCCGTTCTCTGCTCCCACGAACACCTTAGCGCCCTGGGCCAAATCCCCTAATGTCGACTTCAAGGCCTCGGTGACCTCTTCCGCAGTGGTGTAGCAGTCCAGATCCCGAACCACGATGGACATACGGTGCTCCAGGTTCCGCACCACCGCACCCTCACCTACCGCGGATCTGACCGCGACTTCAAAGGCCGTCTTGTCCTTGGTTCCACTACCAAGTTCCAGCAGGATGCCACCAGTTCTTGTCTTCCTGACCGAACGGACAACAGTACCCGTCTCTTCAGGATTTACTTTTTGTTGAATCCCCGTGAGTACCTCGCTGAAAGAGCGTCCCTGAGCTGGCTTAATAAGAACAGCGTCAGGTTTCCTCGACGGAGCCTTGGATGGTCTAGGAGTTTTGGGCTTAGTCCTGCTTGGAGTCTGACCAGCAGGAGGAACGGCTGGGTAGGCCTGAGAACGTTCCAGGCGTTTCTCATCTCGCCTCCTTCTGCGTTTCTCTCTCCTGGTGAGGACAGTTTGAAAGCCTGCATCGCCCCGATTTTCCACATTTGCTTCCTGGATCCCTAGTGGCTGTGGGGACACCTCCAGCGGTACAGGGGGAGGATTGTTGGCCACACCGACAGCTGGGGAGGTTTGGGTGGATTTTCCCACACAGATGGGCTCCCTACCAAGCTCGGGGCCACCAGATGGCGAGTTCCGGGCCCTCTTTCTCCCTGGAAGAACGCTGTCTTTAGCAGAAAAAGAGCGGTCAGCCATCACTCGCTCTTGCCTCTTTGCTTTCTCCCTGACCTGCCGGCATTGCATAACCGTGTTCAGGAGATCCATTGCTTCTGGAATGCCATCTTTGATGCGGGTGTTTACATTCATCTGCACCTTAACCGATTTCTCCATCTCCTTGAGGATCGCATGGATTCTCTTCAATGCCTGACTCTCCTCTTCCTCGGCGTCGTCCTGTTGCTGGCGCAGGATCGACAGCTCGAAGATTGGACGCATGGGACTTAACTTTGGAGGAATTCCCCCCTGAATTAGGGGCTCTGAAGAGAATTGCCCCGGGAGATCCGCATTAGCCGCACCTTCTGGCTTTTCCTCCTGGTTTCGGAAAGGAGCTGGAGGAGGGGTGGTCTTCACGACCCCGACTGGGTTCCTTTCACCCGAAGGTGGAGTTCTTTGAGTCTTGGAGCTACGACGAAACGAATTTCGCTCCAGGTCCAACTCCATCGTTTCTACGCCCCTTCCAGTCGCATTGTCGGACACCGTGGCCTGGTTGCCTACCACACGATCCCCCGAAGAAAATGTCTGGTTGCCCCCCCCCCAGAATCCTTGGGGCAGCCCGGTTGAACGGGGTGGGATTTAGGAGAAATCTCCAGACCCACCTGGGGTAGTTTGTTTTTTGACGCAGACATCCCATGTTTTTCCCTTGTAGCCGCTAATTTCTTTTACGGCAAGCAGGAAATACTACTGGAACATTCTTATCCGGCCCAGTACGGAAAGGAAGAGGAAACAGGAAAACACCAAAAGATTTTGGGTCGAAGAAAAGAAGAGTTGTTCAAGAAGGACCGACAGAAAAGAAGAAAGATGGTAAGGCCAAGCCAGAAAGGAAGGAAACTTGGACTTTAGAAAGATGAGAGCTTGAAGATTAGGAACTCTCATTTGGCTAGGGCACCTCGGGGTTGCCAGCCTCTCCAAAGAGAGACCTCCCGTGTAGTCAAAGACGACTACCCCTTGAGGGAAGAATACATAACATTAGAAACAAAAAGTTAAAGTAATAAACTAAAGACGCTTTTATATTTCTTTTTAACTTAAAATATGACTTAGAAAGTAATCCAATATGTTGAAAGATATGAGTAATTGAGACTAAATTTTTTCTTACATTTCCAACATCAATGGCATTTTTTAAAGTTTTAAAAGCTTAAGCCTGTTTTTCCTGTTATTAGACATATAATTCAGTAATGGAACGATTACAAACGTCAACCGGATGCGGAATTGAACTGTTGAATCATCCGCAAAATTAATCCTCATAATTAGACCAGTTTTGTGATTCAGAGGCAAAATTTTGACTCGGGTCTCACATTAAACTGTAGGCCCATTAGATTCAATGAGTTTTTGGGCTATTAATTTACAGTCCTGCCCTGCACGTATTTTTTTAGTCGGTAACAAGAATAGAATCTCACAATATTCTTACACTCATTTCTCATTCTTAACTTGGCATAAAATACCTGGATATGTCACCATTTCATAAAGCAATATAACTGACGACTTTCAGATTACCAGGTGAGCGGCGAACGCCTTAGTACGTACAGGTCAGGTAACTTTGCCATTAAAAAGGGGGTGTAAGAAGAGTTAATTATATACATAAAAATATATCATTCAAATTAAAAAAAGGCTTTTATGTAATATAATAGTTATGTAATACCCTGCTAATGCAATGATAATCACAATAATCTAAAGTTGAAACAAATATTGGAATCGAATGTAACTGAAAACCTATATTCCTCTGAATGGTAACCGACAGATCCAATAGAACACTGATGTATGGCCGGAGCCTTCCACCGCACGACGGTCGAGTTATTTACAACTTCTTGTTCATTTGTCAGTGACGATTTCACAGAAAGAGTGAGTATTAAGAAAAATTTACCATTGACTATTTGGAATTTGATTAGCCAATCGGTCCAACCGGTTTCTGAGATTATTCTAAGGAATTGTACACGTAGTTTTGTACATTAAAATCTTAAAGGGATCCATTATAGCTCTTTAGATATTTATGATAAAATTAAAAGAGGTTCAAGCTTCCAGTACGCTAATCTAAACATACAAAACACAGTCCTGTCAGTTACACTATTTATAACTCGAAAGCGGGTGGACTGATTTTAACGGTCTTTGGTATTTTGGATTCGTCTCTGCTCCTAGGCATATTCAGTATTGTTGTATTTAACCTTAGAACCAAACCCACTGACCTGTAAATGTTGTTTTTATATGTTAAGCTAATGAAGAAAATATATTATTCATATTTTGATGCGAGTGTAATTAATGAACAATAGATTAAGTCATAAACAATGCCCGCGATTCAGAAGATTTATTCCTTCCTAAAAAGTCCTATTGCAGTTAGGTTTGGTTTAGGTTTAGATTGGGTCAGAACACTGTGAATCAATCCAGATCTGTTTGTTTTAAGGAATATATTATCGTATCAGTATTTTTTAAGCTATGCCGTGATCCAGATCTAATCTTAAACAACAAAGCCGTAATGGTATTCGACTTAGAACATGGCGAATCAATCCACAATAAGCATAAGTCTTACTCATAAGCTATTGAAATCTTTGTACATTATTAAATGTATAGTTTATTTAGCTACATTGTTATTATTATAATCTATTGGATAATAAGATTATGGAATTTATTACATTATTAAAATTCATTTAAGTTAATCTAAAAATTAACACGACTTACAATGCTGTTAAATGATACGAAGTTCGCCGAGCTACTAAACTATTAAATTGTTCTTTGGATAATCTCTGAATAAGAAAAGTATTTTTAAGATTGAAGGAAGTCTACTAAATAAGGTGGTACTGTATAATATCCCCAAAAATCAATTTATCTATATAAATAAAATTATAGTTTTGTCTGTAAATTGCTCAGAGTTATTCATTTTTTAGCGATTTTTATGTTTCGGCTAGAGAAGCCGAAACAAGTCTTATCTCAATTTGTGACTGTGACACTCCAGGAGGCATTTAACGCCGTCTTCTTAAGAAAAAGGACAACTGATAACAACGAAACTTATTTCATGCATTCTCTACATTCCGGAGGTTTATCAAAGCTTGAAATCGTCCACCGCTCCTTAAACAGAAAATTGCGGGCATTTAAAACCCACTTTTTACGCGATATTAGTACATACTGGAAATAATCAGCTGTATTTGTAGTTTAAAGATTTAATATGAAGAAAAACATAGTAGTAGTACATGAAATAGTTGTCGAATCAGTATTAGTTAGTTTATATTGGTTATTGATTGTAAATACATTTCGAAATTATACTTAATTAAAAAGTTATTTTAACATATAACTAATTATCATAATGATATAAATGTTCTAAACTATTTAATTGTAAAAAATGCTGAATATAAAGCTGGGTATTGATTTAATTTCTTTGTACTGATGTGTTTTCAGGTTTTCATTTTGGTGTGATAATCTTTCTTCTGAAGCCTACAACCCGTACAAAGGACGGGCTTGCTGCTAGTAATAAATAAACTCAATTGGATATTTAAGCTGTTTACAGTGTTTAATATTAAATATTGGTTTAAAATATTTACGCTGTATTCACTTTGTCTTTGCTATTCAACATTAAAGTCCTTCTGAGAATATTGAATTATTTATGGATAAAGTACTTCCGTAGTGTAAATGATACTTAACATTTTATGAACAAATATGATGGGTAGCAATAAATTAATGCAAAACATTGAAGGTACTTAATAAAGCTATCGTAAAGGAATTTCAACTGCATTTAATGGAATGCGGGTTACAAATGCATTTGGAAAATTAACATAAAGACACAAGAAATACCGAGAAATCTTTGATGTTGGACGTAATAGTTGAAGCTTTTAGATTTATTTGTATCAGACGCAGAGGATCAGCTCCCATAGTTTGTCAAAGTATTCCAGGATTCTAAATAAAAGTAATTGAGGTAGGTATATTCTCTTCCTAAAACCATTTGTATAGTTTGATTTTTACCATAATTTTCTGCCACTTTGATGACCCATCAATCTAAATTAGATTAGATTAGAAACGTTAGCTTCGTTGTTTTGCTTTAGTAATAAATTGTAGCTGTCCTAGCTTAATTTAGGTCTTATTTTTTTGTATAACATTTAATTATTATTATTATTAGTATTTTTATTTCTGTTGAACTTGTAGTGTATGAAGCTACCATAAGTAAGAACTCGTCCCGCGCACAGGTCATTAATGACCTATGCGGGCCTATTTTTGGAGATATTTACAGTGCTTCATGTAAAAATTGTAATATTTAAAGGTAATAAACGATTTTTGATTTTTTTGTATGTATTTATTTTACGTATAGACTACGGAACCGCGTTCGACCTGTTCCGTAGATTGTAATGATTGTTGATTCCGTCTTTCCGTACATTGTAATGAAACTTTCAGGCATTATTAAACATATTTCGAGGATTGTTTCTGTTAAGTTTGGTACAAATCCGTTCAAAGGGCTCGGACCCAAAAGACATAAAAGGGTTCAGTGTCAGGTCCAGCAACACGCGCTGGGTAACGCTAGTCACAGATAAAAAAGAAAACCCTAATGTTAACCTACAGAAGACTAGGATCGAAATATAAACGAGTTATATCAATACAGGACAAAGCCCACGGGAAACATCCAGACTAAACATGAAGTAGCTCTCATTATACTTATACTTAATAGTTTATACTTCTGTATTTAATTTATTATAATGTTCTGCAATTTGCCTTCAAAATTCTGAAATAAAACTAGAACAATATAAGCACAATTTCAAAAAATAATTCTATTTTGTAGTTCTTGGTTTATAAGTTTTAAATCAACTAGGCCCGAAAATCCTATTAAAGATTGTTCTTTCCGTGTCAGGGCGTATAAAGTTCTATGTGCAAGTATAACCTTGTAAGCCGTCAGTTGAGAAGTCAATTCACAAGGTGATTGGATCATGGTGTAACTGAAGCGTAAACAATAATCCATCGTTCTCACCAAAGGAGTTATCTCACAAAATATGAGGAACTAAACTGATCGATACAAAATAAATTGTGAACAATGTCAAGAAATAAACGCTTACTTATGTAATATGCAGCTGTAGGTTAAAATATCGATCAAAAGTATAATTTAATACATGTAGCCTAAAGTTTAAAATACGGCATACAAAAAACCTAGCTTTGGGCTATGTATCCTAATATTCTAAACCTAGGTTATTTTGTGTGCATAAGCTAATTCTTCGTGATATAGATACAATACCAGTATATAACAAAATAACTAATTAAACGAGATCGCACGCAGCACGCTGGCGTGAGTAGAGTGAATGTCACAGAACTTATTCCCATCATAGTAATCGAATAGTTATGAGTATGCAAGGTATTAGATACATTGCAAACAGATCACAAAAAGCCCAAATTTCAAATCAGTTTTCAAACAAAGAGGTTCTTACATATAGTGTCCCGCAGGGATTAATACTTGGATCAGTTCTCTTTTTAGCATACGTCAATAATTTGTCGTCTGATTTAACATCTGGCAAATTGGATATGCTGTTCGAGGCGATGGACCCAAGTAACAAGACCTGACTGTAATGGTCAACGATACTGTCATTGAACAGGTCGAGTCCACGAAATTCCTAGGAATTATTCTTCACCGTTGGCTTACGTGGCATCCTCACCTTGATGGTATTTATGCCAGGGTGTCTTCAGAGACATATTCTCTGAAATTACCGTAAAGGCATTGTCCTGATGACGTCCTAAAAATGGCATATTTTGGTCTAATGCATCCCCACTTGTCATATGGCATCGCCACGTGGGGTGGTTGCGCTGAAGCGGACTCCCGAAGGTTTGCTCCTTCTACAAAAAAAGCCATTCGAATACAGCCTAGCTACAGTTCAGAGAGTCCTGTAGGACTGTCTTCAGGGAGATGGGGATTCTTACTCTGGCTAGTCTGTACATACTTCAACTTCTGCAAATTTAAGTGTATGCCCATTCAAGGTGCGTATGTAGACGACTACCACACTAGAGGTAGAGAGTTTTACAGACTATCTCAGAACAGATCCAGAGCTGCCATGAACCTGTCATCTCAAGCAGGGCGAGCTCTTAAACAATCTCCCTGAAGATATCAGGCTGGAGGGAAACTCGAGGAGATTCAGGAGTCGCCTTAAGCGCTTCTTGGTTCAGGGAGAGTTTTACAATGTGGGCGAGTTCATGGACCACACATGGTAAGGTGACTGTGTCCCTGGAGGTGTCACTGGGTGAATTAATATAGGTTATATTATTTATTTTTATTATTATGTTTCCAAATTATGTCCCCTTTGTATCTATTGAACTTTTCTACGCAATTATCTAATATTGTACAATGGCAATAAAGGAATTATTATTATTATTATTAGTAGAGTCAATAACATATATTTAAACTTTAAAATAGTATGATGCATGTAATAATTAATTTAAGTATCCTCTCAAATAGCTTTTAGCTAGAGAGGAAAAATAAGCACTGCATGTAAAAAACGTATTGCCCATGCGAGAAATGAATTTGAATTTGAATTTAAAAAAAGTAATTTTAAATGATTTTAATAATATAGGTTATATTATTATGTTATTATGTGTTTTATTATTTATGTATTGTTATTTTTTTATTATTATGTTTCCAAATTATGTCACCTTTGTATCTAATGACGTTTTCTAATTATGTAATATTGTACAATGGCAATAAATTAATTATTAATATTATTATCAATAAATATTATTATTAGTAAAGTGATTTTAAATTACCTATTTTACCCACATGAAAACTTCAAATTTGGTCTGTGCACTCCTTTTAAGAGCCCAAACGAACATAAAAATAAATAAAAATTGATAAAAGTATTTATCCCGAAAAATATTTGTTAAAATGTTTCCGAGGAAGCGGCTGGCAACTGTTCGGTGTTGTTTATTGGCGCGGGTATTTCAGAATTTTAGTTGTTCGTTCGGACTTGTGAAAAGTACCGCGAAAAGTAATATTTTGACACTTGTAAACAAAATTAAACTTTCTCTGTTAGCTGAGCTACAGTTTACTTGCGTGAATAGCGTTTAAAGTTGCAACCTGGTTCACCCTGGAGGAGTTTTATCAATACCTATTAAGCATTATTTTCTTAAATTTTGTTGCAGTTTACTTTAGCTCTTTTTTTCTTGGTCACTAAATTTTAAGACTTTTTAAGGCATTTTACGTACGATAGTGTATCATTAGTTGATATGTTTCAATACGATGTCATTTGATTTGATGCATGCATATCGATTGAATAAAGTTTTTAAATTAAAATTGAAACCTTAAACGCCGAGGCTCGTCGTGTGGTATGTCTTGCTTGAATGTAGAACAAACTGAAATGGTCGAAAATCTGTCAGTAAAAGACCTCAGAAGGTCGAACTTAGTAGGAAAATAAATGAGAGTTTAACCCGTTAGTGAAGTGTAATTAGGCCAGTATATTAGGAGCTAATGGATGTTGTGCACACATGTAGTTGTAGTTGATATAACAGGTTGGAATTACACTTGCTTGCTTCCAAGCAACAGTTTCGTAAATTTATTTTCATTTTGATATATACTTTCAGTGTTCCTCACAGCAGCAAACCTACTCACTCTTTCCTATTTTAATCTTATGGAGAATAGGCAAATAATTCCCATGTTTATCGACAGATTTTGACCAAACTTGTCATATACTATAATTATTATATTATTGATTTGGAAATTCGCTGAGTACGCAGGTCTGCTGCGACGGGGGTATTTTATTATTATGTTTCCAAATTATGTCACCTTTGTATCTAATGACGTTTTCCAATTATGTAAAATTGTACAATGGCAATAAATTAATTAATAATATTATTATCAATAAATATTATTATTAGTAAAGTGATTTTAAATTACCTATTTTACCCACATGAAAACTTCAAATTTGGTCTGTGCACTCCTTTTAAGAGCCCAAACGAACATAATAAATAAATGAAAATTGATAAAATTATTTATCCCGAAAAATATTTGTTAAAACGTTTCCGAGGAAGCGGCTGGCAACTGTTCGGTGTTGTTTATTGGCGCGGGTATTTCAGAATTTTAGTTGTTCGTTCGGACTTGTGAAAAGTACCGCGAAAAGTAATATTTTGACACTTGTAAACAAAATTAAACTTTCTCTGTTAGCTGAGCTACAGTTTACTTGCGTGAATAGCGTTTAAAGTTGCAACCTGGTTCACCCTGGAGGAGTTTTATCAATACCTACTAAGCATTATTTTCTTAAATTTTGTTGCAGTTTACTTTAGCTCTTTTTTTCTTGGTCACTAAATTTTAAGACTTTTTAAGGCATTTTACGTACGATAGTGTATCATTAGTTGATATGTTTCAATACGATGTCATTTGATTTGATGCATGCATATCGATTGAATAAAGTTTTTAAATTAAAATTGAAACCTTAAATGCCGAGGCTCGTCGTGTGGTATGTCTTGCTTGAATGTAGAACAAACTGAAATGGTCGAAAATCTGTCAGTAAAAGACCTCAGAAGGTCGAACTTAGTAGGAAAATAAATGAGAGTTTAACCCGTTAGTGAAGTGTAATTAGGCCAGTATATTAGGAGCTAATGGATGTTGTGCACACATGTAGTTGTAGTTGATATAACAGGTTGGAATTACACTTGCTTGCTTCCAAGCAACAGTTTCGTAAATTTATTTTCATTTTGATATATAGCTATTCATTTAGCATTATCCTATACTTTATCGTTAAATCTGTTCAGCAATAACGAAATTTCAAAAATACATTTGTTTGAAAAAGCTATGTATTTTATTATATTTACATTCAAATGTTTCTTTATTAATCTTTATCTATTCGTGAAATTTTGCAACTTATTTACTATCTGATTTAATACTTTTTATAGGGTCCAAATTTTTGGTAAGGTAATATTTTTGCGGTGACACTAACCTCTCTGAAAATGGTCTTTAAACATTTTTTTCTCCCTAACATTTTCAAATATTGGAAAAATAAGTAAAAATCGACCATAGGTAAAATAAACACCATATTCTATCTTTTGATTTTTTTATGTATTTTTTAAACTTAATAAGTTGGATTAGCATACCAAATGTTGGAAGAATTTTGTAAGTAAATCAGTGAGTTATTGATTTTTAGTTATTCTTCATAAGATTAACAGTCGACAAAATATTGTGTTTATCATTCCATGTTAATCATATAGAGAAAAGACAAACTCCTTTATTTATGGACAGATGTTGATGAAACTTAGTATATGGTCAAAACAAAAATGGTTTATTGTAAAAATTCCTACTTTAAATGTTATCACAGCAGCAAACAATTCTATCTGTGTGTTGATATTAAAGCTATAAACGCTCACCAAAAACAAATGTGTTTCAAGGTGACATTTTTTCCAGGACTTAATGTAAACAGAGATTTGAAGAGATAAATGGAGGTTAATGGAGATAAATGGTACAGTACACAAATTATCCTTTACACGTACATATAAAATATACACGTTATATACATACATACAAAACATATACTATATAAAGTTTAGAGCGAGTGGTATGTGTGGCATCTAAGACCTTAATAGGAAAATACTCAGTCCCGGGTCTAGGTATTACCATGTGTACTACGATAATAGCCTGATTTCCCATAGGAAATTCGCCAAAATAAAAATCTCTAATCATTAGTATACGTTACAATGCTTAAACATGATTTCGTTGCAACAAAAATAGTCAAAATATATTAAGTAATTTTTATATACTGTTGATCATTTATATTTCCTTTCATTTTTCTAAAATATCTGCTTTAGTAAAAATATATCAAATGTAAAAAGTTTATACTGTATCTCTATCAGTAAAGTATTCGATTCCGAGGGCTTCTTACACGTAGCTCTTTTAGACAAATCAAAATTTTTAACTGTTTTAACTCTACCTTTTCAGCGAATTTCCCATAGGGAAGAAGCTATTACCGTAGGTCTCATGGCGAGACTTAAGCCCGGGACCATGTTATTTTTTCTTCTTTAGGTGCCCAGAGACCAAAAACAACAGTCGTTAAAATTTATATATATACTGTATATATGTGTGTGTGTGTGTCTGTGAACACGATAACTCTCGTAGAAATGGTCCGATCGAGACCAAATTTGGTAGTAACATGTATTCCTACAATTGCTCGGACGAGTTCGTAATCCAGACATATCGGTCAATTGGAAGGGGTAGTTTGGGGGGGATTTGTACCCCAAAAATGGGTTTTTTGCATTTTTCCCATGTAACATTTAAAAATTTCAAATTTTATCTTTCACCATTAGAATCACCTTAAAAACTACACAATTTAGTTCCTTAAAGTTTTTCTCTATCTCCAACGGTTACCGAGATATTAAAAAATCTAAACACAGTACGTTGTATTGTGGGGCTTCAATGTTAATCTTATGGAAAATTAATTTTTCACATTTATAACCAATATTTTTGGATAAAACTTTATATTTAGCTTTACGTGGTTGGGACCCATACGTTTATGCCAAAAAATCACAGTTTATGTGTTTATCATGGCAGCAAACCTGCATACTCTTTTCCCATGTTAATCATATGGAGAATAGGCAAACTCCTTTATTTATGGACAGATGTTGATGAAAGTTGGTATAAATGTTAAGAATAAAATTTTTTGACGGTATAAATGCCTACTCTCAGTGTTCCTCATAGCAGCAAACCTGCTAACTCTTTCCCATGTTAATCTTATAGAGAATAGGCAAACAATTCTCATGTTTACCGACAGATTTTGTCCAAATCGTCATATATTATTGATTTGGAAATTCGCTGAGTATGCAGGTCTGCTGCGACGGGGGTATTTAACTAATGAATAAACTTCAGCCTTGTAGCTTGTTCGGGAATTTAAAGTGTTAGTGAGTGCAGATTTAGCAATTTTTGTGTACTCGTTCATGATACGAGTAGATAAATAATGAATGATTTATTTGAAAACGCCAGTCAACGTGCTCTAAAGCTGGTTCTACCTGTATTGTGTATAGCTATATTATCTGGACTGTCACATAAAACGACCGGAAAAAACTTAAAACCAAAATTTATTTCAACAATTTACTAATTTTAGTTTAGTTTAGTAACAACCAACATAGCCTACAAATTAACATTATCAAGGGATGGTAAAAGTAATATAAAATTAACCAACAACAAACATAGATACTACTAGGTGCAGATTCAGAACTGACTGTGCAAGTGTTACATAATTAAACTGCTTATTTCCTCATTAGGTTTTTAAGTGTATGATTAAAGTTATTATTATCCTTTCGCATAATCTAGATGGCCGCAAACTATAAGCCAATTACCATAATGGTATGTTGGTTATACAAACTGGCCATGTTTAAGTTAGAACGATAATTGAATAATATTTCAATTATCAGACCCCTGAACTACATTTACAGATGAAGTTTGGTCATAGTTTTACTTTGAAGTTTTAGTTATATATTTATATAGCCCTAATCCGCTCTAGTTTCTTGGCGCCCTGGGCGAGATGTTGTTAGGCCCACAATGCTTGTTGGCGGGTTCCGTCTTTGTCATCGTCAGAGTCTACGGCAGGCCTTCGGGCAAAATGGACAAAGAAAATTGCAGGGATTCGAGCGTATAGAGTGTATTCAATTTTGGGAAAATTTTTCATTCGATAAGAACTTTGCAAATATTTAAATAGATAAGTGCAAACATGTATTTGATTAATAAATTCGTATAGTAAAATTTAATATCCAAAGTTAAGCTACACATAGCATTCGAAATACGTTTTGCAGGCCTACATCGAGGACTAAAATATTAGAAAGTCCTATTAGTACAGTACTTTTTCCGTGGCACTAGAGGCGCCCCTGGCGCTAGCGCCCGCCCACGTGACGGCCGATTGAAAAGAATATGTCCGATTACTGGTAATTATTTTGGCTGTCTAGTGCGAGAGATTTAGTATCACTTTGAAACTTCGTTAAATTATCGTTAAGGAGAATGTCAGCAATATTCATTTAAATAGCCCAAAGGTTGTGGGTTAGCGATGGCGACTACACCTTTGGGAAGCAGACGAAATGACTCGATGATTCACAGAGCTACCCCACCGTGGTCGTGATAAACAAGTATAGGTAAAAGTAAAAGATAATTCAAAGTGTACATTCAGGTGGAGGACATGTACAGCATTTATAAAACAATGTACTCGTTTATTTCCTCTTCCGTCAAGTGTACCTGTTAGTCCTAGCTGTGAGATCACATTAATGGGCCACTCAAAATCATTTACAATATTATCATTTTACAAATATTCTGTACCTATGCACACAGATTTTTCATTAGTTTATATTCTTAGTGTACTTTTATTCTTAGTATTTTCAAATTATCTCAGAGCAGTTAATTGTGTGAGTTATTTCCAGCCCCATTTGCCATCCATATACATTGTCACATGTGGTAAACTAATTCTAGGAGAATTTATAAATAATATCAAAATAATAATATCGCATAGATGATTTCATAATGATAATATCATATACCTTATGATATGAGCATGAATTAAATATTTCTGACTGTGTATGAAAATGTTTATTTCCAACCAAATAATAATCTGTACACAAAAAAATCCGTCAGCAGCAAGATGAGTATTTGAAAGTGAGAGATAGCTACAGGAAAAGGAAAGAGGAATAATTTTTTACAATTTCCTTAATTAATTTAGCTAACTTGATTTTATAATAGTGTAAACGCTGGAACTAACAAGTTAGAGCTCAACTTGTTCAGTGGCTTCGCTTGAGTGATTGTTCCACACCAACTTTGATTCCCTAAAGGAGGATCGGCTTTTCATCGATATATTTTTTTAAAAATACCACTTTACTGTCGACCATTTAAATGTATCTTGACTATTTCATTTTTATTTCTTCATTTCCTTTTTACATAAAATGAACAAACTACCCAGAGACTCCCTCTTTTAGGACAGGGATAAGCGTAAGAATAACCAGTCGCAGCAGACCTGCGTACTCAACGAATCTCCAAATCAATAATATGACAATAATAGTAAATGAAAAGTTTTATTATCTATCGGTAAATAAGTGAGTTTGCCTATTTTAAGATTAACATGAGAAAGAGTATGCAGGATTGCTGGTGTGAGGAACATAGCAAAAAGCTATTTTTAGCGTAAACAAATTTGACTTGGATATGTATCAGCTCTGGGGGAGGGGTGTTGGCAGTTGTAAGATGAACATTTAAAACAGGTTTCCAAAGAAACTACCAGAGATATTGCATTTAATTTCAAACATAAGAATAAGAACACCTTTCGGTTTGGATGAACCGAAAAAATTCCCTTTAGGCATATCCATTATCTAACCTTTTTTCTACAGGGAAGTAAATACAAACATTTTTATTTTGACCATGTCCAAGATTCATCAACATCTGTCCATAAATAAAGGTATTTGCCTATTCTCTATATGATTAAAATGGAAAATGGTTTGCAGGTTAGCTGCCATAATGACAGGTAACGTATGCTTTTTTAGCATAAACGTATGGATCTTAATTACATGACTTTAAATAACAATTGTCATCGAAAAATATTAATAAGTGAAATATCAAATTTTTCTTATCCTTCATAAGATTGACATAGGAATCCTAAAATACAATGTACTATGTTTCGACTTTTTAATACCTCGGTAACCATTGGAGACTTACTAATATTTGCATATGCATGCATATATTGGTATTAATATACTTAATTTAGTAGGGGTTTGAGCTGATTCTACAGTAATGGTAAAAGATAAAGTTTTATTTTTTAACATATAAAAACGACAAAAAATATTTGTAATTTACAACCCCCTCCAAAAAAATACCAGTTCCGATTGACCGATATATCTGGATTACGAACTAATCGAGAGTTAACGTGTTAAAGGATACATACATATATACATACATACACACACACACACAAATGCATATATATATATATATATATATATATATATATCTTGATGTTTGTGTAAAACTTGCCAAATGACTTAATATAGATTAGATTAGATTATTGAAATGGAGACCATACTACAAGGTAGGTATTTTAAGCCAAGTATGAATGAGGGGTGATTGTAAAATGATTGTGACGCGATCTTGTAGTCTTGTTACTGGCTAAGGCTGACGTATTACTTAGCCAGGGCTGTTAATTAATAGCCGTCAAAGTTAAATGTCTAGCATTCGCTGATGATATAGCGATTATAACAAATAACAGAAAAGAAGCAAAGGAAGCTTTAGAATCACTACATGAAATTTCAGCTAAAACAGGATTACACATATCATTTGAAAAAACACAATATATGGATACTAAATCCGTTGACAGACTCCCACTGGAAACTAAGTACGGAAGCATAAAACAAGTAGAGAATTTCAAATACCTAGGAGAAATTATACAGAAAACAGGACTGAATACAACATCAAACGAAGAAAGGATTATGAAACTACAAAAAGCATACCGACTTACATGGAACCACTACAACAACAAAAAATCTCCACTAATGCTAAACTAAGACACTACAACACAGTAGTGTTGCCGGAAGCCCTATATGCCTCAGAAACATTGTTAGTTAAAGGAAGAACAAAGATAAAAGACTTAGAAAAACAAGAAAGAAAAATATTAAGGAAAATCTATGGGCCAGTCCACAGAGAAGGAATATGGAGAAAGAGACCTACAGTAGAGTTATACAAGCAGACGGACACCATTACAGACAACTTTAGGAAAAGGCGAGCAAGATTTTATGGGCACATTTTTAGGATGAACGACGGCAGACTCACCAAGAAAATATTTAATATAGTGAAGAACAGTAAAATAAATGAAAACTCCTTGGATGAAGGAAACCAAGGAAGATCTTGTAAAGCTCTGAAGAAGATATATTAAACAGGAGCGAGTACAGAGAAAAAATCAGAAAACAGAAGATCACAGAGACATCTAGAAAGAAAAGAATTGGAAAGAAGTGGACAGAAGAAATGAAGAGAGAACACAGTGAATACATTAGAGGTCTTTGGGAAGAAAGAAGGAAAATAAAGAAAAAGGGACCATGATAGTTGATTGTGTTTTTACGCTCTCCTAAAGGGGAATTATCGAAAATAATAATAATAATAATATATATATATCTTGATGTTTGTGTAAAACATGCCAAATGACTTAATATAGAATAGATTAGATTATTGAAATGGAGGCCATACCACAAGATAGGTATTTTAAGCCAAGTATGCATGAGGGTTGATTGTAAGATGATTGTGGCACGATCTTGTAGTCTTGTTACTGGCTAAGGCTGACGTATTACTTAGACAGGGCTGTTAATTAATAGCCCAACAGCCGATGGCAACTAATGGACCTACGGTTTAACGTGGAATCCGAACCACGGCCTCTGAATTACGAATTGGTCTAATTATGAGGATGGTCTTTGCGGATTAACGTAGTATTCAATAGTGTGGACGTTAATCCACACAAGAGAACACTACACCCATTGGCCATCACTCACAACTATCTACAATTCGTGACCTCCAAGTAGCTGGATTACAGGATGACGCCACCATCCCAGTCTTTATAAATTTTTAATTGGTTTGACAGAAAAAATGTAAATGAAATATTTTGCGAATTTTTGTTTACAAAAATGTTTTCAAGCAATGAAGAGAAGAGAAATGAATGAATTTCTCTTCTCTTCGTGATTTTTTGACGGTAAATTTTCAATATTGAACATATGATTTGATAAATGATAGCTAAAAAAAACTTTTTGAATGAATATAAAAGGTTATGAATGTAGTTTTTATTTTTATTTCCTATCGAGATGAATCGTTTTGTATAATCTTAAGTTCAAACCAGATAAAATTTTGATTTAAAAACAAACTGGTGTGACAATTCAGAATTTCTCTACATTAGTTGTCTGCTTTTTGGTTTAAAATTGAACCACATTTAACGTGAATTTTCCTGGAGATGGAATGTAAAAATATCTTACTTTTTAAGACATTCTTATTACGATTGAGTTTAATACCTTACGATCGCGTTTACGATGATCGTGCAAGCAAGTAAAACACTTTAACTTTACACCTTTACACAGTTAACAATTTTCATTGATCTGTAAAATTGTTTGGAAAAAACTGAGTAAATTCCAACGATGTAATAACATAATAACTGTTTTTCTCTTTCTGTTCTTACTCGGTTTTAAAGTAAAAAGTAAAGTCTACAAGGTTAAAAGTTTTTCAAAAATATTTTTACTATCGACCTGGCAAATGCCTTTACATCAATCAAACATTAATACATCTACGTATCAAAACAAAAATTAATAAATTAGTGGAAACAAAACACAAATGTTTATAAAAAGATCGGCTAAACACCTTCTTGCTGCCTCCAAGTCCAAACGTTGTCCTTATGAACGCGACAATGACACTTACAGTGTAATTATTATTGAAGTATGGATAATCAACAGGCTGGTGTGTACACACCAGCACACCAGTACTGTACACCAGTCAGGAAATTGTGATTTGCAATACATCACGTATTATTAAGTGTGATCACAAATCACACAATACACTCCAACTTCCATTTATCTCTGCAAATCTCTATTTATATTAAGTCCTGGTAAAAATGTCACCTTGAAACACATTTGTTTTTGGTGAGCGTTTATAGCATTAATATCAACACACAGATAGAATTGTTTGCTGCTGTGATAACATTTAAAGTAGGCATTTTTACAATAAACCATTTTTTGTTTTGACCATATACTAAGTTTTATCAACATCTGGCCATAAATAAAGGAGTTTGTCTATTCTCTATATGATTAACATGGAATGATAAACACAATATTTTGTCGACTGTTAATCTTATGAAGAATAACTAAAAATCAATAACTCACTGATTTACTTACAAAATTCTTCCAACATTTGGTATGCTAATCCAACTTATTAAGTTTAACAAATACATCCAAAAAATCCCAAATTTAATGTATCTTATGGTAGCAAACCTACTTATTCTTTGCCTATGTAATTGATACGGAGAATAGATAAATTAGCATAACTCGCACAGTTATTGACATAATTTGATAACATTCTGTTTGTGATTTTACTTAGTGAACAGCTTTAATATAAGCACATTACCATGTAAAACAACCCTTGTTGCAGAAAGCATGCATACTAATAATGCATATTCGATTACTATGAAGGTAAAAATATAAGTTCCAAAAAATTCGCTCTACTCACGCCAATGTGCTGCGTGTGATCTGGTTTTAAAACTTTCAAGTACATAAAAAGTTTTATACATAAAAATATATTACACATATTTTCATTGAGATCTCAAACATGTAACAGTAGGGACCGAAATTTCATCTCTAGAGTTCGTCCACCACATTACGCAAATATTTGAGTGTGCTGCTGGTTTATTTTAGCCTTTGCGTCGTATGTTGTGAAAAACAGGTTTTTTACAGCAGTAGGAGGAAAATGCTTACAATTAACTTAACCGTACTTTACAATCTCAGTTGTCAAATAAATGTTAAAAATAACTAAATTATTTTTTTAAATAACTCTTGCTCTTCTAGGAAAAAGGTCATTGATTGAGTAACGGGGTTTAATTATGTGATCCAGATCGCGGGAACGACAAAGCGCCTGTAGGATCAGGAGTAACAAACTAATTGAAATCCCAATCGATAGGGTGATGCTGAGCTTTTATTGCGTTTGGGTTTTGACTAACTCTTGAATAATATGACCGAATTGTGAACTCAATGTCCTCCTTCACCATTTCATTGGAAAATGGCTTTCCAGTTAAGTTATGGTTATTTGTAAAATATATTTGATTTTTCAATCGGTAATTTGATATTATGAACAATTTCTCTAACAATTCACAAAATGTATACTATATATTTGACGGCTACAATAAGACTAGTGAGCATGGGTTAAGTTGAATTGAATAGCTCACATATTTTATGAACGTCTTATTTTAAAATAAGTTGGCCTTTATGTACCATACACCTATACTTAATTCTAGGAAATCCCACAAAGAGACTTTTCGCCAACTAAATCATTGTAAGAACTATTCTAAACGGCATCCTTCAAAATAAGGGTTTTTCGTTTTAATAATATTAGCAGCTTCAAAAAACTTTAAACGGTAAATACTGTAATAATGAAAATTTTATACTTGCTGGGTGGCTATTCAGCTTGCTTCATAATCATTGTTTATTAAACTACTTTTAAGAAAAACTCTTGTTATAGTAAACACCCCCTATCATTCTAAACAACTAAAAACAAAAGAACACACTTGAAATTTTACAAACATTAGATTAACCAAAATAAATGATATGATTATAAAATATGTTATAATTTACACATCAAATAGACTAATCAAAAATGTTTTTATTTACTTCCATGAGGAAAATAGGTCAGATCATGGAAATGTCTAAAGGGAATGTATTCAGTTCTCCTAAACAGCTGTTCTTATTCTAATATTTTAAAACTCAATACAATAGCTCTAGTGGTTTTTATGGAAACCTGTTTCAAATTTTATCTTACAAATTGCCAACACCACCCCTCAAAACTAAGACATATCCGTGTCAAAATACATATTCAATGTGTATTTTTTAGAAAGTGTTGCTTAAACTTAAGAATGTTATGACATAGAATATTATGAATATATTATTACATAAAACATTGAAAACCTATCTCAATTAATATTATCTCAACTTACATAATTTAACTTCAATATTTCGACTTGATAACAAGGTTTTTACGTATTAATTTTATCTTATTAGACTGTAAAAATAATGGAGGAAGTTTTAATTTCCTGAAAAACTTTAATCAATTATTGCGAACCTTAACCCCCGCTTCACCATTTCGATTAGAGAATTAAATCAAACAACGATTCTGTGAAATATAGACACTAAACACATGTCTTGGGCTATGTTAATATTTACAGGTATGTCAATTTGATGAATGCGGTAGAGAACTGGGATTTATCGTTAGAAATACTGGGTCAACTACATACGTAAATAAAACAACTGACTTTTTAGCGTTTTCATTTGATTTTTCCTTGTGTAGCAAAAACTCTTTACTATAAAAAAAAATACTAAACGTAAGATTCACCATTGTTGCCAACGAAATCTCCTTTTGAATTTTGCCCTATCAGTATAGTCATTTGAAATTTACAACACGTTAACGTCATATTCATTTAGTTATAAACATCAGAAACAAATAACGAGAACATTTTTTAGTATTCATTTCAACTTAACTTAAACGTAAAATAAAGTCGTAAACGTAATAAGTAAAATAAGTTAAACGTAAAATAAAGTCTTTATTATTTTGTAAAAAAAACAACGTTTAAGCTCTAAACTCACATTCGTAAATGCGGGCAAAGGGTCGAGAACCAGAAACAACCAGAAAATTGAAATTCGATATGAAAGGGAAATCCTCGCTCTTGAGATCCAACTCTGCGATAGTTCAGTGATTGAACATCAAACAATCGAAACAAAGCGCTTCGCGTGCCTCAGCTGATCGCAGTCCGCGAAGCTGCGATCGATATGTTTTGTCCACGTGTTTTCAACAAAGAATTTAAATCAATCCATATTTATTTGCAAAATATGCTAAACTTACATGCATTGAATTGTGACATTACAAATGGAAATTTCCACATTACTTTTTCAAGGTCTAAAAAAGAATACCCCTGTCACAGCAGACCTGCGTACTCAGCGAATTTCCAAAACAATAATAGAGCCTATAATAATAATAATAAAATATGACAAGTTTTATCAATATGTTTGTTTATAGATATGAGAATCATTTGCCTATTCTCCGTAAGATTAACGTGGGAAAGAGTGCGCAGGTTTACTGCTGTGGGGAACACTGAAAGTAGGCATTTCTATCATAAACAGTTTTTATTTTGAACATTTACGCCGTTTCATCAACATCTGTCAATAAATAAAGGATTTTGCCTATTCCCTATATGATTAACATGGGAAAAGAAACATGGAAGAAAAGAACATGGAACATGAAAAGAACATGGAAAAAGCACGTTAGCTGAGACGACTTGCACATCATAAACTATGATTTTAAGTATAAACAGGATGGATCTCAATCACATAAAGCTAAATACTAAGTTTAAACTGAAAATATAAATTATTAATTGAAATATCAATTTTTTCTTATATTCCGTAAAATTAACATTGGAACTTCAAAATAAAATTTAGTGTGTTTAGATTGTTTAATATCTAAGTAACCGTTGCAGTTAGACCAAAACTTTAAAGAACTAAATAATTGTGTAGTTTTAAGCTAATTCTAATGGTGAAATATTAGATTTAAAAAAATATATAACGATGTGAAAAACGAAAAAACCCAACAACGTACTAACCTCCCTCAAATAGCCCTTCCATTTAACCGATATGTCTGGATTACGGACTCGTCCGAGTAAATGTAAATACATTTATTTTCAAATACATCTCTACCAAAATTTGGTCACGAGGGGAGCGCGCTCGTCTAGGGGTAGAGCGCGGGGCTTTGGTACCTAAGGTCCTGGGTTCAAATCCCGCCAATCACCAATGGCTTTTCACTATGTGATAATGCCGCAACCCACACAGGGGTGCTCAAAAAAGCGCTACGGCTGAAGTGCCTTTGGGAGTAATCCACCCCTTCCAAAAAAATTTGGTCACGATTGCATCATTTTTACGAGAGTTATCGTGGTCTCAGACACACACACCCTCCAACGCTACCCAGTAGCTCCGTCTCCTCACTTCCAGCGCTACCCAGTCCCAGCCCCGTCCGGTCCTCTCCAAAACTACTCAGACGCTCCGTCCTCTTTCCTTCAGTGACAACTAGTAGCACCATCTCCTCCCCTCCAGTAGTACCACCCCTCCCCTCCAGCGTTAGCCAATAGCACCGTCGGCTCCCCTCCATTGCTATCCAGTAGCACTGTCCCCTCCCTTCCAGCACTACCCAGTCACACAGTACCCTCTCTCTATTGCTACCCAGTAGCACCGACCCCTCCCCTCCAGCACAACCCAGTAGCACCGTCCCCCTTCAGCGACACCCAGTAGCACCATCTTTCCCCTCCAGTGCTACATAGTAGCACCGTCCCAGCCCTTCTAGCGCTACACAGTCGCATCGTCCCCTACCTTACAGTCGTACCATCCTCTCCTCTTCACCATTACCTAGTCGCAAGGTCCTCTCCCCTCCATCGCTACACAATCACGTGCCTTTGCAACGAAACTTGGGAGTCGTAAAGGTGAGATCAGAACAGCTAATATATTGAATTTTTAATATAAAAGAATAAGAAGAGCTGTTTAGATGAACTGAAACCATTCCCTGTAGACATATCAATGAACTAACCTATTTCCCACAGGGAAGTAAATACAAACATTATTCGCGTACGGTCGATTCGCTGGAGATATAACGTATTAGTTCTGCAGTTAACTTTAGTTATAGATACCGATTTTGTAGCGTTAGTAATTTGAGAATTCTTACCGTTAAATTATTTGTTCTCTTTGCGGGGAAAGCAGTTAAGGGAAAACTTGATATGTTTTTGTATCCTTCAAGATTCCCGAGACAATCGTCTCGACTCATGAAGCCACCCGTGGTTCCCGAGGTGGTTTAGAGTTAACAACAGAAACTAATATGTTGTTCCTTGTCTTCCAAAACCTCTCAACACATAAATACGTAAAACTTTAAAAGAATCAAAATTTAATAAACACTAGTTAAACATCTTCAAGTTTAAACTTAATGGTAGCTTCCCATTTATAACTAAGGCTAATTTTCTACCCGAGCCAGACTTCTTTAACAACTGAATTAATTAGAATTCAGTTAAAACCTTGCCTGGGGTTAAAGCTTTTATTTAAATTTAGAATGTTCTGTCGTAATAGCTACTTTTAATTGTTAACAAGTGAGAGTCAAGTAAAATAAAATATCAAAAATTATTAGCTACAGTCCAAATATACACATCATGCAATTAATAATAAGGTATTTCAATAGATGAATCAAATATATTAGTAAGTTATAGCTTTTATTCTTTAAAAATTAAATTAGAGAAATGTCAGACTAATATAACACTAAATTATATTAATAACAAAAACTTTCTTATAGTTTATTTTATGTTTCCATTCTCTGCATGCCCCGGAGCCGTTATGCATTTTAATTCAGTTCTATGAATTGTTATACCCTTCATATATTCTGAGTTCACAGTTGGTTTTTATAGCCGTCTACGAGGTGTTTACCCTATGTAAAGTTAATTGTTCTATATATCTTTATCAACATTTTACTAAAACATTAGTAGGATGTTCAATCTGCCTGCCGTTTCCATAATTCGGTTAGGGTTTATTTTGTTCTCGTAGAATAGAATGAATATTATATCTTAGGCAACACATACTGCACGTTTGGACAGAATGCCCAATAATAATTTACACAAGCCCTAGATTTTTAATAAGTACCACAAGTACAAATTAATATAATTAACATTTACTAATTAAGTAACACGTTTTTGCACAGATTGTATGTCGAACGATTTAGGCAGACTGGGAATAAAGAGAGAGACTATGATGTCTAAAAATGAAAACATTTTTCAATAATATTTATGATGATACACAGGAAAGTATCATATATTCCCATAAATTGTTAATTGTCTGACCGTTCTTGTTTTAGTGTGTTGGCCGCTTTAGACTTACGCCAATGCACTGAATGAAAATGCATTATGTGTATTTGGTATTTATATGTTTTAAAATATTATTCTTTAGGTCAAATACTTAAAAACGTTTTACTTCGAATTATTTTTACCTGATTGGAAAGATTTTTAAGATATTACTATATTTTTCTAGGTGTTTTTTACGACTCAATTGATCATTTTAACAAAAAGAATATTTTAATAGTGACACAAAAGTAAAAGAAATCTCCTATTAGAAATAAATCTCTAAATCATTATTTATAAGTGATTTTAGGTACTACAAAATTTTAGGTAGAAAATAATGGTCTCTGTTGTCTACGAGATTCAATGCCATATACTTTGAGAGGCTGGCCAATTTTAATTCAGCTCTAGTAATTTTGAGTATTTTTGTACCAAAATGAATTTAAAGGTTTATTAACTACATAGAAGTATTGATCTCAAAATTTTACTTAAAGGTGTCCTCGACAACATTATGTATTTTTGTTAATTTTTATAATTTCATTGTCATTTTAGCCATTCAGAGAACACGTTTATTGACGTCATTTTCTTGTTTCTTTGTAGGTTTTAACGACGCGACGCCTGTCAGCTTTGTGCTCTTCCAGCAAACAATGTTGGGAACACTTAACGACCTCTGTGAACCCGTTCGGTAATGAGTATCAGAGTGTCAGGTAACAACTGTTTAGAACCCGTTAACACGGAGGTTTCATTATTGAAAAGTCTTATCAACAAGGTGATACAGGCGCTACAAGGCGCTATAGGCGCTACAATACGCTACAAGGCGTTACAATACGCTACAAGGCGCTACAATACGCTACAGGCGCTACAATACGCCACAGGCGCTACAAGGCGCTATAAGGCGCTACAGGCGCTACAAGGCGCTACAGGTGCTACAAGGCGCTACAAGGCGCTACAAGGCGCTACAGGCGCTACAAGGCGCTACAGGTGCTACACGGCACTACAGGCGCTACAGGTGCTACAAGGCGCTACAGGCGCTACAAGGCGCTACAGGTGCTACAAGGCGCTACAGGCGCTACAAGGCGCTACAGGTGCTACAAGGCGCTACAGGCGCTACAAGGCGCTACAGGCGCTACAATACGCTACAGGCGCTACAATACGCTACAGGCGTTACAATACGCTACAGGCGTTACAATACGCTACAGGCGTTACAAGGCGCTACAGGCGCTACAATACGCCACAGGCGATACAAGGCGCTACAGGCGCTACAATACGGTACAGGTGCTACAATACGGTACAGGCGCTATAATAAGCTACAGGCGCTACAAGGCGCTACAATACGGTACAGGCGCTACAATACACTACAGGTGCTACAAGGCGCTACAAGGCGCTACAATACGCTAAAGGCCTACGCTAGGCGCCTTGTAGCGACAAGGCGCTACAGGCGCTATAAGGGGTTACAAGGTGCTACAATACGCTAAAGGCGCTACAAAACGCTACAGGCACTACAACGCACTACAAGGCCCTACAGGCGCTACAAGACGCTACAAGGCGCTACATGCCGCTACAGGCGCTACAAGGGGCTACATGCGTTTTTGTCAAGAGTTTCACCTTATTCATCTACTTAATTTATCACTATTTAATTGAATTGATCACATTTTAATGTGTTATTTTAGTTGGAAATACATTTTTTAGTGAAGTTGTTATGTTTCTTATTTGTAATTTAAAATAAAATACATTTACTGTTTTATGTTGACTTTATGACGACATGTCAATCCCACGATGGCAAGGAGATTATTTGCAAAGTATTGTGGTTGAATAACAAAATTTTTAAAAAATCTTCATAAATTATAAAGTCGTATTCGGCTCTCTAACTGGTAGTTCTGAGGACGATATTGAGTAAGCCTACATTAAAAATTAATAAGTCAAATGCATTAACAAAACTCATATTGTTTATCATACCCAGTTAAACCCAACAATTAGATTTGAATGAAATGAAAACCCAGCAGAACAAAATAATGAATAAAAGTAAATATTTATGAAAAATCAATTGGTTATTATCAGGAAAATATAATATGAAAAATGTTGAAGTAATTGTCACTTTTAATCTTGATTGATAGTCCTGGAATGTTTAGAGTACGAGTAGAGCAACAATAAATCATCAAATAATCCCAGTTTTATGAAAATTATTTTTTAAATTCACATTTATACTAACCATAGTAATTAATGGTCAAATATATATTGCCCTATAATTTTTTTTATAAATATAGTATATTGGGCAGCAACTAATCTCTTCTGAGGACAGTTTTTATCAACTAAATTAACTACGGCTTCTAAAAGCTGGGTTCCTTTCAAACAAAGGCAGTAAATTATCAACTAGATGAAGTGAAAGTACCTTTCAACTTTATATAATGTGAAGTGATTCAACATTGCAAAGGAGTAATAAAGTGTTTATATTACGTAATTATTTTCTTTGTTGATTATTTTATTTTTATAAAATAGTGAGAGTTTATGACGACATACCTAACGCGTTTATATTTTTAATACAATATAGATATTTGTAATGTTTCAGACAGGTTATCAATTTGTTGTGGATGATTTGTAATCTTATATAAACAATTAATTATTGTATTTCAAAAAGAGTATTATGATTAATTGGGGAAAAGAATCTAGAGCAAATTAACACTAATGCGCTTACAAAGTTAATCCCAAACCAACCCTCAAGTTGCCCATGGAGCATTTATGGATTATCGGCATCCATTCATTAAACGTCGTTGAAATAACAATTTAATATATTACATTTTTCACTAATTAGCAGGGTAATGTGCTTATACAACAATGATGATGCTTCATTTTGCAGTTCTCACACCAGGAACCCAGTTATAATTTCCTCGTCGAATATTCATTGGAATGGCAAGTATTTTATAAAAAATAACTTTACCGTGCTGTTTCTATATTTAGTGAATAATATATTTAGTAGGCGAACCTTATGAAAAAAAATCATTATTAATATTTTTTCGGTATGGTTATATCTTTAATTTAAAACGAAAAAAAAACACACACACACCCTTCACACAACACACACACACACACATGTAGTGTACACACACACACACACAACACACACCAGGAACAAACACACACACGCAGTACCTTATCTGCAACTAGTTGTTTTTTCAGATTTAATTCGGATATCAAATTCGGATATCGGATTTAATTCGGATATTCGGATATCGTGTTTGTATGACGACATCAAACATCTTTCCAAGTTTTGCGAAGAAGATGCCAAACAATTTTTGTTGTCTTTGCCTCACCTGGAAACCTGATTATGTTACTATCATTTGTATTTTTGTATTCGATAAAAAAAAAGTATAAATAAAGAAATTGATTTTCTATTCAAACACTTAAGAATATAGATTAATATTAAAAACAGTGCAGACTTACTCCTTTTTTCCCTGTATTCAGCTGACTTAGCCCCCTTTTAACTGTTTTAGCTACCTTTTTATAATTTTCAATATTTATAGAATAAAACCAAACTTTTAAATTGGAAGCTCCACATTATTCCTAATGAGTATTAATTGATAAACAATAAAATCTATCTAAGTAACATGCTTGAAAATTTTGACTCTAAACCTAAAAAATTGCTCTCTTATTTTGTAAAAAGTACTTAGCCCCTTCTTTCCCTGATGTCATTAGTACAATTATAAACATATTTCTTTTAATTTATACGTTATGGTTTTATATTCTCGGTTCCCAATTTATATCGGAAAAATATATTTTACACACACACACACACACACACACACAGATATATATTTTTTTATTTATTTATTTACATTGGTAGCTGGTAGCAGAGGGAATAACATGCATCGGCCTAATAAACGGTATTAGTGAATCGATACATACTTTCTCACTTTAAAGTAAACAAAAAAAAATCAATTAATAGAAATGTCGTGATCAAACGCATATAAAAATCAAGTTTTAACAAATTTCCTTTTTAAATGTTCACTTTCTCTGTATATATTGTGCACTTTTAGACAACGTATTGCATTTACCGCGACCAGTAAATTTGTTTGCAGCCCTTAGCCGTACACAGTTGTTTAAGCTAGCTTTAATAGAGATAGAAATTATTTTTAAAATTGATAGTTTCTCCAAAAAATTGTCTTTACTTTTCTGTGGGAAATAGAACATTGATGTGTCTAAACAGAATGTCTTCAGCTCATATAAACAGCTGTTCTTATAACAAAACCATGACGTCACTAACGAAATTAACGTCCCCAATGACTATTAAAATATAAACAAATGTATAAAAATAAGAATGAGTGAATGAATGGAAACTAAAAATTAATAACGACTCATGAAAAAACCATCAAGTTCCTTATCTTTCTGTTTAACTTGATAGTTGGGGTTAGGGAATGCTCAGGCTATTTAAACGTGCGAGGCATTAAGCATAATCAATTTAAAGGCGAAATTGTTGCTTTTATTTTAATCAAACAATCTTTTTTAATTGACACTTCACTATTATCAATGTTCATATAATCGTTTGTATAGGTAAATGATGCTACTGCCGAAATATTCATGATAAAAAACAGGATCAATATTTTCAATATTGATCAATATTTATTTAGTTTTGGGATCACTGTACTCCAAGATAGAGGCTCCATAGTGTGTTTGTCTGTAAAAAAATAATTGTCGTTACGTATCTCCATAGTGTAGATCTGCGTAATACATATGAGTTACTTAAAATGATACAAATCAAGCTTGGTCATACTGTAGTATAAGCCATATACCAAAATGTTATAACAGAATGTTTATTAGAATAAAATGGGAAATTAGTAAGTAGGATTGCTGCTATATTGGGATTGTTTAATAATATCGGTAGACCTTATGTTTAATAGCTTTATTCATCGCAATATAGCTTGCAATGAAGATAGATTACAAATAACAAGAAAATTATCAATTCAACTCAATTAAATTCAGGTTATCAATATAATGTGGAGGATAATATCAATTTACTTATACTCCATTAGAATAACACAGGGAATCAACGGTGTTATGGATTGTATTTTCATGAGACTTTGTACAATTTTGACCTAACTACTGTACACCAGATTTTACAGACGAAAGAGTTGCTTCTATCTTATCCCTACAATTACAAATTATCAGCTGATTGTCTCTCAATACTTTTTGACATGGATATGGCTTAGCTCTGGGGGGTTGTCAATATGCGAACCCAAAATTTGAAACAGTGAAGTCATATAGTTAGGACGTCATAGTTTGGTTCTGTTTGTATGAACTTCCCGCTTGTATGAACTTATGTTCATACTTCTTGTATGAACATTCCCTTCAAACATATCCATGATCTAACCTATTTTCAACAGGGAAGTAAAAACAAACATGTTTCAAAGTTTTTATCCCGGTTCAATGGTATATATTATGCACAGATTTTCCACCTTAGGGGAAAGAATCGGCTGATGTCAAGGTCATCAACTGTTCCTTATTAGAATGTAGAACAGATTAAATTATGTCCATGTCGATAGTATCGAAAGCGATAACCGATTGTCAATACTAATAATCGATTATCGTTTTTGGCCATTGACATGGTCGAAATTTAAACTGATCTACATTATAATAACTCAGTTGTTTACTTCGATGTCAGCTGACTCTCTCCCACCCCAAGGTTGGAATTGATTTTTTCGACCCTCATAGCATTCTTTAAAACGGCCGTATTCATAGCGCAAGAAACATATTCATAACACATTAACAGAAACATATCATTGAACTGAAATGTTAATGCATAATTCTTAGTTTTTTTAAATAAAAATGTCAAAGTAAAGGTACTAGATTTTACAATTTTTACGAATTTAAAATTAATGATCTATAATAGTTTTAAAACTAAAAAAAATATTTTATACACAATATGCATGAGCAGGAAATCTTCAGTGCACTATTAGCATATCATCTTACTTAATCTAGCCTGCAAGGATAGAAAAGTTTTGTGGTTTATAAATTTTGAGAAATTGAACGAAATAAAGTAAAGATAATCAAGACGGTGAATTAGGTGCAGCAACGCAATTATCTCTGAAGGCACTTGAAATTGATTCTCTCTCCTCCTTTCACTTGCTGTCGTTCGTTCAGTCAGACCAACTATTGAAAACGAGCATTTTAATTAACAGGACTAAATTTTCTAATGTCTCTAAAATCTTAAAACCTAAAAAATCTTCTCTTCCCTTATCGTTCTCTTTGTAAATCTTGATTTAAGAGAAAAAGGTTTATTTTGAACTAAACAAAACTATGTGTAAGGATTTAAAAAGGTTTTGTAAATGTAAAAAAAATTGTTAACCGATGAAATATAGTTTAATGGTATGTTCCCTCGAAATAATGATGGAAGGTAATCTACCTTGCAAGGAGGGATTAGTATAATCCACCAAACAGGCTCAATCAACGTAACCTTGGAACAGAATGTCGAGCAATATTTCGTTCTCAAAATTAAATTTATTCACTCTATAAAAATAAGTTTGAACACTCTTAACGTACAGTATTATAAAAACTAAAATACTAGTCACATTACGTCGGATTAAAAACAACAGACCTGGTTCGTGAGTTTCTTGTTACAAAAATGTTAAAGAAAATTAGGAGAGTTTGAAGAGCTATACATATTATTAAAAACAGATAATTAAAAATTTCGAGGTTATTGGTTGTTTATTGATTTATTAGGAACAATATGAAAATTTATGATGAATTTTTGGAAACGTTTCGGCCTTGACCAAAATAAACTTTATGAAATTGCATTATTGGCAGTAAAACAATCAGCAATCATCCTCGAAAATCATTTGTATGATTAAGAAAAAGTGTTTGTAAAAGAATTCTTTGTTTTTAGGCAGCCTCCAATGGTAGGAAGATGTAAATAATAAATAATAAATAAATTTTCCCTCCCAGTATTCGAGATATGTTAAAATTTTCAAATGCTCCTTAGAGCTCATCATAAGAGATTAATATACGTACAGTATTTATAATGGAATTCCCAAACAGAATTCATATCTCGGGACCCTATTTTACTGTACTCGGGCTGTTTACTGTTGAGGCCAGTCTGGGTATTAGTTATTTAATTTCTGTAAGCTTATGTATTACAGTGGAATGTAATCATATGTACAGTAAATAAAGATTTATTTATTTATTAAATCATTGACGTGTGACACATGAAGACGTGTGACACGAACTGAAGTGACCTATTCATAGTTTTCAAAGACTGAACATAAATAGGAAAATTCACAGTGCAACTATTTTTCACTTTATTTGCTCAGAGGTAGTAAAAGCGTTTTATTCGAATACCTCAGTGTTTGAACTAATTTTATCCTTCCTATAATTTCTAATGTTTTGAAATAAAAATACAAATTTAACTCTCACTGAATTGGAATATGATTTGATGTTATTTTTTACTTGTGATTAAAAATAGTACTCTATTACATATAATCTCTATACTATCTTCTTATTTACCGGATTTTTAAAACGAGTTAATTAATAATATTTAGTTTTGTTCGTTCTTCTTGAAACTGATTTTCACCTGATTAAAATAACGGTTGTATAAGACATAACAAGTTTGAAGGGGTAATCAAGGAGATTGCCTTCATCACAGACATTTCTTGGAGTGTTTCATACAACTCCGGAACAAGAACAAAGTTTTAAAGAACTAAGTTTGTGAAAATTTACTTTTAACCACATTCAATGTAAAATTAGTGTTATTTTAACTTTGATACCTTTGAAAACATTAATATTGGTTTTTTGTAAATTGATACGTAAATACACGCAATAAAATATGTCCTGATGTAAAGAAGAGTAAGGGCAGATAGCTAGGATCCGGGTCACCGACTCCAGGTTTTCGGATGGACCGAAGAATTAAGAATAAATAACCAGCAGACGAAGCCTCGTGACAATGGCATACACCTACGACACATAAACGTACGAGTAAATAGAACCATAGGTTAATTAGTTTATATATAGCTCGTTTTACCCTATGTTTGAGTAATGTAGTTATAAATACTAAATAAAATATTGGTATCCGGATTGACCATAATTTCCACGTTTCCACCCTTCTAGCGTTTAACTTCGCGTATTGGGTATTTTGGTCATTGATTTACACAGCCACATTACGTTTAACTTCTATCATTACAGTATATAAAAATATAATATAATTCTACAGGTCGCCTCGCATTCAGAGCTATGTCCTCTGTCATACTTTGGCTTGTACCTGTATCCTGTATGTATAATAATTATGTATGATTTTGACTGGGGTGGAGGCGTCATCCTGTAATCCAGCTACTTGGAGGTCACGAATTGTGGATAGTTGTGAGTGATGGTCGGTGGATGTAGTGTTCTCTTGTGTGACTTAAAGTCCGCACTATTGAATACTACGTTAATCCACAAAGACTATTCTCATAATTAGACCAATTCGTAATTAAGAGGCCGTGGTTCGGATTCCACGTCAAACTGTATGTCCCTTAATTGCCATCGACTGTTGGGCCATTAATTAACAGTCCTGTCTAAGGAACATGTCAGCCTTAGTCAGTAACAAGACAACAAAATCGCGCCACCATCATCTTACACTCAATCCTCATTCATAATTAATTGGCTTAAAATACCTACCTTAGTCGCCATTTCAATAATCTAATCTATAAAAGATGTTTAACATGAATTTAAATTTACTATATAATTTGAGTCGGAATATAATTTATTATTGGTTTTACTGTGGCTTAGGGCTGTTGCACAAAAATAATTTCAGTTAAGTACTTACCAGCAAAACTCGTTCACTTTTAACGAAATTGTCCTACTTAAAAATAGGCTGAAACTCTGAATTGATTTGTTTTTGCGGAAGGATTAATGCTTTAAAATTGTGGTTGTTAATATTCATGCAAGGTCAGTTATTGATGAGCTGTGTGAATCAGGTTCTGTAACGAGAAGACTTTTTATCTTCTAAATAATTTAATTAATTAGATTATCATGTTAAATTAAGGTTTCATAGTGAACAACTGTTATTTTTCACTCTCATTAAGTCTTAACAGATCTAACTTTTTTTCTACATTAATAATTTTGAATAAATCATAACAAATTTATTGTACAGTATTTAACAGTTTAAAATACGTTGTTGCAGTTCGATATACATTAAAAGTACAGAAACTAATTTTATTCGTTTTAAACATGTATATAGAGAAATGTAAAGGTCCATGTTCACTTCAAATCCCTCATGTGATTATAACACAAGAAAAGTTATAAACAAAATTCTTAAGCATAACCCACATGTCTCTTTTGACAGACCCTTTTAAAAAAATTAAAATTATTTCCTATTCAACATGCTTTTTATTCATTAAAAGATTTTTTTAAACTAATTTAATTTTCATAAGGGTTTCACATATTTTCTTTTAACGATAAGTATTTCTCACTGTTAGGCCTATATGTTAGTTTGTTATATGTTCATGACATGTTCTCAATGTACATTTCTGTATCACAAGTGAGAATAAATAAATCTTCTTGATCTTATTCTCCTCACTCCTCAGATGGTAAAGGAAACCCTAGACCCTTTATTTTCTGACCATTAAAGACTTTAATTAGTACTGTAAATCTAAACCAATTCGTTTTAACGTCAAAACAATGGTCAAGGGCTATCAGGCTGAATATTTTCATCAAACCTAAGAGGGCGAAAACTGGAAATGAAGAACAATAAACCTAATTTAATAGTCTCACTTTTGAGAGAAACGAACGGCTCACGATGCCTGGCCGTTTATATAGCTGGCACTATCGCCGTCCCTGCCCCCTCCCCGTCTCGACACACCCAGTACGGACCTGGGCATTATTAGTTTTTCCTGGTCGATTCACGTCTATATCTGCTTCAGAGAGATAATTCACCAGTTTAAATAATAAAATCACAAACATTTCGTATAAGTATATTCACATAGATTTACATTCAATAAAAAAATAATATTTATGAAAATCCCCCAGAATCTTCAAATGTTTGTAAAAAAAGACCAAAGTTAAGTTAAAACTCTAAATCTATACAAGTTATACTTACATCCAAGCAAGACATTAAATACATTATATCTTGTTTTTATGGCCACACAAAGTATATTAATATTTGCTGACGTTTCAATTACTCTGAATTCAGTACATTTAGGGCCTATATTTGTATATCAAAGCACACTTAGGCACAGGTTTCAAGTTACATAAATAGTTATGCACCGTATGTATAAAATCAAATTAGGATCTAATTATATGGGGTGAAAAATCTTGAAGCAGTTTCATATTGTCTACTACACTGATCATAAAAAAATAAAAGATTCGTATAGGTATACATTTTTGAGGTAGGTAATAACTTTGAAAATGTACTATCGCCAAGGTAAAAGGCAAACATTTTATGATTTTGAGTGAAAAACCAAGTTTATGATATTCAATCTTAGAGTTGACACAAAATTGGATTTTCCCCTTAAATTCCATGAGACTATATATTGTAATGCACGTGTTTTTGGTTGTGACTGTTTGGAATTACAGCAGGTTAGTAGCATTAAGTTTTTGGAATTGGTCATAGATCATCAATTGTCCTGGAAGCACCATATTTCAAAATTCCATATTCCACGAGACTATATATTGTAATGCACGTGTTTTTGGTTGTGACTGTTTGGAATTACAGCAGGTTAGTAGCATTAAGTTTTTGGAATTGGTCATAGATCATCAATTGTCCTGGAAGAACCATATTTCAAAATTAAAAAAAAAACTATACCTCGCATTAATAACATTTTATTTATTGAAGCAGATATGTAGGAGTAATAAGGTTTTAATCCATGTTTATTGCTCTTATAGGGTCTAGGCTTTGTTATGGGATTACATGTTGGGGGAGGGAACTTACAGTTCTACTATATATCCAATTGTGATTTTTCAAAAAAGGTTTATCAGCTTATCATGGGTAAAAATAAGTTTAAACATTCATGGCCGCTTTTTGGTGAACTCAAAATTCTTCCGTTAAGATATTCATAAGAAATTTTTTTTGTTAGAAGTTCAGCTTTTTCCGTAACGAGGCAACCATATTACAGATTGAGACTTTACCGAGTTGTTTTTGTGCCGAAATCAAATTTAACAGTACATCAAATGTTCTACAGTAGTGTTGCCCCTCGGTTGTTTGATATAATTAATTGCAAAATTGGTAACTTTTTAACGCAAAAGGAATATCTGGAGAAACTAAAAAAAGTGGCTTCTTGAGCTCGAAATCATTGAAGAAATTTTAAAAATTGTAAAATAAAGTTCTGTTGTTCCTTGACTTGAAGAAATACTGTTTAAAAATTTCTATTATTTGCTTTGTTTATAAGCGTTTTTTTAATTACCCATTAATGAACAATAACAATTTGGCGAAATTTATCAGTGACATAAACTTAGCGCAGTAAATGTTTTTCCTTTTCATTACTTCAGCATCACAAGTTAAGTTATTTATTAAGGATTTAGAATAGCTTCGGTGCTTGAAGATTCGTGAATCTTAAGTCACGTATTTATACTTTTTAAATGTGTTACGTGTCGCTGCTTGCCGATTATTTATTTTTGATTTTTCTCATGATGGAAATCCCAAAACAGGTTTCCACCTAGGGTATCCATATTTATTTTGCCGTTGTTCTGTTTCTTTTTTGTCATTTTATATTCACATTCATAGTAAATTTTTTTACACTTTGAATTAATTTGTTTACATTTGACTTACATTTTACTTGTTTACTCTAATTAAGTTAAATTAGTTTAAGGAAATATTATTCATTTTATTATATTAAGAATGTGAATAATTGTAGACTATTGTAATCTGTATCTGTTTGTATGTATTGTTTTTGTATACTATTTTTTGGCAAAATAAAGATTATAATTTATTTATTTAAGGTGGTTATAGATAATGTATATTCATGGGGCGATGGGCCTCTAGGAGTCTCACGTCTTATTTAAGTCTCACGTTTTATTTAAGGTTGTTATAGATAATGTATATTCATGGGGCGATGGGCCTCTAGGAGTCTCACGTGTAACCGTGTAGGCTACCAGTACATATAACTGCATGTGTTCGCTACATGGGTTTTAAGTGCTCGTCAAGCAAAAGTGTTTGACATAAACCGTTTTCCAAAATCTTCATCCGGTAGAAGAAATAGAGACAGTTTGAGTACTAATTCTAAAAAATTTTAAATATGAATCCAATCTGTATTTGTGAATGAACTATCCAAGTGTGCAATCTGTTCGGGCATTGTAAAACTAGTTGAGGCGGTTAGTTGAAATACTAGTTCCAAAACGTTTAAAAATTGCATTGGGTCTATAATTCATAAAAGTGATTTTTTGTTCCATTCTGGCAAGGCGTTCGTAAAGGTTCGGAACAAAAATATGAGTCAATATGTCAATAATTTTTAAGTGATGGTCAACAAACCCACACCATACTACACAAAAGCTCCATCCGTTATAAAAGGTGTAAATGGCCTGATTTGGATATTTTATAGGATTATTTTTTAAGTTTTCAACATTTTTCTAAGTGACGGTTAAAAGCTTTTAAAGTGCACTTTTCGCCATAGAACTACAAATTAACCAATACAACAGCGTGAACATCGATCGATCCCTTGTTTTACGAGTCCCTCCTAAGTTTCGTCATTTTTTATTGTCAGTATTCATTATAGGAGAAATAGGAATACAAATTTTCTTTATTTTTTTCTTAATTTCTTCCGTCTCAAATTTACATGATTGTAAACTCTGTATTCCTGCTTGTCTTATAGTTTTGACCTGAGAAATAGCTTTACGATTTTTCAAAATAATAAGCTGTGTAAATATGAAACTGTTTCCAGTTTTTCATGCTGTATAACTACCCTTCACCATGCCTCTTTGACTTGTTTATTACGGCTTGTTTAAAGACGTCATTTTTGGCACAAAAATGAAGTTGTCTCAGTATAGGAAAGTCGTCGGAAATAAACATCTTCTTGTGCACCTTTTATTCTTCATCACCTCTTTGAAGCCCGCCACCACTTGAGACTTGATGCCCAGAATAGTAAGATTGGATAGATTAATGTCCCATTTGAGCTTTTACGGTAACAGAGAATTCACGAATGACTCCACGATCAGAGAGAAAGATTCTTTTGCTGTAGTTGGTACCTTCCCAGGTACCTACGTATAGAATGGCACTCGTATGGCTTTCATAAAAATAGTTTCTTTTCGGTAAATACTTTGTCGCTTGAACTGGCAATAATCGCCGGGTCCTCTTAAAATGACTTTCACCCTTTATTACCCCGTCAATAGGTCACCTACAAGTCAGCAACGTCTTACTTAAGAAGCAACGTCTTCTTAAGTTACAACGTCTTGGTCAAGTCAGCCAGAGGTAGTAAAAATGGAGTGGCCAAAGGTTACATCCTGGGGTGTCTTCTTGATGGCGATGTCCCGCGATCATATCTTGGCTTCCAAAGTCTCTACAACGACGTGGTCTTCTACAAGTAGCTGACATTGCTGCTTGGCCCGAGGTCGTACGAGGGGCGTGGCCGAAGGTTACAACCTGGGGTATCCTCTTGACGGCGATGTCCCGCGGTCATATCTTGGCTTCCAAAGTCTCTACAACGACGTGGTCTTCTACAAGTAGCTGACATTGCTGCTTGGCCCGAGGTCGTACGAGGGGCGTGGCCGAAGGTTACAACCTGGGGTATCCTCTTGACGGCGATGTCCCGCGGTCATATCTTGGCTTCCAAAGTCTCTACAACGACGTGGTCTTCTACAAGTAGCTGACATTGCTGCTTGGCCCGAGGTCGTTCGAGGGGCGTGGCCGAAGGTTACAACCTGGGGTGTCCTCTTGACGGCGATGTCCCGCGGTCATCTCTTGGCTTCCAAAGTCTCTACGACGTGGTATTCTACAAGTAGCTGACATTGCTGCTTGGCCCGAGGTCGTACGATGGGCGTGGCCGAAGGTTACAACCTGGGGTATCCTCTTGACGGCGATGTCCCGCGGTCATATCTTGGCTTCGACAGTCACTACAACGTCGTGGCCGGAAAAACTCATGATAATTGGTCGATCCTGATCTGTAACAAAGTTGTATGATTGAAATATTCACCCTATTTACCCACTGATAACTCTGATTTAAAGTTTGTTTTTACAGGAGCGTTCAAAACGAAACTATGAAACAAATTGTTTTTCTAAATCATATAAGATTGTAGCCACTATAATACCAGCTTTATTGAAATCACGAAAACTAATTACGTTACAGGACTGAAACTGACTATACAACAATATAAAATAATTATTAAATAAAATTTACTTATTGTAATGAAATTAGTCCCTACAATAAACTGTGTTAGATGTCCAGTGATATGTGGCGTACAATCTACTGGTTATTATTACGATTTTGAATGTGGGTCCATCTGACTATTTCATAATTTGGATCAAAGTAACTAGAAAGTGAGATATGGTTAATGATCCTGGGATACTCAGCTAGTCTTAGTCAGTAACAATGTACGTATGTCATCAAATTGACTATTTATTACCATACTGATACTTCACTCGTGTTCACACTATGGAACGCTAAACTCATTTAATTTACTCTACAACTGTGCAACTTGGTCATGTCTTGCCATATCTGATGAATTTAAGTCTAGTAAATTTTCACGAAACTCCTAGCCACAGACCAACAGAGTTCCTTTTGTCTGTGTTCTAGCCTTTGTATACAGAAATACTACTCAAATAGTATATCACACATTACATATAAAAAAAAATGCGTGAGTCAGTTCAACAGACATGACTTTGATCCAGTGGACTGTTGTTTATTGGCTTCATCTCAAAGAAACCAGAAACCTTACAAAGCTAAGTAAAGCAAAAACTTGATTAAAGCAAACTGTGATATTGTGTTCATTCGGATTGTAAATTTCAATGCACATTACTTTATGAATTTATTCATATGTATATTCTGACTAAATAAAATATTTTTGACGCAGATTCATATTCCATAATATATGGTGGCTGCGATTACATTTAAATATAAATTTTCATTAGTTTTCAAGTTTTAATTATTTTTTATGGGTAATAAATTTCATCAGTTCATTTCATAATTACAAGCCAAAAATAAATGCCTATAAAATAAATAATTATTAATTCAATATTGTCTTGATATGTTTAGTAAACAAATGTAAATAAGTGAAAAAGTAGTTAGTAAGAAGTTGTATAAAATAAGTTTACTTAAAAAAATTATGACATTTCATTTCATGATATAATGTTCGCATACAAAACGGTTGTAGAGCCAGCTCAGTTGAACTCAGTGAAACAGTTTATCATCACTTTCTCATTTTGTTTCTTCCAACAACAGATTAATCTGTAATATTTAAGAAGGCTTCAAAGTTAGTTCAGAGAACTTTCATCAATGTCCTTTGTAGCCTTTGTATATAACAGGAATTTAGGAAGATCCAAATTGAAACTAATAGATGTATTAGGCTTCAATAGCTACGAAAATTACCTCTCGCAATACACGGTAATAGATTTGATTTATCCGAGATGAATCATATTATCAGAGCAAGTCTTTTTAGGGTTCCGAGAAGCCTGAGAGAGATAGAAGGATACTCTCACAGCAGCTTATAATATTTCTGAAAATTATACTTGTAGGGTCGCAAAATATTGACAATATATAGATAGAGGCGATGACGTTTATTTTCATTGTACTCCAAGGACCACGGCCGCGATTTTGCTTCCAGATAAAAATCTTTAGTTGTGTTTAATAACCAGTCAGGAAAACGTTGAGGTTATGGGAGGTTCATTTTTGAGGAATGTGATAACTTCAGGCGAATTTTATGTAATACCGTTTAGATATTCGTCCAATTATATTCATAATTTTGAGAAAAATAAAAAAAAAATCGCCAGAGTTGTCATAATCTTACAATTAATGATTATTAAAAAATATATTTTAATGTGATTCATGTCTTAGTACTGTGTTTATAAATTAATCACTATTTTATGGGTTTGACAAGTCCTGGAAAGAATTCATGCCGATATTAATAAGAATTAATGAAATTAATGTTATTTACCAAAGTTTTGTTACGTTACACTTCTTTGATACTCCTCATTCGGCTCATTCCTGAGCAAATCTTAAGGGAATTAATATCATAATAAATGAATCGGTCAATCTCTTATCTATTATTTTAAAAATATACTTGAAATAGCTCTATTTCTTTAACTGGGACATCCAGTCGTAAACATTTTCACTTGATTCATTGCTCTAAAACCATATCAGTTACCTTTTAAACTCGCTGAACAAAAAAGAAAGAGGTGAAATAAGGCTTGGAAGAAAAGTGAGCCAAATCACCAAGCAGTACAGGAGGTCCAAGCCATCCAATCCGCTTCCACCCTTAGAGGAGGTGACTTCCACGGGTCTAGTCTTGGTCAACCTGCAACACCAGACAACAATCTGCAAATTATAGGCCAAAAGTATGCCGAACGACCAAGCAGTAGAGAAGTTCGAAGCTTTTAAACATTTTTCGGTCCTGAGCAAAATCCTAAACGTTTTACCAACGTTTGAATGTGGGCTCATTTGAGTATTTCATAATTTGAATCAAAGAAACTAAAAAGTGAGATATGGTTAATGATCCTGGGAAATAAATCAGCTAGTCTTAGTCAGTAACCAAGGGATGCCATCAAATTTTACTATCTATTACCAAACTGATACGTCACCCATATTCACACTATGGAACGGTGACATGAGTATGATATATAAACCAATTAAGATCCGAGCTTCAGCCATAGATCATTCTCTGAGGGTCTCACTTCCATTACCTCTTCCTCAGTACACAAAGGTCCTGGGAAATCCACACCAGGAGCCTACATTGTTTCGGTCAAGAAAACACGCCCCAAGACAGTACACACAACACCCACCTCAGGTAGGGACACCTTCAGAGTACTACCTATTAGCATCCTGCCTCATAGGTATCATACCAGGTGGATGAGAAAGGGAGCCAACGCCACTCGAAAAAAGAAAGAATTCAGGAAAGGCAAGAAACTTAGCTGCTAGAAAGCACCAAGGTCATAACACCATCACACTCGATTGTCAGTGTAGGCCTACGACTATTGTACACCTAATGTTGATCCCTATGGTATACTGACCTGAGCAGCATGAGAGGACACAAGCAAAGGCAGCATATCGCTGTTGCCACCCCAAGACACTGCACTTGCATGTAGCAGTCCTGCACCTCAGCCCGCTGCAGCTCTACGTGGGATCTCTTCGCCGTACTTCTGTTACACAACTCAAACAATCACTTTTATTTTATGTTAGTTAAAAAATGTAGTGTTTGAATACTTAACTTATCATTTCAACTGTTAATAATCAGAATCCAACTATTGTACGAGGTAATGCAATAAAAATCCAGAAGTGAGGTTCTAATCATACTTTATTTCACTAAAAATCGTCGTGGACCTTTGAAAGTAAAATAAGCATGTTTTCTTTACACAACTTGTAACACAGTTGTGTTACTGTGTTACTGTGTTTTACACAGTTGTGTAAAATTTTGTTGAAATATCAACAAAATAATTAATTTCTTGACATGGATATGTTAAGCTGTGCGGGGGGTTACAGTATAAATCGCAATAACGTGAAAGGTTGATACAACTTTTTACTACAGTTATAGCCTTCATTTTTTATAAAACTCTTATAAATCTAATCTAATCTAATCTAATCAGAGGGAAAAGATAATGATACCAGTCTAAAAATTGCTATAGTGCTTCGTTACGCATAAAATAATGATTTCCAGAATTTTTTAATTTGAATAGTATTGTAATCATCGGGTTGAAGAATTTGAGGCAAACTATATAAATAAAATTAGAGATTTGCCTGTACATTGCTCAGAGTTATTAGTTTTTTAGTTATTTTTACATTTCGTGTATTAGAAAAGCCGAAACAAGTCTCATCTCAATTTGTGTCTATTTGTCTGTGACTCTCCAAGAGGCATTTTACGCCTTCTTATCCGGAAAACGGGAGAACTGATAACGATGAAACTTATTTCATTTATTCTTTACATTCCAGAGAAGGTGTTTCATTGCTTAAAATTGTCCGCCGCCACTTGAAAAGTAAATAAGGAGCATTTAAAAACCCACTTTTTACGCGATATTGGTCGCATTTTGCTTATTAGTTTTTACTGAATCACCTACTGGTAATAATCATCTGTCTTTGCAGTTCAATGATTTAATAGAAATAAAAATAAACATCTTTCAAAGTAAAATCAATATTAGTTAGTTTATATTGGTCATTAATTGTAAAGCCATTTCGAAATCGTACTATATTAAAAAGTTATTTTAACGTATAACTAATTTTATTAATGGTATACAAATTTTCTAATCTATTTAATTGTAAAGTAATGCTAAGTAATAAAGCTGGGTATTTATTTTTTTCTTTGTACTGATTTGTTCAGGATTTCAGGTTTATATTCTGGTACGATAATCTTTCTTTTTTAAACTGAATCCTACAGCCCGTACGGGCTGGCTGCTAGTTATGTCTAAAATTGAATACTGTTTGTTAATTTCAGAAAATCATAAGCTAGATAACATAAATAGGATGATTTTAAAACAAGAAAAACATTTAGAAGACATAATTAAAAAACAGCTGCTGTTATACTACACTACTAAATCCAATTATGTGTATAATTATTCAGAATATAATGTTATTGCGTAAAACTTAATTTTCTTTCAATACTAAATTTGGGACATTGAGTTTGACAAATTGAGTTTTTAGACCTTAACTTTTCTAGTAGCATCTAAAGATTATTTCAACTTGTATACAGTGAGAATCAATAATAAACAGTGGCTACCTGTAGGTGGTAGGACTAGACGCCGAGTCTAAGCTGCCCCTAGGTTCGACTATCATGTTCAGGTGTCGAAGACTTATGGACAAGGCTCTGCGCATCCGCACGTACAAGCTGGTTATTATACAAACTGGTAAAAAATACCTGAAATCATACGACTGTGTATGAATAAATTTTAATTAATGTATTTATAATAACACTGTACTTATAAAGACGATAAAGTCCACAGAATATTGATTTCAATTTGACATACCAATCACCCTCAGGCGCCCACAAGAACTCTGAAACCATATGAACTCTGTGCCCACATAAACCCTAAACCCACATTAACCCTTTTCCCACATAAACTCTGTGCTGACATGAACCCTTTACCCACCTGAACTCTGTATCCCCATGATACCTGTGCTCACATGAACCCTGTGCCCACATAAACTCTGTGCTCACATGAACCTTGGGCCCACATGGACTCTGTGCCCCATGATACCTGTGCCCACATGAACTCTGGGCCCACATGGACTCTGTGCCCCATGATACCTGTGCCCACATGAACTCTGGGCCCACATGGACTCTGTGCCCCATGAACCTTTGCCCCCAAATACTTGGTCTCTCATTCAAATGCGGATATCAGATTATCGGATACGACGCTTTTTTGTCTCATTGCAAATGAAAATGATCAAATATTCCACCTAAACAGTTAAACTTTTGACCCTAACCATTATTACAATCTTGTAATGTAATGTTTTAGCGTCAATTTTAGGTTAACGATAGCCTTTTTCTTTCTAGCTCACAAAATACGAAATTGAGAAAACGTCTTCAATTTTCTAAGTTAAGTTTAGGGTATTATTTGATTTTCTAAAAGCAGATTAGAAATTTTGGTGACGAGGATAGTTTTCTTCCTTTACAGCAATCTCTTAAAAATCACATTTTTAACAATGATTCACTAATTTTCATAATTAAAAATTTTCATCTGCCAACGAAGACATAAATGATATTTTTATAATGAAAGAAAAATATTTTTTAATATAAGCTGAATAGATCTTTTATGTTCGGAACTATTAATTAATTTCCAGAATTATTACTTTGATCTTTTCCACAATCAGAACGCAAAGCCCCGTTGTTTAGAGTTTTTGGTTAGGGAACCACGCTTTTGTGGTCGCGGCTGATCGAACCCTACAACCTACAAATCCACCCCTTCGTGACTAATCCTTCACCGACGGATAAACTGTCAACGCAATAGTTTATTTATTAACAAGATCAATATATTACTAGGGTAAATATTTCAAAATTATCACCCGACTAGTCTTTTTGGGTATAAATGAAAAAAATTAGCTAAAATTATTCATCCGTTTTATAAGAAGCCCTTACCTTCTATTCGAATGACCAATAAAATGGAAACTTTAATAAACTGAGAAGTTTTAAATATAATTTAGGGGATTTAAATTTATTTAGTTGTTTTATACTTTAATAATCATTTGTTATTTTTAGTACAAAAAAGGGAAATCATTAGGGAATCTAAACCTAAACATCTAAACCTTAAACGATTGACATTTCTCGTCCGTATAACATGAATACAAATGTGAATATAAGGCAACCAACAAAATAATATAAAGTTAACGAAAAATCATATAAGATTCAACCAATAAGGCAACAATTAAAAAAAACTAAAAAAACACCTAATTCTATTGGTTTTACTGATGATGTAATTATAGTTTGGTGTACTGTACTTGTCCAATACATTCTTGTTTCTTGTTACAATGACCTAAGCCAATACGAATAAAATATATTGTATTTACTTCCCTTTGGGAAATATCTTAGATCATGGATATGTCTAAAAGGGAATGTTTCCAGTTCCTCTGTAAACGAATCCTCTGAGGAAACAGCTGTCCTTATCAAATAACCATATGACCATATGACGTCATCAAATTTTATGTAATTCGAATTCAAACTCAAACAAATTCATCAACGTTCAAATTTTTGTCCGACGGATTGCCAACACCCCCCGAGCTAAGACATAACCAATGTTAAAAGAAAATGTGGATCCATAACTGACGATTTGCTTACCACCCATCCCATCAACGATAATGTAAATGCAGCTCGTTGTACGCAAGCTGTGAATTCTGTTAAGTAAAACAGAAATGTCAAAACAGTTGTTTACATTAAGTCGGATCATTTTAATTATAACCTTTTTTACTTCAGAGCTTGTTAGATGAACAAGAAATATCTTGTCTTGTCTTAAACGAGTAGTAAGACTGTGATTGTCAAGCTTCATAAAATTCTCAACAAACAACATCAAGCCCCATGTGCCAAATTCCTGTCAATATCAAAAGAAAAATGTTTATATTTACTTCCCTGGGGGAAATAGGTTAGATCATGGATGTGTCAAAAGGAATGTTTTCAGTTCCTCTAAACAGCTGTTCTTTTCAAATTATTCTTATAAATTTAAAATTCAACACCATAGTAGCTTTGATAGTTTCTATTGAAACCTGTTTCAAGTTTTCATCTTACAAATTGCAAATACCCCCTCCCAGAGCTAAGACATATCTACGTCAAAATTGCCGAAAAAATGAGATTTTACAGAAATTTGTACAACACTTGTGTTTTGGTAGAATCCTCGACATATTATTGTAAACTTCAATGTAGCCACCCAATAGTTATAATACAAATGCTACATTAGACCAAAAATATACGTTTTAATCTGTTAACATACAAATTGTTACAAACTGAAGATACAAACTATTCACTTTTGAAGATACGATAAGTCATAAAATCAGGCGAAAACGTCAATTCCCCTTGAACGTCTTACTGAGTCGTGTGCCAGAAGTAATGCTCAATACGGGTGACTTACACAATTAACAAAAAATGTTTGTATTTACTTCCCTGTGGGAAATAGGTTAGACCATGAATATGTCTAAAGGGAATGTTTCCAGTTCATCTGGGAATGTTGGGCGTCATCCTGTAATCCAGCTACTTGGAGGTCACGAATTGTGGATAGTTGTGAGTGATGGTCGGTAGGTGTGGTGTTCTCTTGTGTGGATTAACGTCCGCACTATTGAATACTACGTTAATCCGCAAAGACCATCCTCATAATTAGACCAATTCGTAATTCAGAGGCCGTGGTTCGGATTCCACGTTAAACTGTATGTCCATTAGTTGCTATCGGCTGTTGGGCTATTAATTAACAGACCTGTCTAAGGAACATGTCAGCCTTAGTCAGTAACAAGACTACAAGATCGCGCCACAATCATCTTACACTCAACCCTCATTCATACTTGACTTAAAATACCTATCTTGTACTATGGTCGCCATTTCAATAATCTAATCTAAACTACTGTTCTTATTCTTTTATGTTAAAATTCAATACAGTAGCTCTGGTAGTTCCTATGGAAACCTGTTACATATTTTCCATATTAAAAATAACCACCACTCCCCCAGTGCTAAGACATATCCATGTCAAAACCTCAGGTATTATTTTCTGACCGTTGTTTTTAAACCAAATGATTCAGTTCACGTTCTCAAGTTCTGAAATACTACCTTGTTACTGAATTCCCTCTTTCAGTAATTCCTACCCATTCAACCCTTTACTCCTATGAAAGTAACTAAATTAATACATTTTGAGTTAAAATATTTTAAAGCTTCATGTTACGACCTCTTTACAGGTAATATTTTAAAGGGACTTCCAAGGAGGGGTTTCACGTTCCTAACCATTATCTTTAACGTTACCGTTCTCTTCGATTATAACATTTATTGTCTCCATGTGTTACGAGTTTACGAAATAGTAATGGTGGCTAAGCCAGGGAAATCGGCTTACTTCACAAGTCTAACTTGATCATTTGATTGGTTTGTCTTCAATCAATTTGAGGTACCTTAACTGACTCGGTACAAATAGCTCTGATGAAACATAAAAAAATAAAATGAACTCAGCTGGCATGTTGGAAGGAAAATAACATGCACTCAGCTGGCATGTTGGAAGGAAAATAACATGCACTCAGCTGGCATGTTGGAGGGAAAATAAAATGAACTCAGCTGGCATGTTGGAAGGAAAATAAAATGAACTCAGCTGGCATGTTGGAAGGAAAATAAAATGAACTCAGCTGGTATGTTGGAAGGAAGATAAAATGAACTCAGCTGGCATGTTGGAAGGAAGATAAAATGAACTCAGCTGGCATGTTGGAAGGAAAATAAAATGAAATCAGCTGGCATGTTGGAAGGAAAATAACATGCACTCAGCTGGCATGTTGGAAGGAAAATAAAATGAACTCAGCTGGCATGTTGGAAGGATTGACTTACACGAGGAGAGTGACAGTCCGGATGTATTCCCGGATATGTCCGTTGAGCGATGCGTAGCAAATGCCGAGTCCCCGGAACTGGGACCCAAGGATCTGGACAAAACCATCGTTTCTGTGGAATTTATGTCTTATCATAACAATTTTCTAATTGTTTTAGTATGCCTATTTATTCTTGGATATTTCGCCATGATATTTACCCTAACTCTACTTATACCCAGTAATTAAGTAACAAGTATAACTAAACAGATAACCAACAATATCAATATGTATAAAAAAGTGTGAAAATGGTTTAATTTTACAGCTTATTATTATCATTTTTAAGTCAAGCAAGATATTAAACAACTGTGAAAGACAAGACATACTGATCACAACTGATTTCCGATAGGACTAAACGTAAGTCTCAATTGAATTTTTACTTTCTTCCCTTATGCATACTATATAAGGAGAAAATATTATGTTCGTCAAGATTTTCGAATATTAGTTGAAATATCTTCTTCTTCTTCTGCTTCAATCGTCCGATTGGTTGGCAGCTTTCCATCTTTTTCTGTCCAGAGCCAGCTGTTTTAGTTGAGTATAGCTCTGGACCCCAAGATCCCGGGTTATCTGCTTCAAATATTGTAGCATAGCTCTGGACCCCAAGATCCCGGGTTATCTGCTTCAAATATTGTAGCCGGGGTCTTCCACGAGCCCGTTGTCCACTGATTGCACCTTCCAGTATTGTTAGCGTGAATTCGCTATGTCTTATAATATGTCCTATCCAAGAATGCCGTCTGTCCCTAAGAGATTTCAATATATCCGTTATATAAGATTTCAATATAAGTTGAAATATATCCGTTATATATCCGTTCTGTGTCCAAAAAAGTGATTCTCGGACTGATGTCTGTCGTTCCGTGTACAGACGCCGAGACCACACTAATCGTCCGCTTTTTATGAAATTAGGTACTCGGGCGAACTTTGACAATATATTCAGACTAGTTTTGATTTGTTTATTTTAAATATTTAAAAGGGTAGTAGTAAACCCTTAAAAAGTGTGAGAATTATAAATTTTATGTTTGTGGTTATTAAGGTCCCAAGTAATATGACACCGCCCAAACTAAAGCTAATGGTTCTAAAGTTATAGGGTTTTAAGCATATAAAAAATATTTGTTTTGGAAATAATTTTATAAAACAATTAGACTATCACCATTAAAAACAGTTTAAAAGTAAACAGATCGGTATTTTTAACTATTAGTCTACGACTAACGGTTCCAGAGAAACGTTAAAGTCGGAACGTTACTGTCTGTGGTAGATGCAGCACGTTGTCTGAGGACGCCTAATGGTACGTCTATTCATGGAATATTAAAAATCAGTTTCCTTCTAATTCGTCAACAGTTTTCCATCAAACTTGGTATGCTGTGTATTCAGCCAATAAATCCCCTCAAAAAGGTATTATGTTGAAGGGGGTAATTCCTCAACAATTCTAACAAATAAACTTTTTTTCTTGTCCATAATTTAGAAAATTAAATGATTATTTTTGAAAAAATGATTTTAATAAAGATATTTGAATAAATATCAAAGACTACGAAGTTTCATTACAGTTTTTTTTAATTTTACTTAAGGTAGCAAGTTTGTGCCAGTCCACTGATACCGTTTATTTATAATATTATAGTCTTGCCAAATATATTTGACTAAATAGTTACAACCCAACCAGTGAGCCATGAGCAAGAGTGTGGTTTGATTTGAGTGCTTTGGTTGTTTTAGAACACGTAAGGTCAACTCACGTACAGTTGTACAATACAGTTGTAAAGAGAGTTGTACAATAGTTCAACCGTTGGTGGTTATTTTTGACATTCTGACATCCATATTTTTTACCACATTTAATATTATTATTATTTTTTTATTTAATTACAAAGATTAATTAACGAATTATTAATCAACTGTTATGTATTAAACTAGGAGGGTTCAACCAAATCACTTGTCCACATTTGGAAAGTCGGTGGTGTAGACGGTAGCGTGACGGCCTCCGGAACTGAGTCAGCGATGCCTCTAGTTTGGATCCAATGACCAATGACTTTCTTACTGTCCACTCCTATACTTCGCTTGCTATACACAGGTTATAGACCTAAGCATGGAACGTAAGGTAGTTTATGTGGGAAAAGCATGGATAAAAGAGACTGTCATACTCACAAAAAACAGTAAGACATTCAATCAATACACCAGAGTCCTGGTAGTCCGAACTAATTGGGACTAAACCCTGTTCGGATTACAAATTCGTTTGGATTATCCAGAAATGCAGTGTAAATTTGTATTAAAAGTACTAATAAAAGCCACTATTTTAGTGTATTGGGACCAATTAACTCAGTCTTATCATAGTTCACATAAAGGTTTGTCCACTACACGTTTTGCCTGAACGGCATCAAGTGTTCCTGTAGGGACGTTCTATCTGTTATTAACTCGTCATTATAAATATAAAACACGACAGTCTTGTTGACACATGAAAACGAACAATGATACAACAGTGCCGTTTATAGTCCTACTGCTTAGGGCCTACTTACTCGATCGCGGAGATTGCTTGAAATGAACTCAAATGTTCGTAAAGTAGTTCGCCGAAAAGCGATATTACAAAAACCGAATGGGCCGTGAGAATTGAGTCTACTGTGATGTGCTGTGAGTGTAGATCGTCATCGCCGTACGCTATTTCGAGCAACAGTGCACTGCTACATCCGCATACTTGATGTTTATGAGGCGACGGCGCAACTGTGCATTGTCTATCAGGATTGCTTTTTTACGTCAAAGCCGATAACTGAATTCGCAAGTTCCAAAAAGTAAGCTACCGGTATTGAATTAAATTAACATTGAGCACATGGTAATGTATAATTAGTAATACCGTGCTATACATTAAAGTTTTATGATTCAGATTACATTTCATTGTTTTTAATTTAAACTCAGTAACCTTTTCCTCATCAGGTAGTTTAGATTAGCCGGACGATCGGATTACCGGGGTTCTGGTGTAATAGTTTCAAATGTTGTTGTGAGTATATTTACCGCCAGATCCACATAGGTGATGTGAGGTCTATAAGGCAGTACCAGACCCAAGGACACCAGCCACGACGCCATGACCACGACCCGCGGGGACGGCCTAGTCTGGCCCTGAACCTCGCGGTAGGCGTCCACCACCAGCGACAGGTGACTCAGCATCGTCAAGTTGATGGACATGTCCTAGAGTCAAACAACAAATCTATTTTAGGTACACAAATTATCATAACTTGTATTCGTCTAGTTCCTTCGTTTTATAGTAAGAGAACTAGTTGGGTCTATAGCATTATACCAACAGATTAGTTTGAAATCAGAAATCTTCTTCATCAAGTTACTCGTATTTATAATAATCTTCTTAATAATCTAAATGGAATATTTCAATAGCATTTTTTGTAGAGCTAATTTTTTAAATGTCATGTATCCGATGTATAAATGAGAAAATTATAATTTTACAATTAGATGTATCCGCCCATATGAAATTAATTTGAAATATATGTGGATTCCACATATCATGGATGTTCATGGTAAATGTACAAATAATTTTTAGTAATTTTTTTTAATTTTTGGTAAAATAAACGTACGTTAGATAGAACAAACCTATTTTAAAATCGGTTGTCATTTTGGATTTAAAAATAAAAATCGCTTAGGTATTCACCATTACCTAACATGAAAAAACTAAACAAATTTTCAAACCAAGTCTTCATTAACTCAAGTTCACTAAGTTCAAGTTCATTAACCCTATAGGCTAAGTGGCAGTTGTTTAACCGTTAACTGTAACATAAAAATTATGATGCATATTTTCTTAAAACACTAAGTATTAACAAAAAACACAAAAAGTACGCTACCCCACCCCCTAAACCATGCAATCGTAAAAGAAGCAAAACTGATGTACTCTGCAATCCCAATTGACTAAGCCTACAAATTCCGTCAACTTCCACCTCAGATTAGTTAAAATCAAAATAAGTTCGCCCTAATAACATTAATAAATCGACCTGATTAAAATTTTAATACACTTCTTGGAATATGTCAACACGGTTTTTCGTAGAGCCTTTTAGATATTGTTTAATCATACATCCGTTGTGTAAACAATAAAATAGGAATCTCTAATCAGGCGTCTCGACCCTTATACACTAAAATAATCTAATGTTACAAAAGTCAATCTATTTTAAATCAAGAGTAAATATTAAGTTTTGAACCCTAATTAGATCGTGGAAAAAATAAAGGTCATAAAATAAAAGTACTTTTAGAACACTTGTTAGATGGTTTACTCCAATCACTACATATGACTTACTAACATTCAGTAAATTTGTTGAAGAAAATATTTGAATGGTGAAATGATGTGTATGATTGTTATGAATACAATGACGGCATGTAGATTTGTATCTATGAATAAATATTATCATTAGTTTATTTCTACCTTACAATTTAGTCTGTGAAAGCTAAAACAAACTATGAACAGTACATTTTGTTACTATAGTGGTCCGAACAGTGGCCGTTACTGGTGCAGGGTGGTGACTACGGGATAGAGGTCCAATTAGGAGACGAAGCCGGGCATTAATTCAATCAAGTACCGCCAAGGCACTTAGGTCGAGTCGCGAACAGTACTTTACGTCATACCATTTTTTAAAATTTGAACGATGGATAATTTGATGTTATATCAATTAATTTTATCAATGTTATCAAAATTTCTGTTGTTTAAAAATAAAGTTTAATTTTCATACCAGCTTGTTATTTACTGCAATTTTAATTATTTTTGATGTACTCTTCTATTGAACAAAAAGGTTACTCTTCAAACAATCAAATACTTTTTTATGAATAATGAATAAATGATTTATTTTCTCCTTCAATGATACATATTTTTATAGCAAAAAGTAACATAGCGTCGTAAATTTATTTAAATTGATTTAACTAAAACATTCTTTGAGGAAAATAGGGTTTATTTTTTTGTATATGACTTTTCCATTTCAACTCATTATCTAAGATTAAACCGAAGTACTTAACTTCCCTATTTTCCCTAATTTCTGAACAATTATTGCATTTATTTTGCAGATAAAACAATTAAAACCTTTATATACTAATTTATTATCAAATTTCACAAAGCTCCTTAAGCTTAAGTTAATACAGTTAGTTTTAAGAGTACAGAGAACCAGTTTATTCTTACAAAACCACCATTTTAGGGATTCAAGATCGGCTAAAATACTTCTTTCTGACTCAAGCCCGCTATTGGTAATGTGACAAAGGCTGTGTCGTCTGCAAAAGTAGTGATCTGGTCATTCAATACTCTACAATAAAGGTTATTTATTTATATTAAAAAGGGTTGCTCCTAAGACCGAGCCTTGTGGGACACCACGTTGATTGTTCCCATATTACTAACAATACCATTAATCTTGACACTTTGTTCTGTCACTTAGGTAAACCATGAATATGCTATACCACATGCTCCACAATCATAAGCCTATAATTTATTTAACAGAATGAATATCCAAGAAAAGCCTGCTTGCACATTTATCAATGTTAATGCTATGTGTTACAATATTTATTAACTAGAAACTTGAATTAGTGGACTGTACTGATAGAATTTATGTAATCTCTCTCTTGTTCCTTTGTACATCATGATTTGAAAATTAAACTATCTTCTCTTAACAAAACAAAGTATACCTTGTTCTTCATCTCTAAAGGGTTCTTTTTTAAAATAAATGATTCTCTTCCATCTTTAATTTAATAATTTGATTTACTTCTGCTGTTTGTTCTTGAAAAATGTAAATTTTTTTTAAGTGTTTTTGTAAATTTACTCTTCTGTGGAGTTTTACCAAGCCCCAAGACCAAAAATGGGAATGGACCATAATGATTGGGTAGGATATTTTAAATATATGTTTCAATTAATAATAATGATGTATATATTATATACAAGTATTTTAAGATTCTTTAAATATTAAAAGTACATGTATTATATATATATATATATATAGTTATAATAAAACTTATATATGTATTATATATATATATATATAATATATAATTTGTTATTGCTCGTAGTACGGTACATAAAGCTCTACACCGAATGAATCAAAATCTTATCATAGAATCAAGATGGCAGGGTATTATACAACTACAGTACAGTATTATACAGTATAGACTATTATACTTTATGATTATGACTAATGGTAGTTAGAGCTAATGCCTCGTAACATTTCACAAAGACAAATGGAATACTCAGAACATCCAAAAAGCAATAAACCCTCTCTTCTAATCACTAAAACTGTAAAGTTTATAACCCTTTCCCGAAATAAACAGAATAAACTGAATAACAGTTACTTTTAACAAACATTACCATTTTATTACAGATAAAACTTCGATTCAGAGCCGTTGTATTTATTGTTATACTTTGATTTGGAGATTTAGCTTAAAAAGGGCAAAAACTAACTCTGTGTTATTTTTCGTACAATTTTAATCTAATTATGATTTAAGTTCTGGATATAATTAAAAAAATAGCATACATTATTCTCAGTTATAGTTTTATGTTAAGCATTGAAATAATAAATAATTACCTAAATTAATTTCTGGGCAAGAAATAATAATCTTTCTTCACAATACTGTATTGGTATTTCAGCTCTAGTAACTATGATAGAGCACGCCTAAACGCTGGAGACACCCAAGTGAAATTAACGAAAAATAATAATCAATGGATAATTATGTACTCTCCGGTTCGATCTGTACTCCTGGCGTGTCCACCACTCACCACTCACCCTTGACACAGAACCAGCGCAATATTGAAAGTTTCAACTGTTTATTTATATTCCGTGAACCAGCATCATCGTTAAACCGTAAAGTAGTTTCCTAAGTGACCGTCGTTATCTCAAGCTTCGTTAAGTCATTAAATATAATGACTACATATAATGACAAGGAAATATCCTTGACTTGCCTCAAGTAAGTTTTCCAGTATATTTCATTTTTTTATATACGCTTTAAAATCTTTAATGAAGATGAAATGCTATGAATAAATTATTATAAACTAATTAATTACCGATTATTGATTCGTCGTGTTTTTCAAACGAAGTTTTTACAAATGTAATATCTGGGTTTAATAAACATCGTATAGTTAACGGAGCAATTCCATCAGTATAGATTAAAAATTCACGTATGTAATTTTGGTTGAAATACAACTTCTACCTTCACTGGTTAAATGTACTTTATATTCCTGTGACTGCTTGAACCTTTATTTCCAAGAAACTGTAAGACCGTCTGGAAGAGATATGCTGGCTTTTCTTTACCGCTCAACGTTTCTTTAAGTCAAAGATGTTCTTTGACATTTTTAAATGCAGTATAAAATACATGACCAATATTTTTTACTTTACTTTTCATTGAATTAGCAACCTATCCAGGCAGGTATTTTAAGCCAAGTATGGATGAGAAATGAGTGTAAGATGGTTGTGTCACGATCTTATCTTATTACTGAATAAATTAAGAAATGCAATAATATTACCTAATTAAAATATTTGTTCCCCCTAGTTTATCAGTGTTATTGGGTTTGAAACACAAATTCTTCTTTAAATATTATCATATTTGCTCATTGCTGAGACTCCTTTAATGGATTGTAAATAAAGGTCCTTAAAAATATAAAAAATATATTGTGGAAGAAACGTAAGAATCTAGGAACACCCAATTTATAAATTAGCGACAAAAGTAGTGTGTATGAAGTGGTATGGTGTGGTGCGATAAACCATTTTGCAGTATAAAAAAGAAATATGTTAATAAAAAAATACTACTTGTACAATCCAGAACACGAATGCACATAGAGGTAAGGACATACAAATGTTATTCAATATATTTTATTGAACTTGTACAACTCTTTTGTTTTAACTGCATAACGTTTCTGGAGGTGGAGAAACCCCTCCCGTTTTCAAGTAATTACCTAATACTTTACACTGAAAGTTTAAGTTACAGAAATTAATTATATCATGTTGTCATGACCTTAATACTATACTTATCGTGAACAATACAATAACGTCATTGATAACGATAACGTAACAAATAACCACAACACTTCGCCTCCAAGCTAGCGGGGTGACACAAGATATCGTGCGCTCAGAACGGAGGTTGGAGCACTACTCCCCCCTCCACTGTCCGATACGTAGCTTTTTACGTGCATGCCCGCTAGAGGCGCTAGTAGTGAGAAGTCATCGATTACGTCTGCCAATCTATCTGAAACTAAAGATTACAAGAAAAGAAACCTGTAACACAATTAATGTTAATAATGAGTTGTGAATGAAGATGTTGTACTTCCTGAAATAAAAAAAAACATACCCAAGACAGCTACTACAGTATCAGATAGTAAGGCTAATAGCATCACACTCAGCTTCCAAGCTAGTTGGTTGGCGACATGGTAACAAACACATTACATGGAATTGAGAACTACCGTAGTATGCCTCCTTCTTCGTCCGTGTGATTGCTACTTCCTCCATGGACTCCTTGGGGCGCTTGCAGTGTGACGTCTATCAGAAGAAATGAAAACACACAAATAGGGTCGTTGCAATTAAAAACGTAGAATGCGGAAAGTGACGTTACACTCCGTCTCCAAACTAACTGGCAGGGAACATGGTAACAAACACACGGTTCGTTAATGAGAACATGAATGCCTCCTTCCGATCGTGCCAGTAGAACCTTCCTCCAAGGACCCCTTGGGGTGCCCGCATCCTAGTGTCATCTGGTGTGAGCTTGCGGGTTTATCTGAAAATGTGTGCGTTTTGTGTGAAATTTTAGCTTAAAAGTGTTCATTTAAAAAAAGGAAACCAAAGAGGCCTGACTTCAATGCTGCGTTGACTTATTGAGTCTTTATTAACTTTTATAAAAGCTGCTTCTACAAATTTTACTTTTCGAGTACGTGTATGTGATTTCCGATGTATTTTTTTACTCCCATTTGATCACTATCCCAGGCATGTTTAGCTAATTTAAAGTTGGCTGTATTACATTTTTAGTGATATTCTACGCTATCTTGTGTCGCCCCGCTAGCTTGTAGGCGGAGTGTTGTGGCTGTTGCGTTTTCAATATATTTTTGTATTTTGCATGATAAGTAGGTTATGTACTGACAACAAGATATAACTGATATCTGTAACTTAAACTTTCAAATTTTAAAGTAGGTAATCATTTGAAAAGGGGGAGTTTCTCCACATCCAAAAACGTCGTGTAGTTAAAAACACAGACGCATTTGAAAAGTCCAATAAACGATAATGAATTATTAATAACCAACGCGACAATCCCGTTTGTGACAACCCTGGAAGGACTACCTCAGGAATCCCTCTTTTTACAAAGGGATATAAAATCGCTAGAGCAGTACTCCTCTTATTTGGTACGTTCAGAGTCAGCCAGGTAAATAGCTCACATTCCGTAGATTAGCTTGTTTATACCTCTCAGCTGGAGACCTCCAAAGATCCTACACCCGGGAACCCTCCCACCAGGACGTAGGGGATATTTATTCGAACAGTTCCTGTCAAACTGGGTGTTTCAAGTCTCAATTGGGAGCCCCTGTGAGAGCAACTGAAACAGCTTACTTAAGTGAAATTCCTTTCCCAATTCCATTCAAATAAAAAAAAACATAATGCATTCTATTACCTGAAGGAGTGGTAGGACATGGCAGGTAGTTCTGCCAAGCAGCCAGTCATGTGAGATGAGCACTGCGACGGTAGGTGGCAGCACTGGGCAGCTGAGCAGGAGATTGGCCAATCCAAAATTGAGCAGCAAGTATAGTCTGTTCCTGTAGGCGTAGAGCACCAGGCAGCAGTTGACGATGACCGATGCTACCAACACTAGACTGTACACTGCTACGACGCCGGGGTAGACGCCCCCCAGGGAGGGACGCGGGCGAGTCCCCGTCAGGTTCGCACTCCTGACGTTCAGCCACTGGATCACCGCCCCCAGGACCTCTGGGCGCAGCCTCCTCAACTCCTCTACACTTTTCAAATCGGCCATCGAAATATTTCTAAAATAAATTCATTTGTCATTTTTTATCTCGCTAAAAAAATGTTCAAGGTTTAGTGTAGTTATGGAACGGATTTATGGATACGACTAACATGCATTCTAACATTAAAGATAAAATACGATAAAAATCACACATACTATAAACACCTTCGTACAAACACCTTTTTAATCAAAATTATAGCAGGGAGAAGTACGACAGGATCACTTGAAGAATAAATTGACACTATTCTCGAGACACCGATCCGCACCGAACGCAGGTGACGAGCGTAGTGGATTTTTAAGACTTGAACCTTGATTTGAAAAAGAACGGCTGATTAATTTGACAGTACCTAATTTCATTTGTAATGTGACCTTACGTTGCATATCAAGTTTCTTGAAAAATGTTAATAAATAAGGAAGGTAATAATTGTGATTTTTAGTATTCTCCATAAGAATAAAATTAGGGGGTTTCTAGTTTTTTCTGTGTGCAGTTAAATCAATTTCACTTAATCAGTTGATTTAATTTTTCTCCGAAACCATAGACTAATAATTCTAAATACTAATTTTTTTAGTATTTTCATATTTAAAATGTCATAACTTTTGAACCGTCACTTTTAAAGCGCCAGTGACATTGATTGGACATTACTAAGGCAATTTAAGGATTAAAAAACTGTTTGGTCTTGTGGTTGTTACACAAATAGGCAAACAAGTTCATTGGATAAGGGAGTCCCAAAATGGATATCAACACTCTCAGTTGAAGTTCGACAATTTTGTCGAAAACTATACTTTCTCCATGTTCTCCGTGTTGATCTCACGATCCACATGCGCCCTGGAGATGCCGCAGAAGGGTTGTGGACCCACGAATGGGATCAAAGCGCCATCGTTCGCCAGACGATCAGCTATTTCATTGCCCATAATACCTGAGTGTCCTGGGACCCAGCAAAGGGTAACGTTGTTGTGACTGCCAAGAGAAGACACCGCGTTGCGGCATTCCCACACTAACTTGGAGTCGAAGGTACAGGAGTCCAGAGCCTTGAGGGTGGCTTGACTATCTGAGAAAATGGTAATGTTCTTGTTCCTGACATCTCTGTTGAGATTGAACAGAGCACATTCCATAATGGCTGCCACTTCTGCCTGGAACACTGTGGGGAGATCCCCCATGGGAACGCAGAGCTTTACCTTATCTTGCACCCCCAGTATTCCAGCTCCAGTTCCCTTACTTCCCTTAGAGCCATCCGTGTACCATTCTGACTCGCAGGGATGAAGAGGTCTGCCGCCGTCTTGCCAGTCAATCCTTGGTGGAATCACCACTGAAAATGACTTACCGAAGGCGTATCTGGTGCGAAGGTGGTCAGAAGGCATGTCAAGGGCCTCACTTCTGACTACTTGCTCAATTCTGGTGTGACCTACCGAGGGTACATTGAAAGTCATCCAGAGATTCTCACATCGGAGGCGATATGCACAATTCCTAGCAACCATTCTGATGTAGACATCTATGGGCAGGATATTGAGCATACAATCCAAGGATGCTCCAGGGCAGGAACTCATGGCCCCAGAAATCATGAGGCAAGCCAACCTCTGGACCGCCGCAAGCCCCCGCACTGATGCACCGAAGTTAGTCTTTGGCCACCAGACTAGTGAACCATAGGTCATGGCCGGTCTCACCACAGCAACATACAGCCAGTGCAAAAGCCTAGGATGCAGTCCCCATGTAGTGCCAACCATTCGTCTGCAAGTCATGAGTGACCACTTACCTCGATCAATCACCCTTTGCAGCTGCGGTTCCCACCTCAGTGTCTTATCAAGTACCACACCCAAGTACTTGACCTCGTTCTGCAGATTTACCTCTGTGCCCTGCAGATTCAAAGGTTCCAGCCCGAGCAGGTTCCTCCTTCTTGTGAACGGCACCACCACTACCTTGGAGGGGTTGATGGCAAGACCCACCTCCTTGCACCAGTCCCCCACCAGGTCCAGTGCTCTGTTCATAAGTTCTCTGATCGTGTTGGTGAACTTACCAATAACCAGAATTGCAATGTCATCAGCGTAGCCCAAAGCTAGGACACCAGAATCATTGAGACGCCTGATGAGATCATCAGCTACGAGATTCCACAGCAGAGGGGAGAGAACCCCCCCCCTGAGGGCAACCTCTTGTGGTCAGAGCGACTAATTCCTCACCTTGAAGTGAAAGAACCACTTTCCTGTTGCTCAGTAATGCTGTCGAAAACTATACTTTCTCCATATCCTTTGTATAGAGGAAAGGAAAAATTAGCAAAACTAAGTTTAAAAAAGAATTAAAAGTTAGAAACTCAGGTTTTACTTTATACTAAAGACTTTCTACAGCTCTACAGTCTTTGTAAACAGTTTGTTTACAAAATATTTACGGCAAAACCAATCAATATTCCGAGGATTTCAATTTATAGTGATCCTGATAAACGATTAAGCTGTTTATTAAACATTAAAAAAGCTACTTAAAACTGCATAAAACCCATTACACTCACTTAAAGGGGTCCTCTCACCCCTTTTATGGCACCTGGTGGTTGACAGCGTCATAGAAGTCTTAATGACAGCGGCGTTTTTTCTCAAGGATACGCTGATGACATTGCCATACTTGTGGATGTGCCCAGAATGTGTGCCTACCACCTCTGTCGAGAGGGTCTCTGGAACAGGCTAGACGATCCACATGGCCACACCAGAATTGTAGGGATAGCTAGGAGCGACATTTTGGATATGCCCTCTGAATATCTTCCGAGAAATTTCTCCTTTGGCAGGTCATTCCGAATTTATTTTCCTCTGCGGGATGACTGGAAGAGTGGAGCTTGACCATTACCTCCCTACGACCGGGAGTGGTTCACTGATGGGTCCAAGAGTTGTCGAGGCACAGGAGCAAGCATATTCGGGGTGCAAAATAACGCTCGGTCGGGTATTCCTATGGGAACTTTTCCCACTGTTTTCCAGGCTGAGATCACTGCCATTATGGATTGTGTTAGGGATGTTCTGAGGCTAGGACATCCATCAATACTTTCTCTGATAGTCAGGTGGCCCTTAGAGCATTGGAACTGGTTGAGTTCAGCTCTAGAGTTGTATGGAGTTGTATGGAGGTTTGTGTCTGGCACAAGACGCAATGAAGTCATCCTTTGTTGGGTTCTAGGGTACTCTGGAGTAAATGGTAATGAATCAGGGGATGGGCTGGCCAATAGGGCTGCATCATCTTCTCTTTGTGGGTCTCAGCCCTTTTGTGGTGTATCCTGCGCTACGGCATTTTATTCTATCAATTTCTGGGCGATGGAATGCCATAAGAAAAGATGGGTGGAGCTCACTCTGCATAAAATAAGTAAGCTTAATCTATATTCCCCATCTCTACAGGTTGCTAATAGGTTCCTGAAACTTGATAGAAAGGCTGCCAAACTTGTCAAAGGTAACGTCACTAGCCACGGTAATCTGAGGAAGCATCAACTGCGCATGCGAGTCTTTGATGGAGGCCCTCTGTACAGGAAATACTATTTACAGGAGAAAACTGCTGATCATCTACTATTTGATAGCATAGGGCTGGCAGAGGTGAGGTCCTCTGCTCTAAGCAATTTGGTAAGGAATAGTGCCTCACAACAGATGTGAATGTTGCAGTTTTCCAGGTCTTCACTTAAAATTTTTTTTAAATGAAACTTCACTGAAGCACCCTCAAGGGAGCAAACGAGGAGGTTCCCTTGATAAGATAAAGAATTTTGCATTTATTTTATTACAAAAATTAGTATGTGTTAAAAAAACATTTTCTAAGCTGTATATTAACGGAGTATATTATTCGTCATTAGAAGTCATTTAAACTTTGTAATGTTATTTCTAATGTACAAAAAAGATTAGAAGATTTAATAAGTTTATTTATTTTAAGCAAAATCAATTAAAATGCAACAATTATAATATCTATAAATCAACATCGGCTATTGCTCAGTCCATTCGATTGACTATCATTGCCGTCTGCTAATTGGTTAGTTCGAATCTGAGATTAATATAAATAAATATTTATAAGTGTTGTGCATTTTAAATATACATAAATTTCTAAATATAAGTCAACACTATAAAAAACTATAACACGAAAAAATAAAAATTAGGTATTAATATAATTTACAGGTGAAATGTTTAGTTTTTTATACACACTTTGTTTTATTAATCACAAAACTATTTTTCATTTCTACAAAAAACGCTTATATTTATTTTTGTTTCTTATTTAAATTCTTCCTTATCACAAATATATATTTATTGTTAAATTTAATAATTTGATCTTTACATTAAAAACTGTATTTTTTAAAAAAAAAAATTATTTTGTCTGTTCATAGATCAAAATATGTGACGAAATTTACGAAAATCTCAGATTTTCCCGTACCTGAAGGGGACAATTCTCACTCTCCTTTTAAGGAATATTTCGTTGAAAAGATTTTCTTTTTGCATTTCGGTCTCTTCATTAAAATATTATTTGTCATAAAGAGAAAATGTCAAAAACAATACTACCCAGAAACGATGAATAAAATACACCATTTTATTCTTCTTGAAAATAAATTTAACACAAAAAATCCTTATTATTTTAAATAATATGATTAAATTTGGTGTACAGCTTCATCTAGTAATGATCTTGTACGATAAAATGTTTAAAAAAGTTGATAAAATGTAAAAAGTTGAAATTTAAAACTTGAACTTAGTTGGCTTAGGCGGTCTGCAAAGAGGTGAGTGGCTCAGAGAGAAACTCGTCGACAGAGTAAAATGCCTGTGTTTTGGCTTCATTCAGTTTGGAGCATTTACGCTGGAACCAAGCCTTTGTCTGGTCAAAAGCCACCTCCTATTTACCAACCAACTCAGCCAGACTTCGCCCTCTACTCAAGAGGGTAGTATCATCGGCGAACATTAGGGTACTGCTATCCACTTTTAGGTCATAATGTGGACCAGAAACAATAGGGGCCCCAGAACAGACCCCTGAGGAACCCCGAAATGGACAGTTTTTGTTGCTGAGGTTGAGCCACCTCCATAAGACGACACAGCTCAAGCTGGACACTCGTTACTAGCCTACCGACCGTGTTGCAGTGTTCGAGCTTTGTGTTGGACCCGTTTCCTGTTGGTTGGAGTGCCGGTTAGTGCGTGATCTTCGAGACCCTCTGCCTTCCCTATCCTCGTTGGAGTCACAATTGGGGATTTGATTGGATTTTGAGATGAGGTGATATGTTTAGTTTAAACCTTTTGAAACACGAACAATTATTTACTGAACCCAGCTAAATTACCCTTTCCACATTAACCAGGCCTAATGGATAAAGAATTATATTTAGAGGATTAGGGAAAATTGTATAAAAATCTATTATAGTTCAAGGAAATCATCCTAGCAGTTTTATTAGTTAATTATTCGGAACTACATTTATTTCAGTATTATATTAGGCCTAGTAATATACTATAGCTTACTGCAAACCGCCAACTAATTTATTAATACGCGTATACGGTAAACAAGTAATCCAGCAACAGCGCATGGCTTTATACAATATTTTGCAAGGCAGTGAGGTGTAATGGCACTTTTCCTAGCGAACTGATGGAATCTAGACCTGGCCTTTAGACCCTAATGATCACGAATAACTTTGGTTAGGTTTAAGTATTGTGGTGGCCACCAATCTAATTGCTTGGGGTTCAAACCCTATTATTAGGATGAACTTATTATTGTGATCTATTTATTCATCATACCTATTTATTCAATATATTTATTATATTTATTTATTTAGCTTGGTCTATTGATCTAAGACAGGTGAAATTGCTTTCTCCAAATTATTTGCATGGTCCCCCAAATTATTTACTACAGTTTTGCTCAACATGGGGTCGATATAATTAATTCAATCTGTGCTAATCAGAATTTATGGAATGTTTAGAAGGTTTTGCATGTATTAGACTATCCTATTTATTGTCATTATTAATTTGTCATTGTGTCTTGTACTTGCCATCGTGTTGAGGCATGCTTGTATAGTTCTTATTTTTACAGTTTTTAGTAGTCTAAGTTTCCAATATTTACTTATCTGTGCGATTGTGAATGCTTTGCAAAGTAAGGTAAATATTACTTTGAATGGTGGGTGTGGTGAATCTAATGGAGTTGTGAGTAATTTGTGCTTACTTTGAATTGAATGCGCATCCTGTAAGACTGATTTTACTGGAATCAATGAAAAAAATGCAACAGCGTTTAGTGTCTAACCATTATAAATTGCATCAAAATTTTACAAGGATCAAAGTTATAACTTTCAGATTATTAAACGATACTGAACTACTTAAACTGTTAGTATAAAAGTTGTCTATACAATTTTTAACAATATCCTTCTAAAATATTCAACATACCTCATCTCATCACTTACTCGTTGTCGCACTTATTATAACTAAATTAATATTCAAAAACACTTTGACAAATACCTACCGGTAATTAATTACAAATGTATAGATTCAACTCTTTCCAGTACTCAGAACCCAACGTGGTTCAATGGAGCCGTGTTAAACGTTGGTGCAATAACGTGAATGTGTCGGTCCGTGTCCTGCAGTGTCCCCGCGCTTACTGAGTTCATGTAGGGGGGGTCTCTGGTTATGGGGTGGTTTCACCCTCGCACCCAACTTAAGGCTGCCATTACATGCAAGCATTTACAGTTCTAAAAGTTCGCTCTTCCATCATTTGAAGCGATTCAGGATTGCCCACAATCTTATTTTTATTTAACTTTTTTGTGACAATGTTCTTAGATTGTAGGAGAAACGAAAATTTTGCACTCGAGTTTGAACTAATACATCGGGAACGTATTACACAATTGTGGAAGAGGATTTGAGTTTTTTTATTTCAAACGTATATAAATGCAATATATATGTAATGTGTATGTATACGTAGTGCAATGTATATGTATATGCAATGTATACAAAACCATCTGCAATACACATGATTGCAGATGGTTTTAACAGATTTTTAGGTATCAATATACTCGTAGTTTTACTTATTACTAGCAGTAAGCCCGTTTATTATATAGATTGTATGATTCAGTGTATGAACTTATAGATAACTACGTATTGTAATGACAAAGCATATACCTGAAAACTTGAACTAATAAATGCAAAGGAAAACATAAATTCTCAGCTCTATTATAAGGCATTCATTAAAAAATGAAAAATGAAAATCAGGCCTATATTAACTAGGAAAATTTGTCTCTTAATTAAAATTTGTTGTACGTTAAAATAACTTAGCAATTTTATATTGTAATTTTTAAATAGGTTTAGTTATCAATATAAACTAACTAAAATATTTATTTTAATCTGACAGTTGATGGTTATTTATTTTTACTAAAGAACTTATAGATAATATTTTTGAAGTGTCTTCGCACGTCCAAATGTACATATTCATACTCGGGTTAGGTTAAAAGATATTATCAACTATTTCCAGAAACGATGAACCTCTATTGTCCCTGGATACAAATTTTTCTTAAAAACGCGTTTTTCTAACAAAAATTGACATAATGTAAAACGGACGTGTTCGGTAACGGTGCACATCGACGTGCAAATAGCCTCTACCTAATATTTTCTTTAAAACTTTTATAAATAAGTAAAAAATGTCCAATATTGTTCAAGCATTGCTTTTTGAGTATAGTGCTATTTTATTTTTATAGTGCGTGGGTCAGTTATATATTAAACAAAAGCCTTCTCTAAAAGGTATAGGAAAATAAGTTGCATAATTGTGGGTGCTCTTGTTTTTACGGAGAAACGTTAAAAAAATACCTGCTTCAGCGTTACAGAAAGACAGGCAGATGAAATAAGGCAGGGAATAAGACGTAAAAATATCATACTTCCAAGCAATTTACTGAAAAAAGTTACCGTCCGCGAAAACTTAGTTTGGGGCGAGCGATAATACGCAACTGTAAAACCTTTCTGTACGATGTCATGGTAGGCCTACAGTACTTAGAAAAATGTTTGTATTTACTTCTCCGTGGCAAATAGGTTAGATCATGAATGTGTCTAAAAGGGAATGGTTTCAGTTCTTTAAAACAGGTGTTCTTATTCTGTTGTATTAAAATTCAATGTAATAGCTCTGGTAGTTTCTATGGAAACCTGTTACATGTTTTTCATCTTACAAATCGCCAACACCCCCCAGAGCTAAGACATCCATATCGAAATTCGACCAACCATTGTTATAAAGGAAGCAAATGCTTAGAAACAAAAATCAATAATGAACTTTTTCCCTCGAAAACAATAAAGACGGCAACTTCAACAGTAGGCCTGTAATATACTGCAATTTTTTCTTGATTGGACAGTTTTTTTACTGATAATACATGAAAATAATGTCTATGACGTGTTTTTATTAAAGGTAATCTTGTGTTTAAAGCCTTTCACATTATGAAACCTTAACATGCAGTAAAGATTATTTTGGATTTATTTTGCTCTCACGGTCGTTTTTATCTGTTTCTAGTGTATTTTAGGTTAGCTTTGCCTTATCCACGATTTCGATTATAAGCTATCGGTTAGTCACCTGTTACCGCGGTTAATCGGGAGTCTACTGTCTCGAGCATACGAATAATTCTGTAATGGTATTAATTTTGTATGAATTTAAATTTAAATTTTCTTCACAATAACTTAAAAATGTAGACTTAAAAAATAAATGATAGTATTGCGTTTGCAGCTAGAGTTCACAGAACGATTGCTAAAGTGCACTTAAAGACAAAAACCCAGTGTCATTTCACTTTTTCACAACTTATAAAACTGTAATTTTAGAATTATTTCAACTGAGAGCCTTTCCCACTCGGCTGAACATTTTTCATTTGATACTATATAAAACTATTTTAAATAATCTTCAATTAGCTCTTTTTTAACAAATCGAATAATCCGTTCCCAAGATTTTAAAGTTCAAATACAGGAAATATTTATGTCCCCAACAGTGAGCTGTAATTGGAAAAGTTTTTAAGAAGCTTTGGAAAATATCTGCGGGAAACACATTAAAGTGGCACTCTGGTAAAAAGAGAATCTTGGAAAATGGGTTCTTCGTTGAGCTATTAAAATTTAAAATTAATGTGAACAAATTGATGTTTGTACAATTTTTACATAAACATGTCTTTCATATCAAAAATGTAAAGACAAAGTATCTTCTTAAAGTCAATAGTTTTTTATGTATTTGTTGAGACCAATTCAGAAGAATCGTTGATACAACAAAATATGTTCATTACTTACGAATGAACATGAATTTACAGGCAAACAATTCTAAAGCGCTCACATATTGATCAATTTATAATAATTCTAAAATAATAATACGGAAATACTTTCATCTTTTCCTTTGCTAAATGAATCCTAAAACTAGATAAAAAATCACTTATAATTTGCATCGATGCAAGTACAGTACAGATTTAAATTATTTTTCTTTAACTATAAATCCTTCACGCAAGGATGATATTTTAGTTGGATTAACTGTGTCTAAAACAACAATAATTATAAACTGTGTTAGTGGAGTTGATAAAATTATTGTTGCTGTTTTACCATGCATCCATTACAATTATAATGAACCAGTTTGTATTTTAGTCAAACGTAAACTTGACCATAAATAATTTCTCATTCGCAGAAATATCGCAGAAATATAAAACCTAGAAATATTTGTTGTCTAGATTATTTCATGCATCTGATTCAACCAAATATTAAGTAGAGGACATCGAACAATACGGACATTGCAACACTCTCTCCATGACAAAAAGTAACGATTTTACAGCCCAATTAATGATGGCCGGACGGTTGTGATTGGCTGCTACATTTGTCAACAATTATTGTTGACACTAATTAACATTGAATAAATAAAATTACTTATTCTCCGTATTCAGCTGTGTTCCCAATCCTATATGTCACGTTTTCGCTACGAAAATTATATTCCCATTCTAAAAACACATTCCAGTGTTAAGAATAGTTCGATGGAGGATATATTTTTGACAGCACTCAAATTTGACAGTGGAAAATATAAATAATCAATTTCTTCCATATTTCCAAACAGTTTTCCATGAAACTTGGCATACAGTGTAAGGTCTCATCACCTAACAAAGCCATTCAAAAAGCTTAGTAAGACAAGGGGGTTGCTCCCTATAAAGTTCTAGCAATTAATTAATTTAACTTTCTTTCTCTTATTGCTATCTTAAGAAAAAAAAAGTAAGTTTCGTGTAACCTTCTGGCCAAGGTCTAATGAGTTTTCAGGTCGCAACTACTGCCTCTAACGTGACCTAACGACTACTTATGTAGCCGGGACCAACGGCTTAACGTGCCTTCCGAAGCACGGTTATCGGCTATCTTAAGAAATTCGATGATTATTTTTACTTTCTCCCCTTATACATAGTATATGGAGAAAGTATTGTTTTCGTCAAAATTTTCGAATTTGAGTTGAGGGTGGATATATCCGTTTTGGGGTCCCCTGAATCCAAAAAAGTGGGTTTTGACGTGATATCTGTCCGTCCGTGTGTCTGTCTGTGTGTGTGTGTGTGTGTGTGTGTGTGTGTGTGTGTGTGTGTGTGTGTGTGTGTGTGTGTGTGTGTGTGTGTGTGTGTGTGTGTGTGTGTCTGGATGTGTACAGAGCTACAGCCTACCCCGTTGGTCCGATTTAGATGAAATTTGGCATGTATATATATAGTCACCGTATCTCCAGGCGTTTTTTTCATTTTTTTGAATTTTTGATTCATTAGTTTCTATTCATTAGAAACTATTCATTAGTTTCTCTAAATCCTTGGTGAAATTATATACTAGGAATTAGCCCTCCTTTGTACGGGTTGTATGATTTAGTGTTAAGAACATAAATTTATAAAAGATAAATATATTTATCGATCTAAAAGAAGAAGTTAAATATATAAAATAAAGTCGTGTTAGCTACACCTCGAGAACGGCTGGACCGATTTTAATGATCCCTGATGTTTTGGATTCGCCTCTGCTCCGAGTAGGCTATAGGTATAGTCACGTTGGGGCTAAGCCCCGCTGGCCTGTAAAGTTTGTATATGTTAAGCTAATGAGGAAAATACGAGGTGCATTTTGATCATATGAATTACAGCTGATTTTTTGTTGCTTTATTTGCACCAGTCGGCAGCTAACGTCATTGTGCGTCATTTTCAGCAAATGTTTGTGATTGTTTTGAAAAAAAAACATTTATAGATTTGACTGGTTGTTTTAGTTAGCAGAGTGTAACTAAAAAGATAATAAATACCTTAGTCAGTCTGCAGTTCAAAGATTGATTTTGTGTTACATGTTTCGGCTTGCATTTTCAAACAATTTTCAAACAATTACAAAATTGTGTAAATAAAACCAACATAACATGTACAACACAACGTAACAAATAATAAGTAGTTAATATTAGATTAAATTAAATTATAATTAAATTTAGACACCCGTCACTAGCACTACTTATCCGAGAACAGATTGTTAGGAAAGTTTAAATTAAGTTGTATTACCTTTATTATCAGCGGTCAGCTGTTATTAAGGTGGGGGCTATTAAGATTAATTGTATAATTTGTATGTTTTTGTTTTGTGCAAATGTAATTATTGAATGTTAGATTATGCATGTATTACTATTAACAATGCCGCGATTCAGAATATAAAATCTTTCTTAAAATACGTATTGCTGTTTTATTAAGGTTTGGGTTTAGGTTGTATTTAAACGTTGCGAATCAATCCATTTAGATCTGTTTGTTTTGTGGGAATGTCATTAATATGGTTCTCGTATCAGGACTTTTACTAACTATACCACAGCCCAGAATATCTCTTCTTTCACAACAAAGCTGGTATGATATTTGACTTCGAAACATGGCAAATAATCAACTGAAGAAGAACCTGCTAGGTGGTACGAAGTGCTAGTGAATATATATATTTATCTTAAATCTGACGGTCTATATAATAAATAAATAAATATTTATTTATTTATTTATTTACCTTAGACTAATCCGATCGACTAATCAAATCCGATAACTAATCCGATCAAATCCGAAACAAATCCGATCGACTAATCCGATAGACTAATCGATGTTGTGAGCGATGGTCGATGGATGTAATGTTCACTTGTGTGGATTAACGTCCACACTAATGAATACTACGTTACTCACAAATACCATCCTCATACAGTAATTAGACCAGTTCGTAATTAAGAGGCAGTGGTTCAGGCTGCAAGTTAAACTGTAAGTCCCTTAGAAATGCCAGTGACTGTTGGACTATTAGTTAACAGTCCTGTTTAAGGAAGATGTCAGCGTTAGTCAGTAACAAGACTACAAGATCGTGCCGCAATCATCTTACACTCTATCCTCATTCATACTTGGCTTAAAATACCTGGACAGGTTGACATTTCAATTAACTCACTAAAAAATCTAAAATAGATCAAAGTAAAAAAAGGAAAATATTAAGTCTCAAAACAATCATTAGGTATTAACTTTACAAATTAGGTATATTAGATTAAATTAGAAACAATTGTATCATTAGTGAAATTTGGTTTACGTAAAGACAACATTTACTATTGAATGGTTTTAAAATAGTTTTAATTCAATTATCAATATAACTAATATTAATTTTAATCTGACAGTTTTTTTTCTTTCTGTTAAATTGCTTAATAAATCACATGTTCATAAAACTTCATAAAAGTGAGTTTTTAAGAGGTGATTGTTTTATTTATATGTTGTGGGCAGTTAAAAAATAAAGCCCTGCTCCAAATGAAAATGAGTTTCATCACAGTGGGTGTACTCCTTTCCACGGGAAAGCGTTACGAAAGGACCATGTTTAGCGGTACAGAAAGATATATAGACAAATTGATGGACAGACAGCCAGAAATTGAGAGCCCTTTTAAAGAAGGGATTTTAAAACGTAAAAATAACGTAATTCTAAGCAAACAGACAAAACTCTAATTTTATTAGCAAACTTTGTATTAACTGTGCAATAATTAATAGTTATATCATTGATTAAGTGTCTAAAGATTGAAGTACAATGTATACTATTTCCATTCCATTGCTATGCAGTTAAAAGTACAATGATGCAGTTTCCTGCCAACTGTTCCTGCCATACTGTTTATAATTTTACCAAAAATACAATTCAATGTTGAGTTGAACCTTGACTTTCAATTAAATACGCGCTTTTCTAAAAGGTTTGTTTAGTGTAAATACTGCAGTGCTCTCTCATGAGTAAATTCCCTCATAAGAATGGTTGGTCCCATACAATGGTAGTACCTACACAATGTACTATTGACAAGTAAGGTAAGTTTTGATTCACTCTTAACATTTGAATGGGTTCAGTCATGTAAACTGAATCTAACCTTTAAGTATGTAAATAAAGGTTTCAACTTTATTACTTCCTACAATTTTACAGCTCATATTATTTATATAACATTTTGAGTCATCGAGAGGTCAATGGAGGCGAGGAGAGGAGTGTGTCTTTTCCTTACCTTTGAGAAAATTGGAAAATAAGGAAAAAATTAATAACATTTGAGAAAATGTTATAATATAACTAAAAAAACTCTAATGTGTAACTCCCTTGGCGAGCAAATTTATATGTAATATACAGACAGGATTCTGTAAATAACACCATTCGACATTTACTTATGTTTTATGCCTTGTGTATTTTTTTGTGTTCATTTATAAATTTTAGTACTTCAGGACTTTCTTTGTACTTCCTCAATTTACTATTAACCTTTTTAACTGATACAAAAGTATATTGAGGTTTGAAATTTGAAATGAAAACAAAATCAAAGTCCATTTGTTCAAAATTTTTAAGGGCTACCCTTTAAAATTCCAGATTTAATAAATATAAATCAGGTCTGCGTACTCAGTAAAGTTTCATTAATATATGCATTATTTGAGACAGTAAAAACTTTATAACTTAATGTCAAGGCAGTACTATGGACGAAATTCGTAAATATCCTTAGTACTACTATTAGTACTAAGAACCAAAAACCCGTAAAATCTTCAGTGTTTATTATTAAAAACTTTATGTCTATTATAATTACGTTTAAAAAATCAATCATTCTTCAAATATTTCTAATAAACGACTACGAATTTTACGGAAGATTGGGTTTAAAATACATTGAAATTCATTGATGGTTAAGGTGGGTTTATGTTATTTAAATTTTTTAATTCCGGACATTGACGCAACGCAATCGTGATACATTACATTTCGACATAACATAACACGGTTTATAATAAGTGTAAAATTAATAAATAAAGAGAACTCCTGTAAATAAAGTTTTCCCAAAAATTAATAGACAAGCTAATATTTATATAATGAATATGTAATATCACATTCTGTATATAGTTGTCCTCAAGGGTACAACGGGCAATTAAAACTGCCGAGGACCTCATATCACCTCCTGGAAACTGGGAGTACGCCTATATTTAATTAAATATACAGTATCTGTATTCCATACTTTTATACATTAAATAAATATTTGAAGTTCACACTAGACGGTCGTATGCGGTTTATTTGGGGAAATGATTAAGCTATAAGTTCTATGATGTAAATGAAATTGTATAATATTTTATTTAAGCTGTCAATCTGATGTTTTTCGTTCAAGTCCAATGTTTAATTTAAGCGAGTAATGATAACTCACCTTGGACCCATGTTATGAACAATATTTTTTGCCAGACTGCATGAAATGTTGAGTTAACTACTGTACAAACCAAACATTTTATAGACGTAAGAGTTGCTGTCATCTTGATCTGCAAGTAAACAATGATCCTCAGTAAATGTGAATAAATGTACATGTGATTATTATTAACTGTTAATAATAATGAATTACTACTGATAACTCAACATTGACACTCGTATTTTAATTTTTTTCATTCTAATAACGAATAGCTAATTATTTTAATCATGAAATTTAGCTGAATCTTTATCTCCCTAGGGTGGAAAAGATTATCGACCCGCAAAGCATATATTGAAAACGGTCGTTTTCGCAGGAGTGTGACGTAAAATAATTACTTTAAAAATTACTAACCTCTTAAAGATCAAGAACGCCGGTGCGTCCTATGCCCGTCTCATTACATTTCATTAATAAAGTAATTCAACAAAAATGTAAAATTTAAAAAAGAACTCATGCCCCTTCCTTATAACCACTAACCACAAAAGCAAAACAGGAGTGTCTACTGTAATCCGTCTAACAGAGCCGGTTGTTTTCTGTAAATGTTAGATAAAAACTCGGACCTGCATGGGTTAATGCCTAATGTGGTAAGCCTATCTTTGTTCTAGATTTTTCTCAAAAAATTAATCTACATACAGAACTGACACGAACATGGTGCAAAGTCTTTTGATTGTATCGTATAAACTATAATACCAAAAATTTTAAAATAAATATAAAAGGAGAAAGAGGTAATCTTTCAGTCCTTTCATTTCAGTAGCACACCAAGAGAAGGGATGTTTTCAAATCAAAGTCTTTTAAAATTATTTCACAGTAAAGATTGCATTTACTTCTTAGCATCTCTTTCAAATATTTTCAAACCTACTATACACGTCTTTTCGTTTCATCTAGGTTGTTTTGATGTGGAGAAATCTATTAATTTTAATCAGCGATTATTGAAATATATATTTTGCAGTAAGCTATTACTGAATGTTCTTGATTTAGATTGAAAATAGTTGAATCTGAATGCTAGTATGTTGCCTATTGAGATAGGCTTATCACATTAAGTATTTTTGTTACTACGTATTTTACGTAAAATTTTTTGTAAATTTTTTGCTCGTTTTATTGTAGATTTAGCGATTTACGAGGTTCGTATACTAAGGAAATGTTATTTACCTTTATTTTCAATACCTACGTGTCACATATTTCGGGCGGAATAATAAAATTTGGAATGAGTCCTTTGTTTTTAAAGGTACAAGGTGTTTTCTAAATATTAGAGAAGCGAAAACGCTTCTCTAATATTTTTCTGGTATTCATATATATATCTTTATATAAACATTATTATAATTATCTTTAAATTCTCTCTTATCATTGAAATACCCCCGTCGCAGCAGACCTGCGTACTCAGCGAATTTCCAAATCAATAACATAATAATAATAATATATGACTAGTTTTATCATTATCTGTCAATAAATAATATGAGTATTATTTGCCTACTCTCCATAAGACTAACATGGGAAGGAGTGTGCGTGTTTGCTGCTGTGAGGAACGCTGAAAGTGGGTGTTTCAAGCGTAAACAATTGATATTTTGACTATTTATATCAAGTTTCATCAACATGTAAATAAAAGGAGTCAATAAACAAATAAAGGAGTTTATCCAAACTCTATATGATTAACATGGGAAAAGAGTATGCAGGTTTGCTGCCATGATAAACACATAAACTATGATTTTTAAGCATAAATAAATATATCTCAACCACATGAAGCTAAATATTAAGTTTTATCCGAAAATATTGATTAATATGGGAAATATTAATTTTTCCTTATCCTCCATAAGATTAACATTGGAGCCCCACAAAACAACGTACTGTGTTTAGATTTTTTAATATCTCGGTAACCGTTGGAAATAGAGAAAAACTTTAAGGAACTTAATTGTGTACTTTTTAAGTTGATTCTAATGGTGAAATATAAAATTAGAAATTTTTAAAAATTACATGTGAAAAACACAAAAAACCCCATTTTGGGGTACAAAACCCCCCCAAACTACCCGTTCCCATTGACCGATATGTCTGGTTTACGAACTCGTCCGAGCACTTGTAGGAATACACGTCTATACTAAATTTGGTCTTGATCGGACCATTTTACGAGAGTTATCGTGTTCACAGACACACACACACACACACACACACATATATATATATATATATGTGTGTGTGTGTATATATATATATTATATAAATTTTAACGACTATTGTTTTTGGACTCTAGGCACCTAAAGACGAAAAAATAACATGGTCCCGGGCTTAAGTCTTACCATGAGACCTACGGTAATAGCTTCTTCCCAATGGGAAATTCGCTAAAAAGGAACTAGAATTTACAGGTAAGTTCTTACAAACCCTATGAAATAAGTTTTAGGACGCAAAAGTAATTTCAACAAATGCCTATATAATACAAATACAGTTGCTGTTGATTAAATGCATTTTGCAGTATAACTCAATTTGATTGCTTACATTTATTATGAAATATTTAACTATGGCCAATAAATATTTTTCAACCGTAATAGAAATTAATTGTGATTTAGAAACGCATTGTTACCATTGATTGATTGATACAAATGTTCACATTATATTTTTAAGTATGATTTAAAACCAGCATTAAGGGTGGTAGTAATAACTTGAAACATATACGAGAACCAAGATTTTGAAAGTTAATATTTCGGTTAAAACTTTCGATGAATAGGTGTCAAATCGAAACTTACATCTGTATGAAAACAAAGTGTGGTTTCAATTTACATCCCGACTTCATCGACATTGATGTTTTACTTCCACGAACTCGTATAGTATAATATTTTTAATGGACGGTAGTTTCGTGTAAAAACACGAGTTTTATTTTAAATTATGAAATATTTTACGTCAGCTAAAACATTTTTAGTATTTTTTGTTAATTCCTTCAATATCAGGATTTGCTCTTCACGCCATTACAAAATTGTGATAAGTTTATTCTATAGATCCAAATCCTACGTGATTGGTTCATTACAATTTTTAAGGCATTCAGAAATTCCTTTAAATCCAGAAAATTTATCTGGCATGCAATATTTTCTGTAATATTTTTTGAGATCAGGTGATGTTTTGGGATGCGAGGATCGCAGTATGGAGAGCTCCAAAATCTAGACTTACTTGGCTTTACTAGCTCTATACATGTAATATTTGAAGACATTAGAGGTAAAATATTAAACTATTAAAACAGCTATATGATGTAGCTGTTGGAAGACTCATTATAATAATTTGCGTTAACTTACACTCGCAATAAAAGTTGCGACGAACACGAAGCTTATGATGTAGACACGTGGTATTTCTTACACCCATTTACAACTATTTTGACGCTCCAACTTTGACTGCCAAAAAGAATATTCAAATAATGTTCACGAGTGTAGCCGCAAGTTTACGGCGAGCTTCTGTACCAGAACACTCTGACAGGTGGCGCACCCTGCCGCTCCGGGCTGTAATAACACGTTACTGAGCAGCTGAGGACAACAGTACGAAAGGTCAAATTAGCTCTACTGAGGGCCGCTTTATTTTTAGAAAATAACCGATGCTTTATTGTGATAACATATAAGATACTTGAAATTATCGAGCTATAATGTGTTTTTATTTTACAATCGGCTATAGTAATCTGGTAAATATTTCTCTTTACTCTAGTTTACTGGCTACTAACTTAAACTAGATTTGGGGAAAGCTGTTTTTATGTCGGGAATTTCATTCAACGGATAATATTTCGCATCTTTGAAACTTTACACGAGACTGAGGAATGGAAAAATGATTTTTGTTGGATAGCCTATTGCTAAAGGAGAGAATTGATCCTGAGACAATATCAAAACGGAAGTAAATATTACCTGCCGCTGGATGTGACATTTCATATTACATCCGCTGTATATCGCCTTTCACTAAAATTAAATGTTACACTAGATATTCTCTAATTAAAATATTTTGACATGGATATATCTTAGCTCTGGGGGGTGTTGGTGATTTTTAAGATGGAAAATATGTAACAGGTTTCCATAGAAACTACCAGTTATTGTCTTGAATTTTTCATATAAATAAATAAGAACATCTGTTTAGATGAAGTGAAAACATTACCTTTAGACATATCCATGATCCAACCTATTTCCCACAAGGAAGTAAATATAAACATTTTTTACTTAAAATTGACTTTAAATTAATTTACAATCAATTTAATTTTAATTTACGCTGAGAAGTTTTTTTTTATAAATGAGAATTAAAAAAACATCAAATTACATTTTAATGACATGTTTCATATTCAAGATAATGAGTAAATTACGTATTGACTGACGTAAATAACATGTAGTAGGCCCTACCAGATCCCAAACACTAACCCAAAGTTCTTCGAATTCCGTAGTGTTTGTGGCGTGTAATATTTACAAACGTTAGGACTTAATGAAGTCGTGGATTCAATACTCATTACCCACTTCTGAGAAATTAGAATGCCATTTGTAGTGCCAAAGCCATACTTAACATATGGATATACGAGTGTGAAACACCTAAAACCAATTATGTTATGCGTAATCAGGGCTTTAGAGTTAATATATTAATTAAATTATTAATTCTGTTTGGAAAATTATCAGTAGCAGCTTCATTAATGGGTAATTTACGGTCCTACTTGGAGGTCACGAATTGTGAATAGGTATGAGCAATGGATGGGATATTCTCTAGTGTGGATTAACGTTCTTACAATTGAATACTAAGTCCATCCGCAAATTCCATCTTCATGATTAGACCAGTTTGTAATACAGAGGCAGTGGTTCGGACTCCACCTTAAACTGTATGTTCCTTAGATATGCCATTGACTGTTGGGCTATTAAAACAGTTCCGTCTTACGAACATGTCAGCCTTAGTCAGTAACAAGCCTACAAGATCGCACCACAATCATCTATCACTCATTTCTCATTCACACTAGGCTTAAAATACCATGCCTTGGACAATAGACAGGTTGCCATTTCAGTAACTAACTTTACTTTCCTATAATAAAAATGCAAAACTTGGTAATTGTTATTTAATAGTACAATTATTAATCCTCAACTTCATAATTCATCTTTATTAGGATATCACTTTATTCATATGTCGAATCTTACGTTAAATTCACTAATGTGTCATCACTAATATTTCAATTAATTGAAAGTACATTATATAATATCTTAAATTTCAGAATTCCTTCAAATTTATTATAACGTTAACGCAAGGTGCGAGGTGTGACTATTGAACTACAAGACTAGCGCTGCGCCGCAATAAGTAGAGTATGCTCACTGCACTTTAGCCGAGAAAAATAAAGAGTATAGAAGTTAAAGCGATTTCAAGATGGCTTATGGATGGAAAATATGGATTTTCTCGATTATCCGTGGACGGATTTCGTTCAACAAAGTATCTTTAGATTTGAAATTAAAATCACAAATTTTATATCCTGTAAAATGTTATAAAGTTAATGGTTTTGTTGTGATTTAAAATATAAAAGGTTTTTAACCGCCGTCATTTTGAAAACATAAAAGCAGGCTAAATAATACTTTAAGAATAGTTTTATCTTTAGCCAATAAAATGCGTGGCTTTACTTTACAAAATGGCAGTGGAGTATGAATAACTTTTCCTTATTAGATCTTCATCGGGATCCAATAATTGGGTGTTTAATTTACGTTTATGAGTTTATTGACACTACGAGTCTCTTGATATGTAATAAATGTATTGAATCCTGAATTTTGATCCATTTTGATGTATTTTAACTGTAATATGAAATTATAAAACATGTGACTATTTTGTACAATTCGTAAATTCATTGTTGAGAAATACATTCAGTACATTCAGAAATACATGTGGTCTATTAAAAATGGTGGTCTATTATCGGTACCGCTGATAATAAATTATCAGCTAATTAATAGTTGCCATTTCATTACTCAAAAAGTGTACCTATTCTATTAAAATAAATATGTTACTGAATATTTTTACACTCTTTCGATTGAAATATTTCTACAGTTTAATCAAGAAAAGCATATAAAGATTTTTAAACCTGTTCGGACAACAGTCTAGAACTAAGCCGGACGTTAGCCCCAGGGTCTAGGGTTTTCACCTTGTAGTTGTGAACCTTGTAGATGTGATTCGCTCAATTGAAATTATTTTAAAGTCCTTGTAGTACTGACATCTTGTAGATATGATACCTAGCAGTTATGATTTACTAATTATTTTAAATATACCTTGTATAAGTGAAACATTGAAGTTATGATATTACAAATGTTTATTTAAATTTTAGGGACCTTATAGTTATGAAACGCTCCCCACAAAAAAAACAAATTTAACGGCAAGCAGACTACATACCGGAGCTACCCTATTGTTCCTTATCTGGAGACCGAGTGTTTCTCGGTAAAATATATTATATAAATGTTTATTAGACAACACAGTCTAGCTGTACTCCAGCAAAAGAGAACATTTAATTGTTTATTAAATATACTTAGTCAAATTATAAATTTAAATTAATGCTATAGGCCTACACAGTTAACATAAATAAAGTGTTAACTAATTCATGTAAACTAGTATAAAACGTTTTGTGTGAGAGTCATACGTAGAATTTTTAACATTGTAATCCTCTGCGCGACTGATTTCAATGATCCCTTTTAGATTATTTTAACGTCGGCATATTCACACAAAACAGTTTATTGTTTTTTATTAAACACAAAATATTTTTAAAATATATGCTTTATTTCACACAGCTATTTAATGCCCTTTAGTTTCTAAAATTTGCTTACTAATATGATCTTTTCTCTTATACGATAGCATACGTTAGGAATAGGCTATTTAGATTAGTTAATTAAAGTGTTTATTTTTACTAACTATTTTATACAATTTAGTTTAACTACGTGGGATGAATAATACCCCCGTCGCAGCAGACCTGCGTACTCAGCGAATTTCCAAATCAATAATATGATAATAATATTATATGTAAAGTTTTATCAATATCTGTCGATTAATATATGAGTTAGTTATTTGCCTATTCTCCATAAGATTAACATGGGAAGGAGTATGAAGGTTTGCCGCTGTGAGGAATACTAAAAGTAGGCATTTTTAGCATAAACAATTTTTATTTTGACAATTTATACCAACTTTAATCAACATCAGTCCATAAGTAAAGGAGTTTTCCTATTTTCCATATGATTAACATGGGAAAAGAGTATGCAGGTTATCTGCTGTGAGGAACACTGAAAGTAGGAATTTCTAGCATGAACAATTTTTATTTTGTCCATTTATACCAAGTTTCATCATCACCTGTCCATAAATAAAAGCGTTTACCTATTCCCTATACGATTAACATGGGAAAAGAGTATGCAGGTTAGCTGCCGTGATAAACACAAACTATGATTTTTAAGCATAAATGGATGGATCTCAACCACATGAAGATAAATATCAAGTTTCATCCAAAAGTATTGGTTAATAAGTGAAACATTAATTTTTCTTTATTCTTCATAAGATTAACATTGAAGCACTAAAGTACAACGTACTGTGTTTAGATTTTTTAATATCTCAGTAACCGTTGGAGATAGAGAAAAACTTTAAGGAACTTAACTGTGTAGTTTTTCAAGCTGATTCCAATGGTGAAATATAAAATTAGAAATATTTAAAAATTACATGTGAAAAACGCAAAAAACCCCATTTTGGGGTACAAAACCCCCAAACTACCCGTTTCCTATTGACCGATATGTCTGGTTTACGAACTCGTCCGAGCATTTGTAGGAATACACGTCTCTACCAAATTTGGTCTCGATCGGACCATTTTTACGAGAGTTATCGTGCTAACAGACACATATGTATGTATGTATATATATATATATATATATATATAAATTTTGACGACTATTGTTTTTGGACTCTGGGCACCTAAAGAAGAAAAAATAACATGCTCCCGGGCTTAAGTCTCGCCATGAGACCTACGGTAATAGCTTCTTCCCTATAGGAAATTCGCTAATAATGTTTGAAATATAATTCAATAAATATTTGGTGATTATCTTTGAAGTTTCACTATAATCTCGATTTAATAAAAACTAATCAATTTCCCATTTGGTCAAAAATACCATTGTCTGAACGAAATGATGACAAACGGTTTGTTATGAAAAGAAGATTGATGAGTTGAACCATTGGAGCAAGTTCGCTTCAACACATTACACATCTAGCTAGCAGTTGAGCGAGGGCTACGAATGATTGATATCGATGTATTCACTATACATAATTCAGATTGTTCTTAAATCTAGCCTTTCATTGAATATAAAACTCACAAACAATTTCTAAAAAACATAAAAATTACGATTTTCTCCAACTTATATGTAAAGCCTTACTTTACTCTGTGGCATAAAGTACTAAAATAATATTTTTAATCCCAGGGGAGAAAAATTAACCTCATAAGATCCTCATGGGAGAAATCTGGCACACTCTTTACATCCCTTGTTGCACAACAGTTTATTGTGAAACCAGGGAAACTGTATTCCACGAAGGAAACTGTTGACAATTTCCTGAGCGACGAAAATGACTTTAATCCAATGATACACGCAATTTTTCCACTACCTACACATACAAGTAACACAAGTTACAAATTACCCACTTTTAAATAACCTGAATTACTATGGTTTTACAAGTTGGCTAAAATAACATCAAAGCAATCAATGCAAAGTGTCACCTGACTGTTCAAAAACGAGATACTGCTGTCAGCTGCTATTATTTTCAATGGTTCTTTACAGTGTTCCCGGTTTTTACCCATGTTATTCTTATAGGATTACTTTTTTTATCCCGTGGGGCTAAAAATTATATATTTTTTCTCCCTTGGAACTTAAAGTATTGTTTAAGTACTCTGTTCCAGAGAGTAAAGTACGGCTTTACATAGGTGGAGGAAAATAGCTATTTTTAGACTTTGGCGTACTTAACGTATTGCCTACGCTTCCCGTTTCCCTTGAAGACAGTGTTAGGATCGATTAGTGATAATGGGACGAAAAATGATTTCTGACAAACATTTAATAGTTAAAAAATCAAACCGTTACATATGGATCAGCTGAAACAAAAATAACAAAACCGTCATTAGGATACACCCATTATAAGACACATAATTAATTGGAATTATGCTACCGGTACGCTTTTTCTCAGACACCTGCCATATTTAGTCCATTTACCTAGTTTGGACGTGATTTTAATTTCCAGTTAGTTAGGATCAGTCCAAATGGTACAACTCCAGCCTTAAAAATCAACTATATCTTCCTCGCAAAAGCGTTGGATCCAAAAGCAAATTTTACCAACCTAATAATGTGTACATTCTGGGTTCACAGAATCGATGCTTGAATACCATTTGCTTGTTTGGAGGCTTATTGGATACCACCTTTGACTAAACATTTACCACGCTCTCAAAGCACACCGATGATTTGTAGACGTGTAGGACTTGCCCAATTCCTCAAACTGCTCTCACATTCCGTTTGTCGTAATCGGTTTACACTAATAGCATAAGTAAGATCTAGAACGTTTATTAACTAACTGCTACGAAGATATAACGTACCCCACGCCCACGCCCCCATCATTACCACGGATAACTGATCATGGCTTCAATCCGTCTTATCATTATAGCTACTTAGATAAATCAGTTATCAGAAATCAGCATAACGAACCTCTATACTGTACCTACTTATACTGTGTTCGTTCAAAAATACCTCTGCAAAAGCAGATATGCGCTATTAGCGAATTTCATATATATATATTTCGTAGGATATATATATTTAATCTCTTAACTGTAAGAATCCGCCACTGCTCAACAAGTATCCTATACAGTTTACCCACACGCGGCGGCGTAGAAAGTGCAGCAGCCGTTGTCAACGGCATACTAGCCTAATTGAGTAGACCCCTAATATCATAGAGGGAAGAATACCCAATGGATAGTCCTTCCTCTATTATAATGCCTATGGACTTTATTGATCTTAACTACAGCACTTTGAACTCGATTTGCTAGAGTAGGCCTAAATCCAAACGGATTTCATGGATCCGAGTCGGGGCGGGCGGCGGCGCATGCGTACTACAAAGACGCGTTTGACAGATGTTAAAGTCCCGTTGAGCCAACTGCTAAGTTTGGTGCACTTGGCAGTCTACTGCAAAGTGCCATTGTGCGTTGCGTATTTGGCATAGTTTTAGATGTTTCAAAAATAACTTTTTCCGGCAAGCGAGTTGTTGAAATATGACATTTGTAATAATACTTACTAAATATTTTAGTCTAAATACCTGCTTAATTTCATACCAATTACATCTTTTAAATTTCTACTGTTATTTCATTCTATATAAAGATGGCTATCGAATGGAATGATATCCATGTTAAGGTATAGAACCACACAAACCAAAAGTCTATAAAAATTGAACACTACCAAAAACTACGCAGAACGCAGTCTTGTTCATATAATCTAATTTATTTTCAGAGCCTGTGATAGATTACGTGAGCTTGAGTGGATTAAACGGCTTAATTGACTCCGGCACGATTAATTAATGTCTATTCCTACATGTGTCCTGGGGAGTTGAAACTGATTCTGAGAAGCGAGCCTTTGCGATCAGGTTGCTCTATTGATACATTTCCTTTGTTCCATGGAGCAATAAGGTTCCAATAAGTTCTTGATATGTTGTTTTTTAAATTGTAGCTTTCGTGGGAAGAAATCAAATACAGTGACTCTAGACCAGATGGTTCGGAGGAGAGGGTTCTGACCCAACATAAGGTTAATAAAGTAGAAGTATTATAATGGAAAGTGAACAATGACATTTTGCTGCGTTGCATATTGCGCTGGCACCGTATATTTACCGACTACTGACCACATTAAAATATTAATTCGTAAATATCTTTCAATTCATGGAAGTTCTTTCATTTCGAGAACTTGAAATGAACATGACGCGACCACCACCAGGCGATCGCCTACGGGTGGTCGCCTTAAGTTTTAATTTTTTTAAGTTAACGACTGGCGCGGCGGTCCGTAGGGATTCACGAATCTGTTATGGTAAAGTCTTCGACTTGACACCATTGACACCAGTGCAGTAGGCCCCTTCTCAAATTCCCTGGCGCCCGGGATTTTCTTAATCGTGTCGCGTTAATTCGTGCATTGGTTTTTATTCATATCTTATTATTGTTAAAGCCGATTTTACGTCACTTACCCTCTATGTTGTACTTGTACCAAAGAGTAAAAGATTTGACTGTTTTATGGTTTCACAATTTTTAGGCTAACATAATAACAATGTTTACATTGTCGATCAAACATTGAGCCGCCTTTAGAGAAGATTAAAACACGTTACGCGTGACGAGAGCTAGAATTTCGTTAAATCAAACTTTCGAATCACCGGACACCAGCCTGAACTACAAGCAAATTACTCGCTCGGTTATTCAGAATTCAACCATCTGGGCTTAAATACCGGTATTATGTAAAAACTTTGTCAATTAGTGCTAAAAATAAAAAATAATTCAACAATTCACAGTGGAACCTAGTTAACATTCAAATTTGTGAAAATTCCACATTGTAGCTATAGCAATATTACGATGAAGTAAGAAAGTGGTCCGAGATGAAGTGGTGATAAATGTTGAATATTTCCTCCAAATCAAGATGAAAAGCCTTATTCCAAATCGTATAAACTGGAGCGGATGACGTGACGTGTGTAGATGTCTCGGCTGTTCCCTCTTGCACATTCCCTCTTGCTTGAATACACTGAAGTAATCCCCATTTCCTCTCGGACGAATAGTCAGAATAAACACACAATCCCAATATGCAGTAAAAGTCTTTGTTATTAAAATACACCCGTAGAAGCAGAACCGCGTGCTCAACGAATGTACATTGTTTTATGAATTTCATTTAGATTATAGAAAAAGTTTTGTCATAGGTCATACCAAATTTTATAGCAGTATGTAATAAGGAGTTATCAATAAGTAAGACGATTCTCCAAGTCCATCATAAAAAATAACAAAAGAAATTAGTAAGCAGGTTTTGTGCCATGAAAAAAATTAGAAGTTGTATAAACATCGGTAAAATTAATATAAACTAAATGAAGATGTATACACAGTTTTATCATAATATTAAAAAATATGAATCAGATTTAATTCGATTAATTAATTATAATAAGAAATTTGGTCAAAACACTAACATGGGTTATTTGCTATTTTCATAAGATTATAAAGAGAATAATGCTGCTTAAACACTAAAGAATACCTAAAATTTTTAAACATTCAAAATTTTATCAATTGTCCATAAATAAATTTGTATCTCCATATGATTAACATAAAAAGAGTTGAGGTTTGCTAGATAAACACATAACTATGATTTTTTGCACATATGTATGGATCTCAACCACACGAAGCTAAAAATCAGTTACAAATATTAGATAATAAGGAAATTACAATCCTCCATAAGATTAACATTCCTAAATACAACGTATGTGTTAATATCTGGTAACCGTGATAGAGAAATACTTAATTGTGTAGTTTTTTGCTGATTCCAATGATGAATATAAAATTAGAAATTTTTAAAAATTACATGTTGAAAAACGCAAAAACCCCATTTTGTACAAACCCCCATTTTCCCATTGACCGAATGTCTGGTTTAGAATTTAGATTTATAGAATAAGTCTCTACCAAATTTGGTCTATCACCATTTTACGAGAGTTATCGTGTAGAACATATATCATATATATAAAAAAAACAAAAGAAATATTAAAATTTTTAAGCAGTTTTGTGCACCTAAAAAAAAAAATAACATCTTTAACTCTTATATAGGTAATAGTTCTTTTATCATAATATTAAAAAATATGAAAGTTTTATTGATTTGATATTCTATACAAGAATAATTTGGGGTTAATTAAGTAGGTTTTCTGTCAGGAAACCGAAAAGATTTCAGCATTAGAACATAACTAATAGCTTCATATAAAGTACTTATCTTATAAAGCTAAACCAATTTTCCAATTCCATTAATATTTTTATTTAATACTAGCGTTACCCGTCGCACGTTGCTGCGATTAACAAAACAGACCCCTTGTGAGTATGGACGTTCCTAAACTAGGACGTTCAGGAACTCTCATGTGCCAAAATGAGTAGCTATCATAACTGGCCCAAAGGAGTAAGAAAAAAATCGTAATTTGCACAAAATATTTATTTTTACATTGGTATATGATAGTACAAATAGGAAAAAATAATATCAATGGAATATTGTTACGTTGAGTTAAAAAATAATTATAATATAAAAATATGTTGGTGCTTGGAATGATTCTTTCCTTGGTCTTAAAAAAGATTCCCGCCAGTGGTGGCGGGAGCGGATTTTCAAGGTAATAAGGCATAGGTAACAAAAACAGGCCATGCCCTGCTAGGAAGTTGATGTACCTATCAGGGCGCTCAATAACATTTTATTGTTTTTTTAAAACTCGTTTTAGACTCATTTGAAGCACATTTATACCTTATAAATAAATAAAACTATAAAATTCATGAAAACGTTCCAGAATGTGTTTACTATTTTTAGCGATTTTATTAGTGACCGTTCCGGAACATACCGTTCTTACTCATAATGCGTAAAATGCATTCCTCGTCAAGAGTTATTAGGTTTAGATTCGCTATAGCAAAAATATGAAACATAATATAATTATTACCTTTCTGAAATGATGGCCTATCCAGGTATTTTAAGACAATCTACCTTTAGCCTAATAATACAAAGAAGAGGTGGTTTCTGTATGTTTGTGGATTTGTGAGTTTGTTGTGGCAAGTAAACGCGAAAAATATTGAACCAACCAGTTTGAAATCTTACACAAATGAAGATCTTAAACTCATGCAACAGATAGGCATATTCATTTCCTTAAAATCCTCTCGGGCTACGCCCTGTGAACGTCCTACGTTTCAATGTTTACATTTTCAGAGAATGAAAACATAAAATTACTTGAAATCTATGATTAGCATGATTTTGGTGAAATCCGGCCTTATTGATCCTTATAAAATTTGGGCAATTTTGAAACTCTTGTAATATAAAACTGTTTATGAATAATATTATAAAGAAGATGTGGTTTCTGTATGTTTGTTGTGGCAAGTAAACGCCATAAATACTGAACCTACCGGTTTGAAATTTTACACAAAGGTAGATCTTGAACTCATGCAACACATAGGCATATTAATTTCCTTAAAATTCCCTCGGGCTACGCCTCATGAACGTCCTAGGTTTCAATGTTTACATTTTCTGATGTCAACATCTGTTTACACTATATTTTGACAGTTCGGGAAGAAGAAGAAATAAAGTTGATTTTACAGATAAACTGCTGGATTGAAATGAGTGAATTATTAGTTCGAAATAGTGGAATGGTAGATTTTAAGTTTTCTCCCGAATACTGTCTATTACGTTAATCCTCATAATCTCCCAATATTTGACAGATGTTAATTTGTCATGTTGTAGACACTCGTGTTTTGTCAATTTGTAAACAATAAAGAATTAATCTATCTATAATATTATAAAGAAGAGGTGGTTTCTGTATGTTTGTTTATGGGTTTGTGTGTTTGTGGGTTTGTTGTGGCAAGTGAATGCGAAAAATACTGAACCGACCGGTTTGAAATTTTAGGCAAAGGTAGATCTTAAACTCATGCAACACATAGGCATACTCATTTCCTTAAAATCCTCTCAGGCTACGCCCTGTGAACGTCCTAAGTTTCAATGTTTACATTTTTAGAGAATGAAAACATAAAATTACTTGAATGTCAACAGCTGTGAATACTAAAATTTGACAGTTCGAGAAGAAGGAGAAGAAGAAAGAGCTGCCGTGACCGTCCTAGGTTTCAATGTTTACATTTTCTAATGACAACATCCGTTTGCACTATATTTTGACAGTTCGGGAAGAAGAAGAAATTAAGTTGATTTTTCAGATAAACTGCTGGATCGAAATTAGTGAATTATTTGAAATAGCGGAATGGTAGATTTTAAGTTTTTTCCGACGACTGTCTCTATTACATTAATCCTTATCCTCTCCCAATATTTGACATATGTTACTTTGAAATGTTGTAGACACTCCTGTTTTGTCATTTTGTAAACAATGAAGAATTAATTAACAATACCTTAAATGTATCAGTAGAGCCTACACCTTTTAGCCTTTTTAGCCCGTGCGAAGAACGGGTACTTTGGCTAGTTAACAATAACTTAAATGTATCAGTAGAGCCTAGTAGGCTAGTAATAATATTAAGAAGAGTTGGTTTCTGTATGTTTATGGGTTTGTTGTGGCAAGTAATCACGAAAAATAGTGATCCAATCGGTTTGAAATTTTAATCAAAGGTAGATCATAAACTCATGCAACACATAGGTGTATTCATTTCCTTAAAAATCCCTCGGGCTACGCCCCGTGAACGTCCTAAGCTTCAATGTTTACATTGTCAGAAAATGAACACATAAAATTACTTGAATGTCAACTGCTGTGAACACGAAAAGTTGACAGTACGGGACGAAGAAGAAGAAAAAGCTGCTGTGACTGTCCTAGGTTTCAATGTTTACATTTCCCGATGTCAACACCTGCTTACACTACATTTTGACAGTTCAGGAATAAAAAGAAATAAAGTTCAGTTAAATGACGTGTAAACGGAACTTTCAAATTATTTAATCACAGCTGTTTATTTTGTAAACCATAGTTTTATAAAACTAGACACTGCACCCTTTAATATCCCTTTGGACGGATTTGCACAGATTGTCCATTTTAACCATTCCCAAACCCCCTTGAATACACACAAAAAAATTCATCAGAATCGGTCCAGCCACTCCAGCCGTTTAGAATTTCCGTTACAAACACACGTATAGATTTGTATATAATAGGATACTAAATGTTATCAAACTACTAGTATTTAAAACAGCCTAATAGGCAAAATATTATTTATTCATGAAATATTAATGTTATTGTGGCTCCAAAAGACACGTACGGTGTTTACCCAATTTCATATCTTAGTAATTCATTTTAACTGATAGACAAAATTATTTTGTTTTTGATTTGATTTCTCTGGTGCTAATAAAAATTAATATTTTAATAAGCTAAATTTAAAAAAACGAAAAAAAACATTTTGGGGATACAAACCCCCCAGTGTCTGGTTTTAAACGCGATCAAATAATAAGTAATATTGCACATTTATATGTATGTTACAACTTTCATGAATAGGCCTATATGATTTTTGCAAGAGTTACCGTGATTTCACAAATTAAAGCGGGTTCGTTTCTATGAGTTTTTAAATATTTAACAACTCAATCCTGAATTTCCTCGATCTTGAAGCAAAGTAAAATAAAATTGTCCAAAAGAGCGCAACATTTTAAAAAGGATAAGAAACCTAAGAAAGTAGAAGTTTTAATACTGTTGGACGTATTAAAAAAATAATTATTTTTTATTCATAAATTGCGCCGTGAAAATACTAGAATTGTTAATATACTATAATTTTAGTTTTAAATTGTTATAAGTGCTGCTTAAAAGGGAACATGGACGTCAAAACTTTTTTTCAAAATTTTTTTAAATTCATATTGTTCTGTGCTATATGGATAGTATGTATGGTTTTTTTCTTACATTGTAGCTAAAATTTGGTAATTTAACATTGTGATTATTGGGACGTCCGTGTTCCCTTAGCACCAAAATATTTCATTTTATTTGAAAAACTTTAAATCATAAGTTTCAAAGTAAAATTTTCAAAAGTGACAGTAAATCACCACCAGTATTTATTATGTACTGACGTTCACCTATTAAACATGAAAGGCTATAAAGTTTCAATAAAAGTCTACTGCTATCATCACTTAGCCAATTATCGATTTTATGTATAGCCTTGGAATTTCAAATTATATTTTTTTATTCTCTTACAACTACAACATGCGCAACACACACAAACTACGAATTTTCTGTTTTGGTTGCTCGCCTTTACACACCTTGATTTTACCAAAGTGACTTTACTAGGCTTCATTACTAAAAGTTATGAGGAACTCTGTCAAATCTAGTTTCAGGCTATGTGACAATGAAAACTTCCTCACACGTTTGAAAACAAGTAAGCTTGATTAGATTACTAAGCACTAGCACGACTCGAAACTTATGCTATTGATCTGTAAGACTGAAGATCATTTTCTTGCGTTTGAACAATATATTACCTTAAATTGAGTTATCCTTAACCCATGAAACTTAAATATATGACATTTGACATACTCATTTATCATAATGAGGATAACTTGTAAAAATCATTTCAAAGTTTTCCAAGGAAAAATTTTAAATAGCTTAGAATATCTTTAAAACTTTTTATCGGATAAAAATGAACGAAATGGTATATTTTGTTACTATTCTGGGCAGTAACAGTTACTGGTGCGACACACAGTTTCAATTACGTGGATAGTTAAGTATTGTGAGCTATTTAAATCTAACAGAAAATGATGTATTTTCTCTGGTCGTTATTGGACCCGGCCCCGTCTGTGTACCTAGCAGCATCCGGCCGCGTTGCTTACATCAATTCACGAATTTAATAATCCCGCTTTCACGCGAATCCTTCTTCTCAATTATTATTTTCCCAGAAATCCAATATTATAATACGAGCAAGGTTTGTATATATATTTGCACACGGATCTCGAAAACGGCACTAAGGAATTTCTTTAAATTTTGGAAATAACTAATTTCCGAGTAGAAAATAAGTTCTAGATAGGTCTAATGTCCAGGAAAATTCGTGTTTTCTTGTAATATTAAGTTTAAAATCTAAAAATTTAACATTACGCTTATGGAGAATAAAATGTAAACAATACAAACCACAACAGCTGTTTATAACCGTTTGACAGTTCTTGATTGAAGACGGCGGGGAACAATATGTGAATAGAGGTTTTTCATAAATATTTATTTTATGTATGTAATAAATGTAAAATTATCAGGTTACTAAACAATTTGTAAAAACTTAAGGGTAACACAACTGTGCGAAATAAAAGCGGAAAACAGTATTTCCAAAATCTTCCGTGTTTTGATAGAAAACGTATTTGTTGTATTGCTTGAAGCCACTCTAGCAAACCAATTAATATGTGTAAATTAAATTTCTCTTTTGCTTTTCAATCCTCATTCCGTTTCTAACAAAATCAGTTGATCACAGGCTAATAATAACTGTATGGATAATTAAACAGTAAATGATCGGCTAAAACAATTGAGGTTGGGTAAAACAAGTTAAACGCTCATTTGACTGACGCCGTAGCCGAGTGGTAGCGTGTCGGCTTAAAGAACTGAAGGTCGCGATTTCCATCCCCATCAGGTGCGATACTTTTTGTTCAGTGCTATATTAATTATGGTGTATTAAATCGGTTTTATTTAACCACATAAATGTTTTCATTGAGTAATAAATGTGTTTTAATTTTTCTAATTCATTTTTATAATACATGTCTTATTCTATACGAGCAAAGCTCGGTCACCAGGTACTGTAAACTAAATTAAATATATTAATACAATTAGATCGCATGTAAAACATGTTTTTCCATCTTCCAGCCGTTATTGTTACACTCAGTTTTACTTCATGAAACATTTCTGTTATCTTGATTGGTTTGTCCACAGTCAGTTTGAGATACCTTGCCTGGGACTATTTATTAGATAAACAAATAACTTGTATATATATACATAGTTTGTTCACTTGTTAGGGCTACTGGTATAATTACGAAATTAATAATGCCAGAGCACCCTTTTATTTTAAAATGGTACATATATATGGTATATATATATATATATATATATATATATATTAGTTGGTTTAGACGATATTAAGATGTGTACTCAGTTTTAATAAATCATCTTTATAGGGCAGGATATGAAATTTCTTTTCCTCAATCTACTTTCCAACTATAAAATATTTTTTGATAAACATGGTAAATGGTCAAAGTAAAAATTGTTTATTGTAAAAATGCCTTTCAATGGCACCTTCAATGTTCCTCACAGAAGCAAATCTGCATATCCTGTGTTAATCTTATTGAGAATAGGGAAAGTGTTTTATTTAGCAACAGATATTGATAAAACTTGTCATATATATTATTATATTATTATATTATATTATTATATTATATTATTATATATTATATTATTGTCATGCTATTGGTTTGGAAATTTGCTGAGTTTGAGGTTTGTTGTGACGAAGGTGTTTAAATTTCAATTAGGCCTTGTTTAGCCTTACGAAAACACATTTTGGGTTTTCTGGGTTATAAAACGTAAAATATAATATAATTCTAAGCAATGAATATAAAAATATAATTTTATCTATATAGATGTCCCTCGATAAAACTTAGTTACAATAAGACAAAGAATGAGAGAACGACATGTGAGTTACTGATCCGAGCTGCTGAGCGGCTGTCACTGATGCGAACATTGCCTGAGGTGAGTCTCAGCCGAACCTTTCATCTGACTCCACGTTACCAAGCAACATCAGCTCTTTGTTGTTTCAGGACTTCTTTTTTCGGCAAATTTCAGTTTTGTTTAACGTTTTTTTTAAGGTTTTTATTCCAGTTCAATAATAAACATTATGTACACAATTTGTAAAAAGAAATAATATGAACAATTATTGGGTTCCCTTCATTTAGGTCAGAATAAAACTAACATTAGGTCAGAATAAAACTAACATTAGGTCATAATAAAACTAACATTAGGTCAGAATAATAATAAATAAATAATTTTGACTGAACAGGATGTGCTTTACAGAATGTTGCCTTTTTATTTAAATCTCCAAATGGCAGAATATTTTGAGGAAGTTTTGTTTTCAGTCGCCTTTCTATAGTCCGCATCCCCGAGCTGAATGTCACTGCTCCAGTAACGTTGAACAAATTTAATATTGTAGAAATTTTCTTGTTGTTTTATTTATATAATTTTTAGTTGTGTCTATTGGAAATTCTCGATGTAGGTGTGCGTTACGAATACACCAAGGACATATTACAGCAATTCTTAACAATTTTTAGCTTTCCAGATGAAATGCATGTTCCCCAAACTGGAGAAGCATACATAATTAGCGGGCAAAATTGCATTAACTAATTTTATTTACAATTTAACTTTTTGTCAAGGTAGAAGCCTAAATGCTTAATATCTTGGTCATCATAATTCCAATGAACTGTTGTGAGGTCAATGTAGATTTCAGGAGGAACATTGTATTTTCTGAGGGAGAAAATTTTTGTTTCACAATTCACAGGATTCAGAGCAGTTCTCCACATTTTAAACCAGTTATTTATTTAAGTTACATTTGTTTGGAGTAGAGTTGCAGCATTGTAAAAGTCTGAATTTTGGTTTATGACAATGTTGATTTCAGTCTAACAGAGCAAATAAATCAAATATTCAGCCAACATTTTGATTAAATAATATGTACAGAACTTCCAACTTGATTATGCATTATAACAGCATGGACATGGAAGCAAAGTTTTATCTAATATTTAAGTGGATATCACACAGTATTAATTATACATACAAATAATTAATTCAGGTGAAGCAGAAACCAAGTAGTTAGCACACATCTCTTGTTTAGAAACTATTTGTGATGCTGTATACTGTATCAAACTTTATCAACAATGTTAATTAATTTTTTTGATTAAATTTTATCCATATTGTAAAAAAAATTAAACTGTATCTTAGATTTTTTTTAGTTTTACTCAAATGTGTGAGTTTCTTTGGTGAAATTACATGTTTTTTACTAATGTTAATATTTTTACTGTTTTAATAATATTTTCACTCACTTTATGGAAATAGAATAACACTAATGAAATGAAATGAAACGAATGTATTGAATTATTAAACAGCTTTAGAATAACAAAAGTTAAATGTAAAAAGATATTATTAAACACTGTAAATCTAAGATAGTTTTTAATTTCAAACAAGATCACAATTATTTTTCATCTCCTCGGACAATCAAAGGATTATTATTAGGTGCTTTTACTACACAAACAATACACAATTAAATTTGTGTTATGATAAGAATATTTTATTGACTTAAAGAGAAAGGTTATAATACTACTGAGCAGTTTAAACTATATAAACTTTACAAAATATTTTTTAGGGAAAATTACTACAAGTGACCTTAATTTTCATTCGATACAAAATATTACTTCAACAATTTAGTGTAACAAATTATACAATCAGTAAATTTCTACAGCTAAAATAAATTTACTTTAACCTTACATGATACAGAGGCTTAGTTTCTCACTCTTCCAACTCTTTTAAAACTTCTTCCAATGTTTTATTTTTTGTTTCTGGAACGATAAAGATCACAAATAGTGTTCCCAGGATCGAGAAAGCTGTGAAAATGAAAAAAGCTCCTCCTCTACCAACCATGGAACTCACATCATCGAAGAAGTTTGTGATTACAAACACACAGAAGTAGTTAAACATGCACACAACGGAGGCTGCATACCCAGCAATCTTCCGGGGGAAGACCTCCCCTAAAAATACCCAAGGTATCGGGCCATACCCAAGTGCGAATGAGATCAAGTATAAACAGACAGCTGTTATGGGCACCCAAGTGAAAGAATTGATGTCATAGCCTCTGTCCTTCATGAAGAAGAAGAGGCCAATAAGAAAAGTACAAACAGCCATTCCGATGTCAGAGACCAGCAAGAGTGGGCGACGGCCCAGTTTGTCCACCACGATAGACGACACATATGTGAATGACAAATTCACTAGGCCTGTCACGACTGTCTGAATATTGGAATCAATACTACTTCCAGCTTCCTAAAACCACAAATTAATTTATTAATTTTATACAATAACACAATACAATAAAACTAGCAAACACAAAAGTACTACAAAAAAACTAGGAAATAGGCTATTACAAAATTAAAAAAACTAATACAAATTAATTATAAACAAAACACACCCTACATTGACTACAAGCCACCACAGAAAAAAATAAAACAGTTTGAAGAAAAAAAAATAAAGAAAAAATAAAAGGAAAACCACAATGACTCTTGCACTGACGTATACCTAGACTCGCAATTACCTGAAATCACCCAACATCCACACCTGGGTAGGTGTGAGTACACCTACCCACATACACGCGCGCAAACACACACACAAAACACACACTATTATGTAATCACATGAAAACCGGGGGGAGTTTTTCCACCTCCAGAAACATTGTGTAGCTATAAACACAGACGAATTGGAAAAGTCCAATGAAATATATTGAATAATTAACAACCAACGTCATTATAAATTTTAAGGATTCTGTAGATTGATCATATTCTAATTTTGATAAAAACCACATGTTACCTATTTTTAAATAAGGACATTATCATGTAAAAACCCTTTAATGCAGAAAACCTGCATACTCAGTACTTTTTGATAACTAAGGGAATAATATGAAGTTCTATGAAATTCGCTCTACTCACACCAGCATGCTGTGTGTGATCTTTTACTATTATTTAAATGGGTTTTAAAGCTTAAAAATCCTAATGTTGTGACATGGTTTTTCCCATACAAGAATAGCATATTACATTAAGAATCAAAAGTAAGAGGGATCAATTGTTAATAAGGTCTTGATATCTGTCACTTGTGATATTGCTCAGAGGGGGAAAATGGCAGAGCTGAGTTTTCTTTTAATTCGCTGATGTGAGGAGGCCAGTCAAGATTTTCATGTGCATTACCTAAAAATTATTAGTCTCCTTCAACATCAGTTGAGAATTTAAATAAGGTTTTAGTCTCAAACTATTCTTGCATATTGGATCTGAAATTAATATCTTGAGTATTGTGCATGGTGATTCTAAACCAGTATTTATGAGTGGATAACGCTTTGCCTATTGTGTGCGGCAAGGATTCAACATTGAGTTCCTTGCATAGCAAAATTGTGTCTTCTGCTAAGTAAAAAATGTCCATCTTTGAACAGCTTGGTAGATCATTTTTATATGTAGAAGGAAGATTAATGTTGTATAACATGTTTTTCTTTCACTCTTCTATGTAACCTCAGGCTACCAATACTTTCCTGTAAACTCGTTAGGTATTGATTTCTTCCATGTTTTTGAAATCTACCATAAAAAATTATACAAACTGAAGAAAAAAGGCTTATTTAATCAAATTATGACATTAGTTTTACTTTCTCCCACCTATACGATAATGTAATAAGCAAGTATTATTATTATAAAAATTTTTTACTATTATTATTAATTATTACTACTGTATTAGTTAAACAAACATAGAGTATTCATTCAAACGTAAAATTGTGTACGTTTTTTAAACTCACCTTGAATATTACATTGGTGTAAAAAACTATGCTGTTAATCCCACAGAACTGCTGAAATAACATTAGACCCAAGCAGATTATTAGAGCTTTTTTGGCAGCGGTTGTAGAAAATGCTTCAAGGAATGTGAGCTTTTCATCTTTAACCTGGAAATTTCAATTTTATTTTATCATAAATTGCATAAATATTTATTTTATATATGTAATAAATGAAAAATTATCAAATTACTAAACAATTTATAAAAACTAAAGGGTAAAATAACTGTGCGTAATAAAAGCAGAGAAAAGTATTTCCAAAATCTTTCGTGTTTTGAAAGAAAACATATTTATTCTATTGATTGAAGCCACTGTAACAAACCAATTAACTGGTGTAAATTAAATTTCTCTTTTGCTTTTCAATTCTCATTCCTTTTCTAACAAAATCAGTTGATCACAGGATAATAATAACAACTATATGTCATAACCTACAGTTGAATATACTGAATTTCTTAAATTCAGTATAAGATCAGCTAATACAATAATTGAGGTTGGCCAAAGACTCTTAAACGACGACCCACAGTTGGCCGACACCGTAGTACAGTGGCTAGCGCTCAGGTCTTTCGTGCTGGAGGTTGTGAGGTTGATCCCCGTCCGAGGAATTATATTTTTGTTCAGTGTTTATACCATATTAATTAAGGTGTATGAAAACGGTTTTATTTAAACCACATAAATGTTTTTATTGAGCAATAAATTTGTTTTAATTTTGCTAATTAACTTGTAAAATACATGTCTTATTCTATCCGAGCAAAGCTCGGTCACCAGGTACTTATACTTTAAGTAATTAAAGAAAAACAATATCAGGAAAAATACTTTTTTATGGGTGTATTCTTTTACTTTCTCCCCTTATACATAGTATATGGAGAAAGTATTGTTTTCGTCAAAATTTTTGAATTTGAGTTAAGGGTGGATATATCCATTTTGGGGTCCCCTGAATCCAAAAAAGTGGGTTTTGACGTGATGTCTGTCCGTCCGGGTGTGTGTGTGTGTGTGTGTGTGTGTGTGTGTGTGTGTGTCTGGATGTGTTTAGTGCCACAGCCTACCCCGTTGGTCCGATTTAGATGAAATTTGGCATGTATATGTATAGTCACAGTATCTCCAGGCGTTTTTTTCATTTTTTTGAATTTTTGATTTTTAAGGGTAGTTCACCCCTAAAAACCCTTAAAAAACGTGAAAAATCCAATTTTTTCAAAAACGGCTCTAACGATTTTGATTAAAATTCGATAGCTTATAGTGCACAGAGTAATAAATAGTTTGACACCACCCGCATGTCTGTAAAAATGACGGTTCAAAAGTTATGGGCTTTTATATGTCAAAAAAATCAAATTTTTTAATTTTTAGCGAAAACAATAAAAGTAAAGTATAACTTGACTTGTATCATTGAAACCAGCTTAAAAAACTAAACAAATTAGTTTGTTTAGTTTTTTGTTTAGTTTTTGTTAGTTTGTAGTAGTTTGTTTAGAACATGATATTTTTATTGTTTTATTATTGTCTTTTTTAAATTTACTTAAGGGAGAAAGTATGTGTCAGTCCACTGGTACCGTTTATTTAATTAAAAATGGATGCAACAAAATTTAGGCTCATAAAAATTATTTAACAGTTTGGCAACACAATCAGGCTACAATAACTACATTTTTCATGGGATTTTATATCCCAAAACTGGGGTTTATTTATTACTGGGGGTAAATTTATTTATGTAGGCTATAATGTTTGATAAAATATAATTTTTAATTCATACCTTTAGATTCAGCTCAAAAAACAAACAATTTAGTATTTTGAATCATGACTCTAGGTCAATTGGTTACTGACACATTCAAAATGATAAAAACAGTACATTGTGTAATGCTAATCTTAGGGAGAATAGTTAAAAATCCATAACTCACTTATTGACTTATTACTCATACAATATTGTGTTTTAGCGAATTTCCCATAGGAAAGAACCTATTAGTGTAGGTCTCATTGCAGCCTTAAGCCTGGGACCGTTTATTTTTTCACCTTTATATATAATTAAATTTTTTTTTATTTTATCTTTTACCATTAGAATCAGCTTAAAAAAGTACACAAAGTTCCTCAAAGTGTTTCTCTATCTCCAATGGTTACCGAGACATTAAAAAATCTAATTACAGCACGTTGGATTAAACTTGGTATTTACCTTCATGTGGTTGAGATCTTATGCTAAAAATGCTTAAAATCATAGTTTATGTGTTTATCATGGCAGCTAACCTGCATACTCTTTTCCCATGTTATTCATATGGAAGAATAGGCAAACTCCTTTATTTATGGACAGATGTTTATGAAAATTGGTATGAATGGTCAAAGTAAAAATATTTTATGCTAAAAATGCCTACTTTCAATGTTCCTCACAGCAGCAAACCTACATGCTCTTTCCATGTTAATCTTATGGAGAATAGGCAAATAACTCTCACATTTATCGACAGATAGTGATAATAATTGTCATATATATTATTATTATTATATTATTGATTTGGAAATTCGCTGAGTACGCAGGTCTGCTGCGATGGGGCTATTTATGACGGTTATTTAGTAATGGTTGTTAGGGATACAGCAAAACTTTAAGGAACTTATTCGTGTAGTTTTTAAGCTGATTCTAATGGTGAAACATTGAAAATTTAAAAATGTTTTAAATTACAAATGAAAACCCCAATTTTTGAGTACAAAACTCTCCCAAACTACCCGTTCCAATTGACCGATATGTCTGGATTGCGAACTCGTCCAAGCAAATGTAGGAATATGTGTCTCTACCAAATTTGATCTCAATTGGACCATTTTTACAAGAGTTATCATGTTCACAAATACACACACACACATATATATATATATATATATATATATATGTATATGTATGTATATTTTTTTAACAGCTAATTTTTGGCCTCTGGGTACATCAAAAAAATATCATGGTCCCGGGCTTAAGTCTTGCAATGAGACCTACGGTAATAGCTTCTTCCCTATGGAAAATTTGCTAGAGCCCAAAATGTAATTTTTTCTTATGGCAGCAAACCTACGTCTTAATTGTCCATGTAATTTTTAAGGAGAGTAGACAAATTGGTATAACTCACTTAGTTATTGACATGATTTGATAAAATAATATGTGTGTCTTTACTTATTGAACAGCCTTAATATATCATTACCATGTAAAACAGTCCTTAATGCAGCAAACCTGTGTTCTCAGTACTATTCTTTTATTATGGGAATAATATAATTTCTATGAAATTCGCTCTACTCACATCAGCTTTCTGTGTGCAATCTTGTAATTTTAAAATTCATAGAAATATTTAGACAGTTTAAGAGGAATTTTTCAATGGTTCAGAGATACTTCTCAATGGATGAGATTAAGAGAAGAAAACATGTGTACTTTTTGTTTAGTCTTTTTAACTTTGTTTTTGTATTTTTTGTTTATTACTAATTAAAGCATTGTTCAAACTGTTTCATAGTAAAATATTTATAACAGTATACAATTTATTTTTATCAGCATAATATAATTTCCCTATAACTGCTAAGATTTTAATTTTGAAAGTACCCTTGCTTACCTCTTGTATATTTTGTTGCATGAGTGAGAATTCTTGTTGCACATTGCAGCCACTGCCACGAAACCATTGTAATGCCTCTTTAGCAGCATGGTCTTTATTTTTTTCCAGATAATATATCGGAGATTCTGGTATGAAGGCCATCGCTGAGCCATAAATAATTGGAATCAAAAGACATAAGATTGATAACCAGAATACGCCCCCCTGAAAAATAGCAAAGTAAATTTTAATTCTCCTAATGTGTAACACTTCCCTTTCAGCAAACAAGATATTTTTAAATATTTATACCTTAAAAAGGTTTATTAACTACTGATATACATAGCAATAAAATTAATTATTGTCTGAAGATATATATTTTTAATCTTTGCCATAATTTAGAAATAAAGTTAGGAATATATTTTCCCGGATTCTCAAACATATAGGAATAAAATGTTGAGTATACATCAACATTTCATTCATTTTTTATCACAAAGTAATCATTACTCATTTCTCATTCATACTTGGCTTAAAATACCTACCTTGTGGTATGGTTGTCATTTCAGTAATAATCTAATCTAATTAGGGATCAATTAATTTTTTGACCTAACAAAAGCCAATAATCAACCTCAACCTACTATACCTAATAACTCAACCTAGTAATAGTTAAATATTCCTTGATAAAGAACATATTCAAAATACTTAAAAAATGTATAAGGTTAGCCGTTTATGTAAATTTTCAACATGGACAACTATTTTAAGCACATACAACGCTTCCAGCAACATAGGTGAACAGGATCCCAAGGTTGAGAAGTATTTGGAAGCAGACGCCCAGGGTTCCTCGGATGTTGGTCTCAGCAAACTCTCCCAAATACAGAGGCACTACAATACCAAACCCACCCCCACTCATGCCTGATAGAAATCGGCCCACATACAACATTGGAACCTGGTAGACAGAAAAATCAATCAAGGACTTTACTATGTTACTTTATGTTTACTATGTTGGTACATAGTTCATGAAAAATTTTATAGTATAAACATCACAGCTAAATTGATATTCCAAGATAAGCACATGTCTTGAATTTTTTTTTACAAATCAGGTAAAAAAGATAAATATGTTAGCCTTGAAAATTTACCCTCATTATAAAATCTGGGCTTAGTGTCATTTAAAAAAAATAGCAAAATGTGGACTATGTGCCAAGCACTACTATGTAACAACACGTCTGTGATGTATTTCTAGTGGAAGTTCCTAGTTCTAGCAATTGCCACAAGCTCACGTACCGGTCTAAGTACAGTATAGTGACAGTTGATATAGTGTTTTGTTTCATTTTCAAAACTTTCATTAAGGTACTTAGCCCGGATTTTACAAACGAGGCTACAATTATTATTTGCACAAGAAGTTCCAATTAGTAGCATTCTAAAACTGGACTAGTAATAAGGATCCAACCATAAACGGGTTTCACTGCATCACTGTCAGTGAAGCTTTTTACTCCAACTAAAAAGATAATTTGAGTTAAATATTAATTTGCTAAATCCCCAAATTTGAATTATCTATTTTAGAGTGTTTGAAAACTAACATTTTGAGCCCAAGCTATGAGGCCAAAGCCGACAGCAGAGGGAATGCAGAGTATGAGCATGGTGGTCTTGCGGCCCAATGTGGTGACGGCCCACCCCACCCCTGGTGCGGCAAACATTGCACCTAGGGGCATCAAGGAGCTGACCCAGGAGAACTCTGAGTTGGTCACAAGGAAGCCGTACTGCTGTTCCTTGAGAGGGTACTCGGCTGTGGACGTCCATCCCAGGCATGTACCTAGGTTGAACGCCCCGAGGTTAGCTGGAAAAGATTTTTTCATCTCATTCAATGGCATTTAGATGTTAGATATTGGAGAATTAGGATGCCCCAGAAACCCCAGATATATATCCAGCTGAGAAAAGATGGAATTCAAAGGTCATAAGGATATGAACAATTTACCTATTTCTCAAAGAAATAAAAAGAAAGCTTCAAACTAACCCAGATCCAGGCTTGGGTCATAGAACACCCTAGAATGATTTATACTCCAACTCAACCACAAATGTGCAATAACATTTCCGAATCAATCTTTATTATCAGAAAGTTAAGTTAACTGTTGGTTTAGATGTTTTATCAGTTATATATTTTACAGATATACTGAGTCATTTGTCATATTGTATATTAGCCTGGGGCTGTAATCTATAATATTATAAAGAAGAGGTGGTTTCTTTTTGTTTGTTTGTGGGTTTGTTCTGTTAAGTAAACGCGAAAAATACAGAACCGACCGGTTTGAAATTTACACAAAGGTAGATCTTAAACTTATGCAACACATAAGCATATTCATTCCCTTAACCCTAGAAATGGCAAAGTCGTAATTTACGACGCATTTACATATTCAATAAGAATTGGCAGGTGGAGGCATCTGTCGTCAGTTTAGTGGATTTGTTAGACACTATCGCCTACGCGACCGTGTTTCCCTCTGGGGGCCAACAACCGAAACTGCTCTCATAGTACACAAGCTTGCCACCGGGCAGGTCTATAACCAAGTAAGCGCTTTCTTCTCCTAGGCACTAGATGGCCGAGGCGGCTAACGCGCTACGCTGACGAGCGTAACGTTCTAGCCACTCGGAAGTGCTAGGGTTCGAATCCCGACCATGAGCAATCCCAATTTGGCTTGCAAATGTGTGGTGTAGCGGAGTGGAGGGCCCACCTTAAATAAATGGTGACCGGCTTGGGTGGAAGTTGACGGCATTTGTAGGCTTAATTGGGATTGCAGTGGACACCTGTTTTGCTTTTGTGGTTAGTGGTTATAAGGGGGGGGGGCATGTTTTAAGCTTTTTTTGTTTAAACTTTGATATTTCAAGAAGATATTAGTAATTATTTTTATGTTACAGTTAAGAGTAAAAAGCTTGCCACTTCTAGGGTTAAAATCCCCTCGGGCTAAGCCCCGTGAACGTCCTAGGTTTCAATGTTTTCATTTTCAAAGAATGAAAACATAAACATAAAAATACTTGAATGTCAACAGCTGCAAACACTAAACTTTGACAGTTCTGGAAGCAGAAGACACATTTGCTGTAAAGTTCCTATAATAGTAAGCCACACAAAGATAGACCGATGAAAACTGGACAGATGGATCCCTTCGCACCTTGCGCTGCTGCAAATTTGTCATATTCATTTAAAAGTAAACAATAAGGAAGATTTTAACACGTTTTTGATTTTACGTTTAAGTGGATTGTTTTCAGTGAAGTTTTTATTTTATTCAGAGTTTGTACTTTTTATTACTTTCACAGTAAACAGAAAAAGCAAATAATTAGCAAATTATTCAGTTTTTTAATTGACAAATCAACCTGAATACTTTAACTTTTCCAGTGATGAACTCAACTGCACAGGCGTATGGTGTGTGATTAAAAACCGTCCAACTAGTTAAGTAGGCATTAGAAAGTGCAGAGGATGGTGAAGAAGTTGAGTTTGAACAGCCAAGAAAACGTTACAAGCGAGACAGCACGAAAACTCAGCTAGATGACTTTGACAAAAAGTGGTTCGAGAGACTGTTTTCAGTGCTATGACAGGGGAGAGTTTTCGACTGCAAAAAAATTGAAGTTTGACCTTGACCAGAAAATTTGTTAGGCAGGATCAGAAGATTACTGTTTTGAAATCCCTTGGTTTTAAGTTTCGGAAAAGTAACAATGGTCGTAAATTTTTAAAGGTTCATCAGGACATAGTAGGGAGTAGGGCTACTTTCTTAAGAAAATGTGTACTATTACTACAAGGCCCATTGTGTATTTAGATGAAACATGAACACTGCCAATACAACCAGATCGAGTTGATTTGGGCTCAAGTCAAGAGCGAAGTGGCTTTGAGAAAGAGCACATTTAAACTGGCCGAAGTTAAAAAACTGACAAATGATGTGTTAAGAGGAGTTACTAAGGAGGACTGGGAAAAATGCATCAAGCATGCCTACAAGAATCTGACTTTCAAAAGCAGTGTTTCAGAGACGTTATTATTGAGCCATTAGATATTAACCTGGTGGATGACAATGACAAGTCCTACTTCCTGGACGACGTTTAATTTCCATAGTCACTCTATATGTTTGTAACAATACTTTGTAATATTGTATTTCTATGATTATTTGTTATATGGTGTCATTGTTTCAACATAACTTTATGTATTAAATGTGTTCTCTGACACCATCACACCAGCTATCATTTCTTAACCCGTCAATATGACGACTTGTTGAATTGAATCTACGAGTGAGTTTAAAAGTTCAAAACTTTATCGTAATCAATTTCACACTTTCAAAAGAACCTATCTACGATTATCGTACACATTAACAGTTATTATTATAGGACTGGTTGTGTATTTTACTTGGTATATTTTCACCAGCAATAAAAAAGATATGGACCAAAAATTCAGAAAGCCTTTGGCGAAACATTTTTATAATTCAATAAAATGTAACATGAAGAAATTAAAGCAGTAAAACTTTATGAAACTTTGATTAATATACCAATAGAAGTATACCAAACAATTCCTTTAAATAGTTTATTCTATTACTGCTGATTAAAAAATTATGTACTTCATTCCTAAATAATACGACTATTTATTTCTAAACAATAATTGTAGGTTGTCTTGATTGAAACTGACAGTTTGTCAGATGTTTTTGCTTATTTATAAGCATATTATAAACATACATTATACATTATATTACATAGGACATTTTAATGTCCTATGTAATATTCTGCTAGGGTCCATTTTGGTGCGGTCTACTCTAGGTTTCAATATTAGCAGTTTATTATTTCACCATCTGTTTACACTACTTTTTACAGGCCAGGAATAAGAAGGAAGAAAGTGCATTTTTAGTTTTTACAGATAAACTGCTGGATCAAAATTAATATTGCCGAAAATGGTAGATTTTAAGTTTTCTCTTGATGGTTCCTCCTGTATCATTCCTTATCCTTCCCCAATATTACTTAACAGGTGATACTTCGTCATGTTATAGACACTCATTTTCATAAATTTTTGAGATTGTGTTTAGCATAAAATTCTATTGTAAATAAATACCTCTTTTAACGTGAATAGTATTTTACGTCAAATAAAGCATTTTTTCTTAATCAAATGTTCATATTTTAGAATATTTATTCCATGCCGAAGAGGAAAGGTAACCTCTCTCAAACATATTTTACTCATGCTAAGGTAATAAAGGTCTAGATGCGTACTAAGAAAGGATTTTTTTAACTCTAAAAGGGCCCTGCACTACCGAGGGTCAAAGTCCCCATGTTAAGGGAATTCGCCAAAAATCAATTTCTTTTTAATTGTAGATTAAAATTGTTTGTTTCTTCCTCAAAACGGCAATATATAACACTTAGTAATTTTAAATATTAATTGATGTTTAAAAAAATAATAAGTGACCGTATGTACCAATAGGAGAAGCTCCTAATTCTAGTTTTTTAATTATTAATTTTTAAATCTTTCTACTTTTTATTTTAGCCTATATTTTGTTTTATTTTTTCTAATTTCTAATTCTAATCAACCGAAATGGAGCTGGGGCCTTCTGAACATAACTGTGAGTAGCCTAAAACGATACATGTAGTGTTTTTCTAATCACAGAATTCCCGGCAATTGTACTTTTCCACATTGTTACCTGTATCTCCACTTTCAGTTGAGATAAACAGCTGAAATCATTCTGCTTATTCAGTGTTATAATATGATAATACTGTATTAGAATATGAGAAAATCTCAATGGAAACACAAGATATAAAAGTATAACTAAAAAATAAACAAAACAAACTTTTGAGTTTAAAAAAATACTGTATTTTTGTTCTGAAGCAGTTACCGAATTACTTCTAGTACAGAGCCTTCTTTGCAACATGTAGAATACCTGTAAAATTTTCAGGAATAATGTTCAGTAGTTATATGGCAACAGGTTGATACATTTTGCCAATTATTCCATTTAAAAGTAGGGCTTTTCCCTAAACATTATGGGGAGTAAATTTGTTTACAAATTTTCTACAATCAAAATACCTGATTTCTAATGCTACAGCTGTTGGTTTCCAATAGCAATGTGAATTGCTATTCAATGTATCAATTGTCAATTTAAAACTATCAAGTAAATAAATACTGTACAAAATGAACAGTTTTACTTGACACATTGATACTTCACAGTTTTGGAGGTTTATGTAAATGTAGGGTACAATCAGTGGTGTAGTGGAGCCGGAGCGGTCCGGAGCGCCGCTCCGGCACAGCTTTTAGAGCCGGAGCGGCGCTCCGGCACAGATCGTGCAGCCGAAACTCAGATTTTTATACTTTTACTTTGCCTTTTTATAGAGAGTGGTAGGTAAGCGAGTCGCTCGCATCATTTCATTATCAACACGCAATATCGAGGCAATTTTAGGCGTTTTACATTAACCCTAACCTAACCCCAACAACATCGTAACACCAGAATCAGACACTAGGGCTTACTTGAAGACCATATATCTTTTTATAGTATCTAGTTTTTAATTCAAAAATATATTTATTTTTACAACAAACTTAGGCTGATTAAGAACTGTTGAGAATATTTGTATTTTCAGTTTCAGACTTCAACCATTTAAATCCTATTCATTTTAATCTCCGTCTAAGATATTTATTTCAACACACCCTCTTCCTACAGAACAGCCTGTAGTAGTGTTCGATGAAGTTACAAAATAAAATTTGAGGATTTTCCTCCGTATTATGTGGTGGGTAAAGTCATCTACAAATATTTTCTTCTTCCTTGACCTGCACTGGCCAGTTTGCGTTGAAAAAGAAAGCGAACCCTTTACTATATTTACTAAAAAGGGACCGTCTGCCTTGGACTCCAATACTTTGCATGAATACAACAGATATCCCAGGAGCATCACTAGTCACTTTAGCAAAATTAAACTTCGGTTTAGGTAATTCTTTTTTAAATATTTAAATTCATTGTACACAATTCCACGCGTTTGACCACTCAATGACCTTCCTGAGGAACTTGCAGACTTTGACTACCCATTACCCCCCCCCAAAGAGTAATGGCCTTCCTGGAAAAAACCGCTCCGGCACAGCTTATTTTAGCACTACACCACTGGGTACAATTTTTTGTGTCTAATTAAATGTCATATGTTAATAAATGCTAAAGTATTGTATATTGATTGATCTATTTTTATTATCTATCTTAATAATAAAACAAAGTCGTGTTAGTTACACCATTCATAACTTGAGAATGGCTCATAACTATACCGCGACCCAGAATATCTAAATCTTTCACAATGAAGTCATAATGCTATTTGACTTAAGAACGTGGCCAATCTTAAAGTTAACACATATTTACTGTAGGGTGTTATGAAGTTCGCAGCTAGTAATAGTATAAATAAGTTATTATTGTTACAGAAGAGAGCATTAAGACTAATGTTAAATCCCAACCATAGACCTCAGTGTAAACCACTTTTTCAGATAACTTAACATACTAACTGGTATTTACATGTAACTTCCATAGAACCATTAACTCATCTTTAGAGATTGGCAAAAGAATGTTTAACAGACTACCTGAATATTTGAACAAATCTTAATCTAAAGAAATAGGTCTAAGGAATTTTGGAAACGGCTTTTGTTCTATTAAAATAAACACTGTACTGTATTTATATTCATTTTTATATAAATGCTGTACGTTAATGTCTTTACAGTTCAGTTTGATGGCTTGGGTACAGAACACATTATAAACTTATTATCTATTGAGAAAATATATGACTAAGACGAAAGAAACGTATATAAGAAAATATATGACTAGTGGAGTGGGGGTCCAATTCCACATGTGCATTCTAAATACAGTAGACCTATTTGTTTTTGTTTGGCATTTCAATGGCTGTTAACTACATGTCTTAGCCATGGGTAATAGAAATTGATTTAAAATGTGAACAAAAAGGCTACAAAAATTTCATTCCTCTTTTTACTTTACACAAATTATCAAGATAATTCTTTGAACAATTTTTCTGGGGTCTTTGAGTTAAAATGATGGATTTACTCTTGTTAAAATCGTAATGTAAATACAAACCCACTACAGCAGCGATGTACTGAGGCATACGAGAGGTGGCCTGTGGGATCATGTTGGCACCACTGGCTGAGATCACCATCTTCCTATGTACTGGTACTCACTATACCTTATACATCCAATACTGTGTTAGATTAACTCATCTTGGGTGTACTTTGGAAAGTGTTGTAAATATACCTGTAAGAAAAAATATCAAAAACTTGTTTTTGAAGCTAAATAGTTGGATTTAGTTCCTTTCAACAACAAAATTTATTTTCAGAATGAGTGTATGAAAATGAAACCAACCTAAATACATCAAATTAAATTTAACTTTATTTATGCACTGCAATATTACAGGTGCAATAGTATAAACAAACCATGGTAAATAGACGTATACACATACAATATCGTGAAAAGAAATTTCTTATATGAAAATCGTCCACCTAAATCTATTTTGACAACAGCTCAAATAAGTATATCAAGTGTCAGAATATCTATGTAGTGGATTATCAACCAGAAATCGTTTGAATTCGATTGAGAAGTCAGTTAAGTTTTAAAATTTTGAGAGTGTTGGTTACAAATTGTTAAGCACCTATAGTCTTTTTTTCACAATTCTAGCCTGTGTTGCTCAAAATTCAAAAAGAATTCTGTGTTAGGGAAACGATACAGATCAACACAATATAAGGAAATATAAAGATCCCACATTGACATAATATATGGACTTTCAGGTATTGAAGTTTCAGGAAACTTGAGTAAGTAGTATAATAATTAATTGAGTTTTGCAAATAAGTAGAGGTGTGCGAAGGCTTGGGTCATTTCAATTTGTTGATTATATAACATGGTACTTTCAGTATTTTGAACTTTAATAAAATTAACCTTAATTTTAACTTTAACATTATAGGCCTAAACTGATTTATTGATAAATCCAAGGATTTTAAAGAATACTAAAATACTTTAAGCTTCATATAAATTAAAATACCCCCGTCGCAGCAGACCTGCATACTCAGCGAATTTCCAATTAATGGTATAATAATAATTTATGACGTTTTATCAATATATAATTTATTTTCAGAATGAGTGTATGAAAATGAAACCAACCTAAATACATCAAATTAAATTTAACTTTATTTATGCACTGCAATATTACAGGTGCAATAGTATAAACAAACCATGGTAAATAGACGTATACACATACAATATCGTGAAAAGAAATTTCTTATATGAAAATCGTCCACCTAAATCTATTTTGACAACAGCTCAAATAAGTATATCAAGTGTCAGAATATCTATGTAGTGGATTATCAACCAGAAATCGTTTGAATTCGATTGAGAAGTCAGTTAAGTTTTAAAATTTTGAGAGTGTTGGTTACAAATTGTTAAGCACCTATAGTCTTTTTTTCACAATTCTAGCCTGTGTTGCTCAAAATTCAAAAAGAATTCTGTGTTAGGGAAACGATACAGATCAACACAATATAAGGAAATATAAAGATCCCACATTGACATAATATATGGACTTTCAGGTATTGAAGTTTCAGGAAACTTGAGTAAGTAGTATAATAATTAATTGAGTTTTGCAAATAAGTAGAGGTGTGCGAAGGCTTGGGTCATTTCAATTTGTTGATTATATAACATGGTACTTTCAGTATTTTGAACTTTAATAAAATTAACCTTAATTTTAACTTTAACATTATAGGCCTAAACTGATTTATTGATAAATCCAAGGATTTTAAAGAATACTAAAATACTTTAAGCTTCATATAAATTAAAATACCCCCGTCGCAGCAGACCTGCATACTCAGCGAATTTCCAATTAATGGTATAATAATAATTTATGACGTTTTATCAATATATGTCGATAAACATGAGAGTTATTTGCATATTCTCTATAAGATTAACATGGGAAAGATTATGTAGGTTTGCTGCTGTGAGGAATATTGAAAGTAGGTATTTCTAGGATAAACAATTTTTATTTTTACCATTTGTACCAAATTTCATCAACAACTGTCTATAAAAGAGTTTACCTCTTCTCTATATGATTAACATGGGAAAGAGTATGCAGGTTAGCTGCCATGATAAAACACATAAACTATGATTTTTAAGCATAAACTAGTAGTACGCCACCCGTACTTTGTATGGTTTGTATGATTCTGTGTTAGAGATAAAAGATACTACTTATTAACATGAGTAGAATAATTAGATTAGATTATAAAATGTGTATAATTATTCAAATTCGTTATACGTCAAGATAACATTTTAATATTGTATGATTTCAACGTGGGTTTCAAAAAACGAAAAAATAACATGGTCCCCAGCTTAAGTCTTGCCATGAGACCTGCGGTAATAGCTTCTTCCCTATGGGAAATTTGCTAAAAGAAGTGAAAATAAGCTTCCTATTGATTGACTCAATGAAAATTATCGGTATTAATTTACTAAATTTATTCATACTTCACAATTTTCGAGACGATATTTTGAACCACCTAGTCAATAACTCCTTGGAATTCCAAAGCTTGTAAATTTTACTTCACTTTTAGATTTTCTATTGAAACTAAATGAAGTATTTCCATAAATGGATCTGATATAAGATCTGATTCAATTCATTAAAATCTTTTTAGGATATGAAAAATTGTACTTTTGTCACAAGAACAAAACACTAAAATACTAGTTACTTTAAAATTATTATAGGCCTAATCATTAAAAAACTGAACATTCAAAAATTTCCTCAATTTTGGCTAAAAATGATATTAAAATTTAATATTGAAATTTAGTATTAAAGTCCTAAATTAATCACAATCGTAGTAAACATAGCTTTTTCCTAAATCACTCCCAACACTTACTAAAATGCATTATCCTCGCTACACTTGAACTGTGTTTTATCAATCGTGAAGTGCCTTATCCAAAGCAGATCATGGAGAATTATTCTTTGTACTCGTATCACAATAAGCTGTTTTTAAACCAATAAGTCACAGGTGTTTTTACTTATTGTGCCATAACACATATTATTTAGAAAATGTTTGAGTTGAATGGTCATTAACAACTGCTGTTGCATCATGATGAATTTACATAATTTTTTTGAATTGCATCATTAAATTTGTTAAATGATGATAGCCAATTTAAACCAGGATAATTGTTTAAAACAATTTGTTAGTACAAACCTTTAAATTTACATATATGTTTCAATAAAGTAATTAATATCCTGGTTAGGTTTTCAGTAGATTCTTGAACAAACAAAGTCTCACCTCGTTACAACTATTGACATTATAGTATTATTTAAAAATAAATTGTACTCTTAAAATTCCTAAAATCGTTTTGACAAAACTATTAATAATTAAAAATTGGTTATTTTCCTCCTCAGTAAAGTTTCAAATCAGCGATTCTTGCCACCTTCATAGTGTGTTTTATGAAACTTTGGATTAAATTGAACTAAAATCAATTCCGTTTCAAAAACATCTCTATAAGAGGGACATAAAATTATAGATTAACAATATATTCGAAGATGAAAAGATAAGTCATCTTGACCTTGTGCACTCTTAAACTTAGTAAACAGCATTAAGGATCTTTATTGCTGTGTAGATTACAATTGTAAAGACATAAATTATCTACAGTAATTACCCTGTAACTAACCTCTTCAAAATGTATAAGCTGTAAACAAGAAGCTTTTTAATTAAGTCAGTAGGTATTCTATTTTTATTGTGTGTTTTTCTGTAATCAACATACTGTATACACATATTTTTCAAGAAAATTGTGTATTTTAAATGAGTTTTTAATAATTTTTATTTTTGTTTGATAAACTTTTATTTAATAGTAAATTAGAAAATATCATTATAGTTCTTTATTTATGAAATTCATGCAGACAATTTTAAATTCAAGGTAAAAATAAGTCAACTCAACTGAGACAGCAAAGTTAAGAACAATAATATGTCTGTGTCTTTTGTCAAAGTGTGCTTATTGAAAATAACTGTCATACATGTTGGCAGTGCGTGGGAGAAAACAAAAAAACATTCATTAAAACATTCTTCAATCTAAAACTGTTTTAATTGAGGAAAATAACAATCAAAAATTATTAGTTATTAAATATAGTAGAGAAAGAATGTAAATATTTTGTTCTTTTCATTATAATATTTTTTGGGTATCTCTTTAAAATGAAACTTTGGGCTAAACAAGTTTTCAATTTAAAACCAATAAAAAGTGAAAGGTTTGATCAAATTGACTTAGTGTGGCCAGTGGGCTGTCTGAACATAAAATATTGAGATAATTGGTATAAACTAAAAAATGTATATTACATTTTTACCATCAGTCGGATTTACTAGTATGTCTCTTATCGAACACATCAATTATCGAACACACAAGGAATCTGGCATACAAAATAAATAACAGTTATTTTTTAAATAAACGTTGTGAAAAAAAGAATGCCTTGAAAACCTTTACAACTTTTCTCTGAATTTACTTAATGCAAAATGAATGGTTGTCATATCTACTCTTAAAAAATATTCAATTTGTATAAAGCATTTTAAAACAATTTAAAAAAAAATAATTTGTAATCCTACTGTCACAGACCAAAAATGTACATGTAATTAATTACCTTGGTTTTCATCCAGTTAAATTCTAAATAACTTATAGAAATATTTCCAAATAAAACTTTTGAAATAAAATCATACCTTGAAATGAAACATGAAAAGTTGTTTCTTTTGATGAATTGATATCACAACCAGTAGCATTGAATGAATGAAGTCAGTATGAAGTTGGAAGCCTGTGTAATAAGTTTAAACTGATGTCAATGTCAGGTTAGCCTTTGCAGCTGATATGAATACTTATACACTAGCAGATAAACTCCAAAATATTGGTGTATCAATATACAGTTTTGTTAAATCTAATGAGTCAACACAACATCTCCTATAGACTAAAAATATGTTTGAGAAACAATGTGTTAAAATAAAGTTTTCTCTTCTTACCAAATTACAATTAGTTTAATATATGTATTTTAATACAGAGTAAAAAGTATATTATTTAACAATTGGTAGATCTTATCAACTTCATAGGCAATAATAAAGATGTACGTTGTCAAATTTAGGCTAGTGAGTGACCAGATATTTTTCGTTTGTTTATGGAAGTCATGTGTTTAATATTTTGTAAACAATTCCTGAAAGTCTAAAATGTTAGTTTCCTATATAAATAAATTAAGAATTTTGTCTGTACATTGCTCAGAGTTATTAAATTTTTAGTTATTTTTATATTTTGTGCGTTAGAGAAGCCGAAACAGGTCTTATCTCAATTGTGTCTGTTTGTCTGTGACGCTCCAGGAGGCATTTTACTGAGTCTTCTCCGAAAAAACAGAGATTTGATAACAACGAAACTTATTTCATACATTCTCTACATTCCAGATAAGGTTTTTCAATACTTGAAACTGTCTGCCGCCCCTTCAAAAGTAAAATCACGAGCATTTACGCCCCCTTAAAACCCCTAAAGCATAAAACCCCTTCACGATCATTTAAAAACCAACTTTTTACTGATATTAGTCACATTTTGCTTTCAATTATCAATGAATCACCTACTGGTAATAATCAGCTGTCTTTGTAGTTTAATGATTTAATAGAGAGAAAAAAACTGTCAAATTAAAATCAATATTAGTTTATATTGGTCATTGATTTTAAGCCCATTTCAAAATCATACTATAGGTATTAAAAATTTATTTTAACGTATAATTAATTTTAATAATGGTATAATAATGTTCAATTCTATTCTATTTAATAATTAAATAATTACAATTATTGTAAAGTAATGCTAAATAATAAAGCTGATTTATTTTCTTTGTACAGATTTGTTTACGATTTCAGGTTTACATTTTAGTATGATAATCTTTTTTCTTAAAACTGAATCCTACAACCTGTATAAAGGATGGGTTTACTGCTAGTATTCCATAAGTATTGAAATTACTAGAGAAACTATGTTTATTGAAAATATTTCTTGTTTAGATTTGTAGTTTTTTAATTTTGTAAACTTCAATTGATTTAAAAAAAAACTAGTTTGTATGTCTAATGGGATATCGTCCAATAAATGTGTGAAAAAGTTTTGTGTATGTTGGCGAGAAAACCCATCAAGAATATATCCATGATCTAAGCTCTTTTACACAGGAAAGTCATTCCAGGAAAATGTTTGTAAGACAAGATATGGTGTGTAAGACAATTTTGTTTATGATTTCCACATTGTAATAACAATAAAAATCCAGTTTGGTTGAAATATGAGATAAAATAAAACAAGCAATTGAGAGAAAGTAGAGACTGCTATTAACTAGAAAACTGCTCCCCAGTTTTCTATTCATGATAAATATTTTGTTACAACAAAATTCAAATTATTTTTTGGATTTACATATGGGGTTGACAGATTAGTAGTTATTCAAAACTTCATGAACGACCATACTAATGTAAATTATTTAAAAAAATGTATTTACTTCGATTAGGGAAATAGCTTAGATCATGGACATGTCTAGAGGGAATGTTTCCAGTTCCTTTGAACAGCTGTCCTTGTAACCATATGATGTCACTTCTGTTTCAAATTTTGTTCTGACAGATTGCCAATACCCCCAGAGCTAAGTCATATCCATGTCAAAAACAATTTTTTGGACAGGAAGTTAAAGGAGGTTTCAACACATTAATTATTTGGACTGGCAATAAAAGTCAGCTCAACAGAATTCTATATTAAACTATTTGTGATACAATTTAACCTATTTCTTAAAATTATGACTTTTTTCAACATACCTTAAACCTTTTGTTGGTTTCATTTGAATCTGAAACAAGTCAAATGAAGTGAACGCTTGTTCTGTTGGTTGGTTCTTATCATTTAATGCTCTTACAATAATGTACTTGAAAGATTGACTTTAGAGTTGAAGAAAAGTAGGTTGTTATATTGGTCAACAAAGTTTTGGTTGGTATCTTGCTTTGATCTTGAGACTGTTCTCAATGCTGTCACTTATTCAAATCAATCAAAAGTTCATATTGGATTGCTTAGTATGTTATCTAACTTGACAGGAGGGGAAATATTATTTATTTTCATTTACAAAAATATTGAATAATTTTTATGTATAAAATACAATAACAACAACTGTAATATAAAAGTATCAGACAGTGTTTTTGTTATTTAACTTTACTTGTTATTTAAGGCTCAAGGCTTTTTCAAAATTTCTATGGAAAAATAGGAATACAAATGTATGTAACTGAAAATTAGTTAGAACAGTTTTATCCATTTACAAGAATAAAAATTAAATCATCATAGTATATTTTTTATCTGTTCATGGACAACAAAACTACAAGAGACACAATATACAACAAAATACTTACTTAATACTGTCTTACCAAGTCATGGTCGGTGGTGTGCTAAAGCAAAACATGCAGACCAGCTACGCCGGAGAACTGGTGTATTATCTGAAAGGAAAGAAGTTTAGTATTGGGCCATATGATTGTCAAAATCCTATTTATGTTTTACATGTGATAATTGGTTTTTTTTACAGTTCAGTTATTAAGATGGATTCAGTATAAAGCATTCATTTTTCTTTGAGTCTGATTGGATTTGCCTAGTTGGTGATATTATAAAAACTCTAGTGTTCAATAACAAAATAAATACTGTAGCTTTTTTTAAAGTTTGAAATAGTCACTAAAATAATGAATAAACTTTTTCCTAGAATTATCTACAGTACTAAAACCATCAATATGTACACTTAAAATTTAGCTGTACTGTTAACATTCCAATAGCTACGGTACTTTATTTTCACTATAAACTCAAATAATATAATTATTATTTTATCGTTATCTCACATACTGCAACAAAGAACAAAATATAAGAATGGACTGAAAATAAAAATAGTTGTAACCACTTATCAAACAATAATTGTACAATTAATTGTGAGATATTAAATGTATTTATGTATGGTTGACATATTAAAAAGCACTTGTTAATTAGCATTCTAATTACTCACTGAGCGACAGGTGGAGTTGAAGGCTGTGTTCTAATTTGATAACAGAAGGCCTACAGTAATGATAGTGTCCCTCTCCTGTAACTGTCGTATATTTAAATTGTAAACATCTTTTATCGTCCATCTACCCTGTGTGTAGCCAGCAGATTATCTATTTTTTAAACAAACTCCTTAAATTTTCCTACCTTTCACAAATACAACCTCGTATCCTGATTTTGAAGAATTTGTTGGAATTATATTCCTATATGGATTGTTTTAATTGAATTTTAACCCAGTCAATAAAGGGTTTGAGAGGGAAAAATTATATAAGATTGGATTTCTTACCATCCTTATAGAGTAGCTTACTACTAGAAAATCATTTTGATAAGACTCCAGAAATTTATTGGAGCTTTCACATATCGCGTCTTCTAAAGTTTAAATATGCAAGGATGGATATGTAAATGGCTATATCTCCATTACCAATAACTTCACATGACTGATCAGGATTTTAATTTAATCCTCATCAAATTCTGTAGAGGTTTTTCAGTGAATTTTTTCATAAACCTCTTAAGTTTTCTGGAAATATCAGGATAAATTAAATGTTAATATTTGAATTTTTCAATGTGTAACTTTTGTTTTTGTACGGTATCTTTATTATACCCAAGAATCGATGAATGTGTTTCCTTCAAAATTTATAGATTATAATTTTGTGAACACATTGATATGGTTACTTAAAATACTTAAAAATACTCAGGGGAGTAACTTGAATCCATATATTTAATGAGCTTTTCAAACTTCTTGACAGTTTAATTGCAGAAGGTAAATACACAAATAGGTAAATTAACACGTTCACGGCTAAGCCTATTTTCCGAAACCGCATTCGCCATCCTGAAATATAAAACTATTCCAAATTCTTACCTCATACTTTAGTTATGCCAGTAGAGATCTCTTTTTGACTCTCTCAGCTATTGAAGGTGTGAAAATGGCCAATAGGTTTGCACTGTCGAAAAGTGAAGTTGTGTATCCTTATATTTTTGAAATGATTGGTAATGTTCCTTTTAATATTTTTACACTAACACGAAAAAAGAAGGACAAAATAAGTCACATGGACGTAAAAAAAGTAACATTGATGCATTTTCTGCCATGAGTTGATAAAACACTGTTTCACCTGGAACTACTTTTAGTTCCGAGAGTAGAGGCGATGAGTCTATGTTTTGACCAGTTTCTTGGGATGCTAAATTAGTAACGGGTCCGGCAAAAAAACCTCCCCGGTTTGAGCAAGCCACCGCGTGAGTTGTAGTGGGGATAGAGATGTGGAGGGGGTATTGTTCCGTAGCGGCGTACGTGCCATTTTCAGTGTTTGCCATGGCTTGGCTTGGTGAGCAACCGGCGTTTGTTGTGGAGGAGTTTATTAAAAATGGCGGTTCTGTGATTTCTACTCAACGAGCGTTTCGGATTCGATTCGAACTTGGCCGACGTGATAGTGTTCCTGACGCGAAAACGATTAGACTGTGTATGACAAACTTTAGACAAACAGGGTCAGCACTAAAAAGAAAACCAACTGGCCGACCTCGTACTGCAATAACACCAGAGAATGTGGCGCGAGTGAGAACATCCATCCAACAGTCTCCAAAGCGTTCAGCGGTTAAACATGCAGCTGCCCTGGGATTGTCAGAAAGGAGTGTAAGGAGAATTCTGCATAAAGAACTTCATCTGCATCCCTACAAAATAATGGTTGCGCAAAAGTTGTTCGAAGAAGATTATGAAACTCGCAGGGCTGCATGTGATGACATTTTGCAGAACATTCCCCCAGATGCTGTCTTCATTTCTTCTGATGAAGCCCACTTCCACTTGTGTGGAACTGTTAACAAACAGAATTTCCACTACTGGGCTGCAGAAAATCCTATGGAACTCCACCAACAACCACTACACAGTCCAAAAGTCACAGTTTGATGCGCCGTTGCGGAATTTGGTGTGTGGGGACCGTACTTTTTTGAAGAAGAAGGACAAACAGTAACGGTCAATGCCGATCGCTATTGTCACATGATAGAGACATTTCTCCGACCCAAGATCAACCAGTTTGTTTTAGACCATGAGGAAGAAGAAGTTTGGTTCCAACAGGACGGAGCCACAGCTCACACTGCTCGGCGGTCCATGGAAATGTTAAGAGAGTTGTTCCCTGGACACCTTGTTTCTTCAAGAGGAGACATTTCCTGGCCTCCAAGGTCACCCGACTTATCACCTTGTGATTTCTTTCTGTGGGGCTACCTAAAGGCTGAAGTGTACAAACATCGCCCCAGAACTCTGCAATAACTAAAAGATGCCATTAGGCAGGAAGTGGCAGCCATTCCAAGGGAAGTTACACGAAGAACTATAGACAACTTCAGGGAAAGACTTCGTGAATGTATTAACAATGGGGGACATCATTTATCGGACATAATTTTCAAAACCAAATAAAGTGTACTAAATGATGTCAAATGGCATCATATAGGCTATTCACAAATATAAGTATTGTTCTGTATGTTTCTTATTCTTTTTGCAAATGCCTATTGAAATCAGGGAGGTTTTTTTGCCGGACCCTGTATTTTGATCATACCTCTTAGCAATATGATTCAAATTCTGCTTATACAGTTTTCCACCGCTTGTAAGAACTTGTAAGGTTTCCCTTTTATTTGATAACTCAGTCTATAGCCCAGTTTCTGTGACTGTTTCTTAATCTTAACTTTTTCTCCAACACCAAATCCTGGCTTCGCTACTGGTTTTTGATTTCCATACTTCTTTTGTTTTAGTATTTCTTCCAAAAGGTTTTTACTAATCTTGCTTGGATCTATGACGGAGAGCAGCAGCAGCTCATCGGAGATTGGAACTTAGTCTGCGTCCTTCTGGACATTAGCCGTTGCATCAGTTGAACTGGGTGTATTTCTGTAGTTTAACAGAGCTTCACAGATATCTGTCCCTTCTTGGTAATAGCGTCTTAATAAGCTTTTAGCTGTTTGAAAGAACCACTCTGCTAATCCATTCGCCCTTGGAGAGGAGATATTTCTTTTAAATCCCCAATGGCTAGAAAATGCTCTGAAGTCAGCTAGTTGATTTGAAGGGCATGTTATACAACACGAGTGTAACCGGACACCACGAACAGCAAGTCACGTCTTTAACTTTTTGATGGTTGCAAAATTTGTAGATAAAAAAGCAAATTCAAAGTAACCGGAGTACCTTTTACCAGGAACTAGATAAGTTTTGTCTTTGAACTTCAAATGATCAGCTGCAGTGAATTACCATGGCCTCATTGGAATTGGTTTACTTATATATTTCATGATAAACATCTTCATTGTATTTGGAATCACAACCTTAGTTCATTTGGACACAACTCCATCTTCAGCGATCAACTCATCTCTAAAATTCCAAAATAAATGCAATGTTTTAGGCAACTGTTTTTGATTTTGGCCAAACTTTGTGAAATTATGTTTATGAGTTCTTGTAATACGGGTTCGTGAGTTTTTGTAATATAATCTTCTGGGCATAATGTAAAAAATTGAAAGTACACTATTTCAATGCATCATTGCTGTTTCTTCAACAATGTTTCTCCAATTTTAGGAACTAAAACTAGTGAACCGATACTGTACTACTAATAAAAAGGGTTGAAATTACAGGTAGTGTGAAAGAAAAAAGTGCAGTCAAATATTTGATATACGATGTAGATTTCGATTTACCATGTCCTTATAATACATGCAGCCAGAAAAATCCCATTTGCAATCAGAGATGTGGTAAAGAGTGACTTAAGACAAAATGGTTAAGTGGGGTGTTATAAAACCTGTAGAGAAACCAACACCAGTTGTATCGCCCTTTGTTGTTGTAAAAACTACAACAGTTGTTGGAAAACTAAATTTTTATTTGGACCCTACTTATGTCAATAAAAACCTACTTAGAAGACACTTCCCACTACAAACATTGGATGATATCTTAGCAAAAGTATTTGCTTTGTCTGTAAAAACCTCACTAATAATGAACATGAAAGATCCATCCATAAACAAATAAGCGTATCAGGTAGCATGTTCATAATGTCAAATAGTGAGATTCAAACAAATCAGGAAAATAATAACATACACAGAAAATTAATAAGCATAGGTAAATTTCAATTTCACTCAGATTGTGTGTCAAATGATACTATATGGTGAAAATACAAGATTATAACAGTAAGCTGAATATAAATTATTTTTCATTGTATAGTTCAACAACAGAAAAATAATTACTACAATTCCATTGGCCTCCATTATTCTTTAAATTGACTTTGATATGTCAAAAATTTTAGGCATAAGCCCCTATGATAAGAAAGAAACCTATGTTTATTTCTTCTCTGTAAACCAACCTTGATTATGTGAACAGGTTATATTTTATGTAAATACTAAATTATGTACAAATTGCAATACAAGACTAGATTATTGGTTAGACTGATCCTTGTTTGCTTCTTGCTGTCTCTGGTACATCTCCATTAGAATCTCGGTAGCAGATTGAGGCTGCCTCTCAGCAGGAGCCAGCGAATCCTTCACAAAATACCAACTTTAATTAATTAAATTTTAAATATTAGCCCTTTGAACTACAAACCTTTCATTGTGAGTCTGTTCTTAGCACCAAATAATGAAAAAAAATTAAATTTATTTCTATGAAGAAAAATTGTTTTCTCTTTTTTTAAATTACTTTTACTATTACAGTATAATATAGACTCAAAAAAAGTGTAAATACCATTATATTTACGTGTAGGATTTTAAACAAACTGAAAAAACTTTGTTACAAAATTTTTTTCGAGAAATGAGGAATAATGCACGTAAAAATTATATCTTTATTTACCCTACAACTAATTTGACACCAAAAGATGACTTAATAGATGGTGTTATGAAAAAAATTTATTTTACCAATTAAAAATAAACGGTACCAGTGACTACCCTTTATTAAAATTAATAAAAAAAGACAATTTGGTAAATCTGTTATATTTATTTGTAATAATTAATAAAATGTTCATTGCTGGGGGAACACGGTATCCAAAATTTTATTTTTCATTTTTATTTTTTCAACTGTCCATAATAATTTAATTCCATTTTAACTGATAAATATTTTAGATATAAAAAATAAACTAATTGTTTTTTAGCTGTTTCTACCACAGAAGTAAAATACTTTTCATAATTATTAGTAATAATAAAAATTTAATTTTTACATATCCATAAGATAACATTGGAGTCAAAATACAACTTCTGTGTAATTTTTTTTTTCTCGGAACCGTTTACTAGAGAAAAAAATTGGATAATTTTAGTTTTTTAAGGTTTTTGGTGAAATATAAAAATAAAATAATTCAAAAAATGAAAAAAACATTTTTGTACATAACGCCCATAATTTATTACAATTGGTTTAACTTGTACATTTGTATACACCACACACAACACTACAAATTTACAAATTAAACACATTTATATAACTTTTTTTTAGAATATATAAAATAAATTAAAATTTTTTTTTACGAAAAAAAATACATTTCTTCCATATACTATGTATAAGGGGAGAAAGTAAAATGAGAAAAATCTATATATTGTTTAGTTTGTGAAAGCAGTAAAGGAATTAGGAACTGCGAAAGTGGCAAAATTGTAAAATAAATAAACAACTTCAAGAGAGAAAACGTGTATCCAATTTTTTTATTTTGTTTATGATAAAATTAGCAATGATCATAAACACTGAATTCTCTCAAAAAAATTACTGAAAAAATTTCTATCATTTTTTATATTTAAAAAATTAATTTTCAGTGTTTTGGAATGCACTATAAAAAGAAATTTGATTGGAGATCATTTTCCCTTAAGCCTGTGAACTTCCCCTTATGATTTAGGAAAACGTAATCTGCCACAATGTAGGCAGTCACACTACTCCACTCGCACAGAATACTAAGAAAATATAATATCAAAATATGTTGTGTAACAGGACATATAAATATATAAATATGAATTAATTTGTATCAAAATAGTCTTTCTAGCAGCATGTATGGCGATTTGTGAAACAACCATACAATCATTAGACTACCCTACACAGACCATCCAACAGCCGGCTTGGGTGGAAGTTAATGGCATTTGTAGGCTTAATTGGGTGGACACCTATTTTGCTTTTTATTGCGGAAACACCATAAAAACATTTTTTTCAGTTTTAAAATTTGGTAAATTTAGCTCATTTTATGCAGAAACCACCTAAGACCATCTTAAAAACTGCCCTAAGTGATTGCAGCTTCATGTGGTTGAGATCCATCCATTTAAGCTTAAAAATTAAAGTTTATGTGTTTATCGTGGCAGCTAACCTGTATACTCTTTTCCAATGTTAATCATATAGAGAACAGGCAAACCTCTTTATTTATGGACAAATAATGATAAGACTTGGTATATGGTCAAAATAAAAACAGTTTATGGTAAATATGCAAAATTTCAGAGTTCCTCACAGCAGCAAAACTGCTTACTCTTTTCAATGTTAATCTTGCTGAGAATAAGCAAACTTTCTTATTTATTACTGATATTGATAAAACCTGTTATTATAATAATTGATTTGGAAACTCACTGTGTACACAAGTCTGCTGCGATAAAGGTATTTTGGATTCGTACAAGCAGGAGCTCTTTTATTAATTGGAAATTTTAAGGAGGCACAGGGCATATGATAACAAACAACATACACACAATCCTGTCTGTGAGTCACACAATTCAATGTATAACTTTTGAACTTCAACCCTCCAACGGTTCACTATTTGATCCTTGCGGTTCACCCTATTTTGGCACTTTTGCAGACTTTTATTAAAAAATTCACATAAAATAATAAAACTACAGTAACTATGACATATTGTATACCATTTTAATCTACATAAAATTATCTGTAAGAAAATTATAATATTTTTTATCTTTATTTTGGTTTTGATGTGTGTATCCACGTAACATTGATAAAGAAATATTATTTAACAGTTTTTCAAAGTTCACTCCCCCACACACAGCAAATAAAAACCAGTCATAAATTGAATATAACAAAGTTGTTCAACATTTCATAAGGAAAATAAAAATATATAGTTTTACACACATAAGTCACTGCTATCCATTTTAAAATTGAGAAATTGACATCAGAACACATACAACATGACATCATACAAACGCGATGAGAACGTAATGCAACCATTGTAAACAAAGCAACATAACCGCGCAACAGAAGACAGATAATTTAACTCACACAGAACTCTAAAGCATAGAGTAAGCAACACGAGACAGACCTCGGCGGAAAGCGTATAACCTGTAGAGTACAACGATACTATATTCAATGTAGTTTTAACCGAAAATGTATTCGCATCATTGCTTATTGTAAAAGCTTACCCACCGTCGATTGGTCAACAGTAAACCTTTTGAGGGTTAGGCCTAATAGATTTTTAATGTAAAATATTTTGTTTTGTTAAACATATTCAAGCCAATAATAGCACAGCAACAATAATAACATAGCATCTTATTTGGTATGAATACTACTGATTATTACCTTGATTTCTATTGGTCTTAAACCTTAAATGTAGGTCGGATTAACTTACCAAGGGAAAGGTGGCCAAATTGAGCGCAGGATCCCGGTGTGTAAACGGACTCCAGACACCTTGCACTGTCGGATTGTCGGTGTGAGAATAGCTCATGTACCTCATGTCTTGATAGCCAGACTTGGTCTTCATCCAATTGAGCCATTGAGAAATTTCCTCCTTAGGGAGATTATTGCATCCGATGTACTCTTCACCTCCATTTACTAAAAACAATCAAATTCATATTTTATTTCTTTATTATCTTTATTTTTTTAAGGTTATAAGTTTTAGTGAGCAGAGCTACTACAGTAACAATTGATAAATTATATACAATCTACATCTTCCAATAAATAGAAATAATAGTATTAAATATAAATTAAGGGACATTGGCAAGTTAATGTTGGAATAACATTTTCCAAAAATGTAGCTGCCTAATATTTTTTGCACTAGTCTAAAGAAATTAAAGGAATGAACACTACATTTTAACAATATTTTAAGAAAAATTTAGTATATTTTCAATAAAAATGTTCTCAATTAGAATACATTTTTAAGCAGGCCCAACCACACTGAAAAGCTTTCTGAGTTAAGAGAAAGTAAACAAAGTTATTGTGTTATCTTAATTTAAAAACTAGATCACACACAGAAAACAAATTTCCATCCCCCCTGTTATTGTTACCTTAAGTTTCTGTAACACAATGTTTCTGGAAATAGTTGAAAACAATTAATTGTGTGCTGTTCCTTGCGGTTAATTTAGTAAGAAGTGTATAAAATAAAACAAAAATTAAATTTGATACAACCTTAACTGAGTTACCCTGAATCTTTGAAATAATTCATAATGGCTTTGGTTATTAATTATTAATATTATTTTATTGGACTTTTCCAATACGCCTTTGTTTTAACTTAACAATGTTTCTGGAGGTGGAGAATCTCTTGCAGTTTTAAAATGACTTCTGGTACCTAATATTACTATATATTATACAGTGGAACCTCTCTCTAATGAACCTCAATGTAACGTATTACTCGGTATAACATATTGTTTTTCAATCCCCTTGAAAAGCCATATAACTCAATAGAAAATTTACTCCTATATAACGAACAAAATACTTAATAAACCCTCTATATAACGTATATTTTGTGTGTTTGTTAGTAATTTTCTTACCCCTGTATAGGTAATATCCAATGTAAGAAACCCCTATATAAGAACATAACCTCTATATAACGTATTTCCACGGTCCAGATCCCTCTATAACGTATTAAAGTTTTATCTAGGCCATCACTCAAGCGGAATATCCCTTACTTCCGCCCGCCGCACATAATATTCATAGAAGGTACACATCTATTGCACCTATTGCTAAGACCATGTCACATATCATAGCAGTGTTTAGTGTGTGATTGTGATTAACACGTTGGTGTGGTTTTTTTTTTTGGTTGGTGCGTTATGGCTAAGAAAAATAGTAGAAAGGCTCTTAGTAAGGAATTCAAATGTGAAGTAATAAAAACCATAGAAGATAACCCACGTATGGAGAAAGTGGACATTGCTAAGGAGTTTAAAATAACCAGCGACTCTTCAAACAATAGTCAAAAATAAATAGAAATATGAAGACGAAGGTGGACTTTCTGGTCAGTGTAAAAATGCCCAAATTACAGAACATTGAAAGTGCTGTCATGTTATGGATGAAACAATGCCGTGACAAAAATGAATCCGTTTTGGGACCTGTACTTCAGGAAAAACCTCAACAATTGGCCGAGCAATTGGGTCATAATAGTTTTCGAGCAAGGAATGGCTGGTTAAGCCAATCTCTAGCAGTAAAACATACAGTATAACAAAAATAACATATGACTAAAAATCTACTCTAAATAGAGGCTGGACACGTTCAATCTTTTTTATTTGGAGGTTATGACTAACCCATAAATTACTAAGTTTGGCAAAATTCAACCTCAATTTAACAAACCTCTTTTTTAAGAATACACCTATATATAGTATACCTTTCATAGTCCATTGAAATTCATTAAATCGAGGTTCCGTTGTATAATATATGTATATATATATGTATATATATATATATTTATATTTTATAATTTATATATAAATTTATATTTTTAATAATTTTTATATATAATAATGTATATTATATAATATATATGTATATATATATATATATATATATAAAGTATAGTTAAAAAAATTAAACTGAGTATCCTTTAGAAACATTTTTTTTATGACATGTTTCGACCTTTAGGCCATTTTCAAGTTAATTCACATATGTTTAAATTAAATAATTTCAATTTAATGAATGTACACATGTTCTTGTAGAGGTTGGTTAAAAAAATTGTTGTAGGCCTATCTATATAAATGTAAAATGTAATTATATGATTTGTTTAAGCTTTTTGACTTACCGTATCCAATATTTTATTTTTGATTTGAATGGGTTTATGTCATTGCAGGATCAGGTATTTGTATCTGTGAACTTCTTTTTTGACATTAGTCATGATTTAATTTGATATATATAGTTCACTTTTAAGGACTACTGTTATATTAAGTTAAAAAAATTAACTGAGTATCCTTTTGAAACATTTTTTATTTTAACGACATGTTTCGACCTTTAGAAATGCTAGAATGCTAGAAATGCTTCTAGCATTAACAATTTTTATTTTGACCATTCATACAATGTTTCATAAACATACTGTATGTTGATAAATAAACGAGTTTGCCTATTCTTTATATGATTAACACATAAACTATGATTTTAAGCATAAATGGATGGATATAACCATGAGAAGGTAAATATCGCAGCAGACTGCGTACACAGCAAATTTCCAAATAATCATATAATAATAATAATAATAATATTATAACACCTAAACATTGTTTTTGATTTCCATAAATATTAACAAATATCATGTTTACTTAATAACTGGTTAGAATATACAATAAAAAAACCAAATTAAAGTTTGCATTTATACATAACTTTTCTTCAACCATTTAATATAAATAAAAATTTTTTTTATAATTTTATTATTCTTAAATAACCTTTCACTTAATTTTGATGAAACAACTGGTTATGTGCAGAGAATAATTTGCTAAATCAAAAAATTTGTTTTATTTGTTTTTAAAGGAGTTTGCCTATTTACCCATAGTATGATTATTGGGGAAAAGATAAAGCTTGTTATTAGCAGGGTTTGCTGCCATGATAAAACACATAAAATGCATAATAACTTTTTAAGTGAATAAATGTAGGATGGAGATCTCAACCACATGAAGCTAAATATCAAAGTTTTATCCATATGATTAATATGGGAAATATTAATTCTTTCCCTATCCTTCAATAAGATTATTAACATTGGAGCCCCCACACAATACAACGTATGTGATTTAGATTTTTTAATATCTGGTAAACAGTTGGAGATAGAGAAAAAACTTTAAAGATCTTATTGATTAAGTTGTTTGTATAGCTGATTCAATATTCAATGGTTATGAAAATTTACAAAAAATATTAATAACCATAGAAATATTTAATAAACTACATGTGAAAAAAAAAAACGCAAAAAAAAAACTCGTGTCTCATAAAAATTTCATGTGAGCCTCAATGATAACAAAAACCCCCACTTGTACAGTTCCCATTGATCGATATGATCTGGTTTTTTTCACCGAACCACGTCCGAGCATTTGGTAAGGGAATACATGTCTTACATTTGTATTTGTTCGGACCATTTTTACAGTGATTTAATCGTTGAACCAGACACACATTAGACTATATATATATCATTATATATATTACATATATATATATATATAAATTTTAACGACTATTGTTTTTGGTTTGGGGTGGAGAAATCGCCTCTAAAGAAGGAAGAATTTATAATGGTCCCGGGCTTAACTCTTGCCATGAGACCTACGGTAATAAACTTTTTTTGGGGCAAGAAAAAATTCGTAAATATCAAGTTTCATCCAAAAATATAGATTGATAAGTGAAATATTAATTTTCCCTTATCCTCCATAAGATTAACATTGGAGCCCCAAAATACAACATACTGTGATTAGCTACGCTTAGTTATAGGTTAAATGTGACTGGATAGGCATCCCATCTCCACAAATACTCAAATCTTATAATGAAAGTAATAGGTATGAACTTTTGTATACTATGAAAATATACACAGAAAATACAGAAATAAAAACAGAATACTTAATATTTTACCAGTAAAAATCTTAAATGTTAAGTTATTAAAACAATATTAAACACTTACAGTACTCAGCCCATAAGCATGGTGTCCTGTGTCTCCTTGGTTTTAAGTAAACAACAACACCTGGATTTTTCCTTGCAAAATCAACTAATTCTGTTTCGATGAATTCTCTGCAACAGAATATCATAATTAATTACTGATCGTTATCTAATGTACATTCTTCTACTTGAAGTAGGGTTGCCACACGTCCGTAATTTGTACGGATGGTTTGTATTTTAGGGTCCCTGTCCGTGTATGTACCGTACAAAAGAAAGTAAAAGGGCAGCCGATAATCAGTCTGACATCTGAAATTTCATCTTCAATCACGATTTAATTTTGGTTTGGCTATAATTTTGTTGTTAGGTTATAATAAGTTTATTAGTGTTAATGTCATTACCAAATTAGTTTGTTGTTGTGTTGGAGCAAATTTCCTGTAGGGAAGAAGTTATTACCGTAGGTCTCATGGTAAGACTTAAGCCTGGGATCATGTTATTTTTTCGTTTTTGGGTGCCCTGAGACAAAAAACAAGTCACTAAAATTTATATATGTATTTATCTGTGAACACGATAAATCTAGTAAAAATGGTCCGATCAAGAATAAATTTGGTGGAAACGTGTATTTCTACATTTGCTCGGACGAGTTCGTAAACTAGACATATCGTCAATCGGAACGGCTAGTTTGGGGTGGGTAATGAAAAATTGTTTCTTTTTGCATTCAAAATGTAAATACTATTTGACTGGGATGGTAGCGTTATCCTGTAATCCAGCTACTTGGAGGTCACGAATTAGATAGTTATGAGCGATATGTGGATAGTTGTAAGCGATGGTCAGTGGGCCACAGTGGGTGTAGTGTTCTCTTGTGTGAATTAATGTCCACACTACTGAATACCACGTTAATCCACAAAGACCATCCTCATAATTAGACCAATTCGTAATTCAGAGGCCGTGTTTCGTATTCCACGTTAAACTGTAGGTCCCTTAGTTGCCATCGGCTGTTGACCTATTAATTAACAGTCCTGTCTAAGGAACATGTTACCCTTAGTCAGTAACAAAACTACAAGATCGCGCAACAATCATCTTACACTCAATCCTCTTTCGTACTTCCAGAATACCTACCTTGTAGTATGGTCGCCATTTCAATAATCTAATCTAATCAATTTTTCATACGTAATTTTAAAAAAGTTTAATTTTATCTTTCACCATTAGAATCAGCTTAAAAAACTACACAATTTGCTTCCTTAAAGTTTTTCACTATCTCCAAAACCATTGGATATTAAAAAATCTAAACATAGTATGTTGTATTTTGGGTCTCCAATGTTAATCTTATGGAGGATAAGGAAAAATTAATATTTCACTTACTAACCAATATTTTTGGATGTTAATTTATATTTAGCTTCACGTAGTTGAGATCTATCCATTTATACTTGAAAATCGTTGTTTATGTGTTTATCATGGCAGCTAACCTGCATACTCTTTTCCAATGTTAATCGTATAGAGAATAGGTAAACTCATTTATTTGTGGACAGATGTTGATGAAACTTGGTATAAATGGTCAAAATAAAAATTGTTTACGCTAGAAATACCTACTTTCAGTGTACCTCACAGCAGAAAACCTGCATAGGCCTACTATTTCCTATGTTTATCTTATGGAGAATAGGCAAATAACTAACTCTCATATTTATCGACAGATTTATTATAAAACTTGTCATGTAAGTTATTATTATTCATTATTATATTATTGATTTGGAAACTCGCTGAGTACACAGATCTGCTGTGACGGGAGAACGTTTGTTTTATTTATATCATCATTAAAGCACCTAGGCAATATTTTTAAACACTACACACATTTTACTATTTTAAATTTCTTATACCAAATTTTATAAAATATATTATTATGACTACTGATTGTAGTTTTCATAAAACATTTTTAGATAATCTTGCTTCAAACGTTTTAGAGCTCAAATGTGATTCATAAAAGTAACCAATGTGCATCAAACTCTATTATTGACATGGATATGTCTTAGCTCTGGGGGAGGGGGGTGAGTGTAGGCGATTTTTAAGATGGAAAACATGTAACAGGTTTCCAGAGAAACTACCAGGGCTATTGTTTTGAATTTTTAATATAAAAGAATAAGAACAGCTGTTTAGATTAGCTGAGATACCCGTTAGACATATCCATGATCTAACCTACTTCCCACAGGGAAGTAAATACAAACAATTTTTTGCCAGTATACAAACTTGCTTCAAATGTAAATTTTATGTATTTTAACTTAAATCAAGTAGTAAGAATCCTTAACTTCATTAAACATTTTTAGCAGAATAATTGCTAAAATAATAATTTTACTGCTAAATTTTCCACATATTACACCACCATTTTACTTCAAAAGTTTCAAGGTTTACTGGGGAAAGACCTGGTTGGGGAATATTCCATACTCCCCAAAACCCATGGTTAGCCTTTCCCAGGTAAGTGTCTATTATGATTCTCAGATTTAAGGCAACCCTAGTTTGATGTAAGTTTTTGTAGCAGACCTGCATACTAAGCAAAGTTCTATTGAATTGGGAACTAATTGTGATGATTCAAGCTAAGCTTAATTACAGGTTAATGTGACTGGATGTGCCCACCATCTCCACAAATAACATCTTATCATCAAAGTAATATGAACTTGGTACATCTCCTCAACATGCGAGGAGTAAGGGGGGGCAATGACCCCCCGACCTCTTGAAAGATTTTGAATTTGATTATTGATCTTACCAGTTCTGTTATAATTTGTTATTGGACACAGATATTTTGATGGGTTTTTGCTGTGGTATTATATTAGTTTTAAGTCTTTTTCTCCATTTTTAAGCTGTATTGTGACAAAAAAAGAACACCAACTCTTTGCCCCCACCAACGTGTAACCTCTAACTCCGCCCATGCTCCTCAAATAACAATAACCCCCACTCCCAGTTTATGTTACCAACATAAATGGGGAGGTTATGTTGCTATTCATATAGGAACTGCATTCATGTAGGCTACTACATTGAGGTAATAATTTATTGTTCCAAAAATAATCATTCCAGTTCTAAAAAATAAAAACAAAAACAAAGATTAACTAATTACAAGACAAAGACAAAGTTAAACTAATTTGTTGGGCAACTTGACCTTACGCTTTAAACCAAGTTTCATAGGACGGTTGGAAAATAAGGAAGAAATTGATTTTTTAATATTCTCCATAAGTACAACATTGGGTGCTTTAATACAACATACTGCATTTATCATGGACAGTAAATGTAATGTTTCTCTGGAACCCCCTTTGAGTCGTGGACAAATAATTCAAAAAACCAATTTGAATTGGTTTTTTAAGCTAGTTTCAATGGTGTCATTGAAGTTATACTTTACTTTTATCGTTTTCGCTGAAAATTTAAAAATTTGATTCTTTTTACATTTACAAACTCTCTCAACTCAAATTCGAAAATTTTGATGAAAACAGTACTTTCTCCATTTAGGCCTACTGTGTATACTTAAGGGGAGAAAGTAAAAACACTTACATTGTTTAATTAAGTCAATGGAGAAGGATAACCAGATTGATCCACTAAAATAGTGTAGCTAATTAGAAAAACTTGCCTCATTCCTTGACTCCCACCATGTGTTTTGCAAAATTTAAAAGTAATTCTTTGTAATTGGCAGACGTATCTCCCTAACCCATTTCCCTGAGGAGCTCTCGGAAACATTGATTTCATAAATAAATTATTAAGTGACATCGCTTACTTATAAGTAACTTATAAATTAACAGGAGTAATGAGTAAAGTCAACAAAAAACTCTGAACAGCTATACAAGTACAAAGTCTGGGATAGGAAGAATATGCCACTCAATCAATATCTTGTACCTAACCTACAAACAACACCTTGACTTTTTTCAACCCAGACTTTTTATAATCTGTTTTGCCAATGACCTCCCTGGAGCTAGCTAACGAAACTAAAGAACTACGTTGCCGACAAACCGTGGTCAACTTCAGCGTTTCGCGAAAATTCACATATCTTCAACCCTTGAAAACTACCCTTAAGTAAATTTATCGCGGTTCAAACTTTGTACACATAATAAGTAGTACCTGGTTACCGAGCTTTGCTGGGATAGAGTAAGACATGTATTATACGGTCCAAATTTTACATGCGTATTCACTTAGAAACAATTCCAACTTTAAAATCCCGCCCCATTCAACCACTTTTTTAAGAAACATCTATTCTACAATGCCGTTCAATTATTCAATGTACTACCTCATAATCTAAAAACTTAAATTGACCCGGGTCGCTTCAAAAGGCAACTTAGGTCTATTCTTGTTAATAAGTGCTACTACAGTGTCCATAACTGCATCGCTGGCGGACTATAGCTTATGTCTTTCTGATATTTTAATTTTAAGTTTTGTTTGGCATAAGGTATATTGTAATATTTTCTTGACCTGGGTAATACAATTGTACATTGTCAATCTGGCTGAAATAAAGAGTTATTGAGTTATACAAGTTAATTAGCAACATTAAAACACATTTATTACTCAATGAAAATATTTATGTGGTTTGAATAAAACCGATTTAATACACCTTAACTAATATAGCATAAACACTGAACAAAAATGTAATGAACGGAAGGGGATCGTTTTCACAACTTCGGCACGTGAAACGTAAGCGCACTTTAAATGTGGATTGGTCAGGTTTGGAGTCAATAACGGATCCCAGTTTAGCATTCCAAGAATTTCTGGTCATGTTTCATGAAAAATTTGATGAGGTATATCCAGTTAAGATTTGTAAAGTTAGTGTTAGGAGATCTGTAAAATTAGGTAGTGATAAAGCTTGGTATACACCAAAACTGGCTAGGTCTTTCATGATCCTTGCTCATGACCACTTTAAAATAACGCTTAGTCAGAACTTGAAAGATAAATACTTTCTGCTGTATAAACAAATAAAGAAACGCTACAGTGTTAAAGTCAGAGAAGTGAAGAGGCGTTGTATGCACCAAACACCTGCAAAGCTGCATGGGAACATAAAGTAAATAAGCATAGGAAACCGCCCCCTGGTCCTAAGGTGTTATTGTCTCCTGACATATTTAATAATTATTTTGTCAATGTTGCTAAGGATATAATTTCTAACGCCTGCTTTAACACAGAGGGATCCTGTAGATGCACTGACTGATCACTCAGGACATCTATCATTAACAAGCTGGAAAAGAGGTGAGTGAGGATCAAATCTTAGGTTTAGTAAAGGGCTTTAGGGATTCAGACAGTCAGGATGTTAGTGGTTTAACGTCCTCAATCTTGAAGCGTGTAATAGGTCACATTATTAAGCCACTGACTAGGCTAATCAACCTTTGTCTCAGGAAGGGAGTTTTTCCCGACACTCTGAAAATAGCGAGGACTGTTCCCATCTTCAAGAAGGGTGACCCCTCAGAACCCTCTAACTATCGGCCTATCTCTATCTTGCCAGTCTTCTCGAAGGTGCTGGAAACAGTTATTAAAAGGCTGCTTGTGGCATTTTTCGAGCTTGTGGCATTTTTGGCAGGTCCTCAGCATGGTTTCAGAGGAGGACGCTCCACATTCACTGCGCTGATGACTCTTGTTGACTTTGTCACAAATGCCTTTAAAAATAATGAGTCGGTCTTTCTGAGACTATGTGACCTTAGGAAGGCTTTTGATGTCGTATCGCACGACATCCTTCTGGCCAAGCTGGTGGTGTGGAACACGTTGAGAGGATATCTGGATAACAGGAGGCAGTTGGTGTCAGTGAGTGGAGCGTCTTCAGGTGTTCAGATTGTTCCCCACGGAGTGCCCCAGGGCTCGGTGGTGGGTCCTTTACTCTTCAGCATCAATGACCTGTACTCGGAAGGATGCACCCTATTGTTTGCCGATGACACCACCTTGTTTAATAGAGGGAAGGATACCGTGCTGCTGAGGTCTGAGGCTGATGAATTACTGAGAGGGGCCAAGGAATGGTTTGAATGTAACCGCTTCAAGGTTAATGAGGACAAGACACAATCTGTACTCTGCACCCTTCAGACAAGAGCGGGACAAGAGGAGACAGTGAAGCTGTTGGGATTTTGGGTAGACAGAGGGCTAAAATGGAACACCCTCGTTGAAAAGGTATGCGTAAAGCTATCCAGAGTTCTCTACCTACTAAGGAAGCTCAGGGAGAGCATAAGTAAACCTTACCTGGTAACAGTGTATATCATGCCTTGTTCCATAGCCATCTGTTATATGGTATTGTGTTGTGGGGACACTCTCCAGCGGCTCACGACATACTGTTGCTCCAGAAGAGGGCTATTAGGATTATATCTTCATCTGGTCCAAGGGAACACTGTCGCCCCCTGTTTACAGACCTGGGAATCCTCACAGTCTTCAGCCAGTATGTGCTGAATAGCCTGGTACTGTTGAGGGAGACTCTGAGCAGATTTGATAGCAGAAGCGCTCGGCATAGCTACGCCACACGTAAAGTTAGAGATCTGGACATGCCTCGTGGCCGTCTTAGTCTCACAATGAAAAGCTACCCACGCTTGGCTATCAGAATATTTAACACCTTGCCAGAGAGAATAAGAAATCTTGAGCCAGTAGCCTTCAAAGAGGAAATTCGCAGCTCCCTTCTCCTGAGGACCCTTTACAGCCTCCAGGAGTTGGTAGAGTCTCCTCTTGCGATATAAAAGTAGGACAGCCACACATGTTGTAGGTGTTTGTCGTAGGTATTGAAATCTTGCCCAGAAAGTTTAAAAGTAAGACGTCTGTCAAGTCGTAATTAGTATTATGGATCTCAGTCACACAGAAAGTATTTAAGAAAAGTGTACAGGCGTATTATTTCCAAATTAAGGACGTCGTTTAGATTGTTCCAACCTTATTGTTGTCGCACTTACCTATCTGTCTGTTTTAAATTTGTTATTATTACCCTATGATCAGCTGATTTTGTTAGAAAAGGAATGAGGATTGAAAAGCAAAGGAGAAATTTAATTTACACCAATTAATTGGTTTGTTACAGTGGTCTTAGCATGAATGAATAATACGAATAGTTGAAATACTTTTTCTGTTTTTTTTTTATTATTTTTAAGTTTAATTTTTTTATTTACAAATTGTTTAATTATAATTTTAAACAAAAAATAATAAAACCTAAAAATGTAAGGGTAATATATGAATTTATTATGATTTTTCAGCGTATCGCAAAAATTCGCATATCTTCAACCCCCAAAAACTACCCCTTAGAATAATTTCTCGCTGTTCAAATTTTGTACACAAAATGAGTGTTATGTTTACTTTCACGATGCCTTAGTTTTAACGTGGTACATCCGTCGTGAGGGGGTGAATATGAACTTTTAGATGAAATATTCAACCCCTGAAAACTACCCCTTTGCTACGGTTCTCACTTTGTACACATATCAAGTAATACGTGTACTTTAATAACATCAAAGTTTTAAAGTGGTACATAAGGAATGATGGGGTAAATTTGAGTTTTTATGTAAATTTCACCGATTCGCTCAAATTGAACCCCCAAAAACTACCCTTTATAAAAGTTTGCTGCGGTTCTAACTCTTTACACTTAGCAAGTAATATGTTTAATTCAACCATATAATAGTTTGAAAGTGGTACATAAGGAATAAGAGGTGGTAAATTTGAGTTTTTATGTAAATTTTCACCGATTTTCTCAAATTCAAAATAAATACAACAAACGCAGAGCCAAGTACTGTATGAGAGTATATAGATGCAATTATGCAGATGCACTATAAACGGACGTTCCCAAATCCAAACAGTCAACCCCACACACTCTTCCCGCCAGAGTGTCACTCGTTCACAATGTCTTTAGTATTTCATGAAAGGAATTAATGTTGACATTAATTTGGGAAGTTTAAGAAGAGAAACGATTTAGCGAAGGGATACAATCTCTAAAGTTATTTATTTAACAAAATATCATACTGTATCGAAACAAAATTTCATTTCAACATATTTTCTTTAAAAATAATGTTCCTCATTGATTCATCAAGTTCCGATGTTATCTGTTGGGCAAGTTTTTTTCTCAGAGCGAGGCTTGGTGATTTGGTTTCAGCATTACGTTTCATATGAATCTGAAAAAATAATAAGCACAGCTGTAAAAAAAACCAAGAGGAAAATTATTAAAATAACAGGTAATCATATATCTTAACACTTTCCCTCATCTAAAGAGTTTTTTAAGTCACTAATTAAGTCCCATAGCTTGCCACAAAGGCTTCAGTCTTGGCTTGTGAAGAGTCATACAGTCTGCCAGTTGGAACTCAGCTGTTACATGGTTAACCTTGACTTTTCCTTCCTCTACAAGCTCCCTGATGAAGAAATGTCTAATATTGATATGCTTAGTTTTTCTGTGGTTTTCAGGGTTATCAGCTAGCCGTGTTGTTGCTTCGTTGTCGATCTTGAGAACTGGCACACTTTTCAGTGTAATTATCTCTTCCAAAAGTCGTCTCAGCCAAACGATTTTACGACAAGCTTCATTCACTGCAACAATTTCAGCTTCAGTGCTTGAGATAGCCACGCTCGATTGTTTCTTACTTAGCCAGGTGGATTAATCCTCCTCCAAAACTGCAGACTACTCCTGTTGTAGAATGTCCAATCGATGAGTCTCCAGCATGGTCAGCATCGCTGAAGCACTCCAAAAAAGGTTGTTCTCTTTGAATTGGTATTCTATAGTATAGCGTAGTCCATCGTTCCTTTTAGGTATCTCAGTATCCTCTTCACCCTTATGAAGTCTTCGTGAGACGGGTTTTCAAAAGTACATGATGCTTTACTCACAGTATAGGCTGTGTCTGGCCTAGTTGCTGTCAACAGGTAAGCTACATCAGAGCACTTACAGCTTCTCTGTGGGAAAACGTCTCTTAAGCTTTCTACTTTCCCTGCTGGTTGGGTTTCTTTCTCCTTCACGATGGGTGTTGGAGCTGGTTTACAGTCACTCATCTGAAAGCGTTCAAGAATTTTCTTTGTAGCTTTCTGCTTTCTTTCTATATATATGCTTTCTGTGATATTCTAACATTTCCGTCACTTTTCTATTTCTAGGCCTAAATAGAAAGAAGGGCTGGTGCGGTTGAGGATGTAAGCAGCACAGTTGATCAGTTCTGCCCAAGCAAGGTAGTAAATACTAGATTGCTTATTTTTGAGCAGAAATTAAGGCATATGAAAACATAATTTTCATATACACTAAAAGATTCACATTATTTTGACCTGCTAATTTTAGAATTTAGTATCCCAAGTTTAACGGTTCGTTTTCAATATCTATTATGTATCTAAGGATGTGTAAGGATTTATTTAATATAATCGAAAGGGTAAAAAGCTTTTAGAGCCTATATTTGTAGGGAATAGAATGGTAAATAAATTTGTTTCAATAATAAAAGAGATGAATAGTAGTAGATGAGCGGTGATTTAGATACTCTTAATAAAGTTTATACATTGCATGTATAATCAGTTCACCAACTACTATGTAAATTATCTAAAGAAGGGTATTTTTGTAATTATATTTAGTGTTCTTTTATATTTACATTTCATTTTGATAGTTTGAGAAGTATAGTATCAAGTGTAGTTGTACTATAAACTTCAGAAAAATTGTATTTTTTGTTTAGTAGTGGTTTTAGGGCTTTTAGCTTTCCTAGGAATTTTTCCGTTTTGCCTCTTCCGGGACATTTTTTTTCTTCTTTTGTCAGAGTCCACAAAAACTAGTCGTTAAAATTTTTCATTTTTTTTTTTTTTAAAATGTAATAATGATTTGTATATTTATTTTGTGTCTGTTAGCACGATAACTTCGTTATTGGTAATCAAGACAAATTTGGTAGAGACGTGTTTCTTGACAATACGAGTTCGTTTCCAGACAGTTGATCAGTTCTGCCCAAGCAAGGTAGTAAATACTAGATTGCTTATTTTTGAGCAGAAATTAAGGCATATGAAAACATAATTTTCATATACACTAAAAGATTCACATTATTTTGACCTGCTAATTTTAGAATTTAGTATCCCAAGTTTAACGGTTCGTTTTCAATATCTATTATGTATCTAAGGATGTGTAAGGATTTATTTAATATAATCGAAAGGGTAAAAAGCTTTTAGAGCCTATATTTGTAGGGAATAGAATGGTAAATAAATTTGTACAATAATAAAAGAGATGAATAGTAGTAGATGAGTAAGGTGAATTTAGAATACTCTTAATAAAGTTATATACATTGCATGTATAATCAGTTCACCAACTACTATGTAAAATTATCTAAAGAAGGGTATTTTTGTAATTATATTTAGATGTTCTTTTAATTTACATTTCATTTTGATAGTTTGAGAAGTATAGTATCAAGTGTAGTTAAAGTACTATAAACTGAAAATCAGAAAAATTGTATTTTTTTGTTATAAAGTAGGAATGGTTTTAGGGCTTTTTTACTTGATGAACAGAAGTAAATTGATAAAGTTTGTATTTTATTCTGAAACACGCTTAATATGAGTACTGTAATTATATTCCATATGAACAGCATCTGGCCATAATTTACCACCATAAAACAACCTGCCAGAGATATACCTACTCAAAAATTATTTCAACAGTCTCAAATTTTGGAGACTTCAACTTCAACAAAAATAATTTATTTTATTTAACACTTACTGATAATACTTACTTAAGGTAAGTAATACTTTCTGTACCTTGCTTTTCAATGGTGGTGAAATAGTTTTCATTTCAACTGTACTATTAAATGAAACAGTCTTTGAATGATATGGCTTTGAAGAACTTTCTGCAGCAGGGTTTTTTATTGGATTGCCATGAACTAAAATAAAAATTAGTAAAAATCAGTTACAGAAAGTCATTTCATTATGCAAATCTTAAATAAGAATAGTTTGATTTTTTAGCCTGGTTCTATCACATCATGATCATCGATTCTAGCTACTGGATCAGATGAGAATGGTGCGTGATTGAGAATAAATCCTTTCATTCGATTCAATATACGTGAATACTTTTTTTAATATGAATGCTGCCATTACATAAGGCTAGTCCAGCGATGAGCTGTGGTAGTTATACTCAAATCGCCACATGCGCCACTAGGAAGACAATTTGGCTACATTATGTTAAATATTCCTCCATTTATTTAATTATGTACAAATATATTTATGCCTGATAGTATTTATTCATAATTTATAACATATTTAAATCAAGTTATTTACTGTGTACGCCTATTCTGCACTTGTATTTGAGGGATCTAAACAGTTGCCTACACTTCCAAACGTAGGGGGAAGCTCTTGGGCCAAACAAAAAATGAGATTAACTCAAAACAAATTTTATTTAATAGTGCATTTTAACCCACTGAAAATTACATAATTAAAATTTATAGTGAATTTTTTGCAAAATTATTTTCTAATATTAAATTTTCTTGAAAAGTGTAATCATAATAATAAGCTAATTTTTAAGCACCTAAATACTTAATATTAGTTAAATTGGAATAACGGGGCTTCTCCTCCTTTTGTACTTTGAATTGACAAATTTGTTACTTTCACAGCTCCTAACTCTGTTACTACTTTCTCAAACTATATATGAAATATTGATACAGTATTTGTAATTCTAATGTTACCATTGATAAAATATAATAAACAATTTTTAAAATTAATTTTTTTAATAAAAACAATGACTTTGATAAACAATATGAATAATAAATTACTTAATTTCTCCAGCAGATTTCTTACTCACCTAAAAGCTTTTGTCCACAATTTTGACGACTATCAGCTGCGATTTCAGTTGCAGAGAAATTTCTACTGAGCAGTAACAATTTCTTTTCTGCTATTTCCTTTTTTAAACTTGTTGTTTCATCTTCTGCTATTTTTAAGTTGTGTTTTACATCCTTCAACAGTTTCTGAACACTGCAAATTTTGTAGATTGCAAAAAGTATAAGAATTTTCTGAACATCCTCCCATACAACTCTCAAAATTTAATGATAATTCATGAAGATGACAATGATTGATATATACATATACTAATTTAATGTATGTTTTAGTGGGCTTTGGGATCCCACATTAAATCGTACACAAAAAATCGTCTCTTACAATTATCATTGGCTCTTGGGTTATTAACAGTCCTGTCTAAGGAGCATGACAGTATTAATCAGTAACGAGACAATAAGATCGCACCTCAATCATCTTACTTCATTTCTCATTCATAATTGGCTTAAAATACCTCTACCTGGGTATGTTGCTTTTTAAGTTAAAAGTATTAAGTAAAAAAAGTATTTCATTTTTAACATGTGTTTTCATTGTTATCAGATAAATTTAATTATTATTTTTTTCTTCTATTTTTTATTTGTAAAATATGTTTAAAATCTGGTCAATAAGTCAGATAAGTATAATTTTTTTAAACATTTTTCCCTTACCCCATTTTCATGATCCTTTGATAATACAATTAACCTTTTTGACTGCCTGTAGGTGGCAGTTACACATGGTTCTGAGGCAGATGAGGTTGGAACTGAGTACATCCTTAATAGGTCTAAGCCACAGCCATTAGACATTAAGGTTAAAAATCCAATTTTGTCAGATAGATAAACAACTTTGTGAGACCTAGAAATAATTTTAAATATCCCTACGCCTTTCCAATTCCAGTGTCAGAAAATTTTCAGCCCTCCACGATATAAATAATTACTGTATGATATTCAAACATTACTACTTATTAGTTGTGAGTCTTCTTTTGAAAATGAATATTTGTATACAATTCTATTATGTCTTATGAAATATTTATTATTGAATAAGCCCTGATTTTAATTTCATTTCAAGTACTGTAATGATTAAAATTACCGTATGAATGCCTCTCCACAAGAGGGTTCAGCCTCCAAATGTGCTTTCAGCCGTTTTGCTTCTTCAATTTTAATTTTCTCAGCTTTTAATTCTTCCAATTGATTTTCTAAAGTTAACATTTCTTCAATAAGATTACATTCATCAATCTCTTCTGGTTCTGCATAAATAATAATTGATTATGTCCCAATTAAATATAAAATACACAATTTTTCATTTCATTTCATTTCTGTTTGGTTTGGTTAAATAAAAACATTTATCAGGTTAAATGTTATCAATAAAAATGTGCTAATAACAATTTAAACTTTTAATAGTCTAATGTAATAACTCCTAAACACCCCATTCATGGTACAAAAGCCCCTTAAATTCCCATATGGGTTGAGATGAGTTTGATACCAGACAAATCGGTAAGATTTGTCTGGTTTTCAAACTCATAAATGAATCTGGGAAAATTTCTCTGCCAAATTTGGTCTTGAACTGACTATTTTTTCTAAAGTTATCGTGTTTACAGTCACATACACATACACATTTTATTACTAAGAGGCGGCAGGAGTCAGTCCAGGCGCTCACTGTAACTGTGGGCGCTTGACATGGGATGGGTTTAATTATCTTTTATTTGCTCGTAAAGGAAATTTATTACAAACAAAATATCGAATACAAAGTATTTTATAGGTCCTTATCAAAATATTGATGTGTTAAACTACCAAAACTAAGGTTTAGAAATATTTTATTTTTTTGAAATTAGAAAATTAAAATCCCATAAGGATTTAACAAAACTAATTCTGTTGTATTATTTTTGTTTATCAGTGGAAAATTTCAAACTTTGGACCTAAATAAACTTCACATATTCATAAATAAAATGTATTGAATAACTTTTTGTATTTGATTTGCTCTTAGCCATAATAATTTTTTTTTAAGTGCGTGAACTGCTCACACACTTTTAAAGTAGTTTAACACATTAATATGTTGATAAGGACCTATAAAATACTTTGTATTTGGTATTTAGTTTTTATGAATTTCCTTTACGAGCAAATAAAAGATAATTAAACCCATCCCATGTCAAGCGCCCACAGTTACAGTGAGCCCCTGGACTGACACCTGCCGCCTCTTAATTTTATTTTATTATAAGCATACCTATTTTTATGACTGTATCAGTCAAAAGAGGCATGGAAGTTTTTTTTTTAAAAACACTCAGGGGATATGTTGATTTCTGTTTAGTTAGGAATTCTTTAATATTATTATATAAAGCCAGTCTATCCGCACAAACACTTTGCTGCAATTCATCCTGAAATAAAAAAGAACTTTATAATTTTATGTATTGACATGATGAATAAAACAAATATAAAAAACCATCTAAACAGATGTATTATATAGGTATATTGTTTGTGTTTTTTTAACCCAATTTAAAACATTGGGTTATTGAAGTACTATCAACTAATCACCATTGAAATATTACATCATTGTCTGTAACAATTAATAATGATAGTTCAGTGAATCTGTGAGATTTACTATCTCTAACAAATCATGGTAGTTCATGTGAGTATTCATTGAAAACTGACCGATTCCTTTAATTTTTTCATCAGTTTCATGAACCAGTTCACAATAAACAAACCACTTATTCATTCTTCTTTATGCAATATATCATACCCATCTGTTGAAATGTGCATGTCATTAATTTTTAACTCGTGAGAGGTCGCGTCACTGTCTTTTCGACTGAGTCATCTGTTTTTGTTTAATATCTTAAGAATATAAAGGTCGTGAGCTTTCTCCCTTCGTATACCTTCAAATGGACTTGTACACTGGCCACATGACTATACTTCATCTCTTTCCTGCGCGTCAGTATTTATCTGGAGTCTGTTTACAGCGTATACCTGTGGATTCCACCGTGCGTGACTCATGACGTTAGTGTAATTTTTTTGTTTTATCCAGTGATATTCAAGTGCTTTGGTGACTTTTACATGCTGATAGAGAGGAGGAAATACTTCATAATTTATTATACAGTGTTAACAAATAAATGAACCATAGAGGAAGCAAAACCTACGAAATACAGGAGCAATAAGACAAGAAAGTTTTTTTGACGAACCTTTTAATAATACTTTTGTAAGCTTTTTTCTAGACCGGTGGAATCCACCATGCGTGAACCAAGGCGTAACTTTTTTTACACGACCCCTCACAGGTTAAACATCATAAAAGTGTCAGTGACAGCGGTAAAATGTTTTTCACATTCAGAAAATAAATTAAAAAGCCACAGGTATTTCTGATAGACTCCCAATAAGAAATAAGAAATCTTTATTTGCCATTGACTTATGCCATGCCATGACATCAGCAATTGTCGATATCCTAAATATAGTCACAAAATATAAAAAAATCTGTAACTGAATATACCGTAAAGGATTTTTAGTAGCCAACTGTATATTTTTTTTATTAATAAATGAGTTGGATATGACTTAACAATTATAAATATTGTTTATTATACTAAGTTTATTATAAATTTTCTGTGATATCACTATTTGGCTTTTTAGACTTTTATTTAATCTAAAAAATGCTTTTAATATTTTAATTATTTCTAGTATTATACATGTAAAAAATGTTTGAGAGGGAAAATCTTTTCAGGAACTTGTTTCAAAACGTCCCCTACGTAAATAAAAATAATAAAATGTGATAATGAAGATGACCTGCAACCTGTGTTGATTACATTAATGTATTCCAACAATTGGTCAAGATTTAAAAAACTTCAGGCCACGGACATGTTAAAACAAAATAGAAGAAAATATCTATGAGAGAGTATTATTTATCGAATACTTAACCTATACTGTACTTACCTTATTTCACTATATTTTATATTGACCAGTATATAATCCTAAATAATAACGTAGTGTAAAATATGAACCTTTGCTTTTAATTCAATAAGAAAAATATGCTTACCATCAGAGTTTCTTGCAAATTCAAATCATTTTGGGCTTCATGCAGAAGATCCTCCCAAATAGATTTTTTATTTAGTAGCTCTATTTTTGTTAATTCTTTTTCAGAGCACTGTAATCTTTTTATTTTTAAGTCTTCTGACAATTTCTTCTTTTGGTCTTTCAATTTTTCAACATAATCTTGTTCAGCTTTTAGTAGTGTTTCGACTGTATGAACGTGTATGTTGTAGTATTTTTTAAAATTAAAATTAAATAGTCATTGGTTTCTTAAGAATAATATTTTAGCTTTAAAGTAAAAATGTTACTCTGCTTAAAATTATGTTTATACAGATTCAGTAATTCAGAGTCCCAAGGGATAAAACCAAAAGGGCTACACTCTGGAAGTCATACACTCTCCCTCCCAATGTAAGTCAGCCTCCTCACCTGGACTAAAACTACCCCAAATATATCCATAGTCAGAATTGTTCTCCATTATTTTATTTTACAAGGAAGAAGTACATATATTTACCCGCCAGCTGTAAATATATCGGTTGTCCACAAATGTTTGGTGCTATTTAAAACAAAAACCATACTGTCACCTCTCCACTTATGATGATGAAGCTGTTTTCGTCACATCACCCACATCCCTAAGTTTAGTTTTTTCAAGTTGTTGTTGAGTTGGGTCATCCAAATTAAAATTATAGTCTAAAATATAAAAAAAATCTGCAGGTCTACAGATCAAGAGAGGGTGAAACGTGTCATAATAAGGGTTAGTGAAAACTAACTAACTGCTGTGAACAAAATGTTGAATTGTAATTGAGGTTTTCAATGAATAATAAATGTTTTAAAATATTTTAGTTAACAACAATGTTGTACTTCATTTGTACTTACTGTATTATTTTGTACGTGTGGTATTTCTTTTTGAAAATTATGACACTTTATCGACAGATCCTCTCGATCTGTAATTTTTTATTTTAGCTTTAATATCGTTTTAGTTTTATATAATTTGGTAATTTGAAAAACTAAACTTTAGAATCCAATAGAAGCTACCAAAAGAGCTAGATTATCACAAGTTGATGGGTGTTATTGAAGTTTGAGTTTGAAATTGTATTAATCTTTTGTAAAGGGACCTGGAGTATTCATCCTTGACATCGTTAACTTTTAATTGGAAAATGTATAACAATAAGATGGAAAATTTAAGAACTCTTTTCACAGAAATTTCAAGCAAAACATTATTTAATTTCAGAATGAGAATGAATGGATTGTTCATCTACACAACCTTTAGTCCCTCATTGTTTAATGTTTAGTTCAAATAACTCAAATGTTATGTTTGCCCAGAATGTGAAAGCATTATACTTATACCCAAGATTATGAGGGTCCCTAAAAGTAAAGAGTTCAACAATTATATAGGCTTGAGTCCAGTGAGGAAGTTCATGTAAATGTAAGTACTTTTATAATAATAATTAATAGTAGCCATATAAGATAAACAACATTTTATATATAAAAGGCACAAAGTCTGAGACAAGTTGTTTATTCTCTCAAGTTCTCTAATGTCTTTCATTATTTTCTATATGTGATGAGATAATATAACATATTATACATTGAATTATTAACATTTATTTGCAGGTGTATATGAACAAAGTTAACTGCGATGAGTGAAATAGATTTGATTATATGTAACTTTGCCATTAAAAAAGACTAGCTAATTTATTTGCCAGGATAAAAGTGGGGTTACATTGAGTGCCCAGCAGTGCGTTTCCAATGTACTGAACTAACCGGTGGCTGAGTGGTGCAGATATGCCGCTAATACATATTGTTGAACATAACTTCCATGACGACAAGACCTTTTATCAAATCACTATTTTTTTTATTTGCTAATTGGTAAGGTTCTATTGATATACTTAGGTTGCCTTGATTTCTGCTTCCAGTGCCCCATTTCTATCCACAGCATTAAAAATATCTTTTATAGGATTGGCTCCTAGGTAATTTAATTTTTATAGCAGTGGCACTCAATGTGCTAAAGGGGGTTAATAATTATGAACTCCAAACAATGGCAGCTGAGTACAAGCGTACAGCATCATAAACTATCAAGTCCACTTATATTTTTAAGTACACATCATAAACACTCTGACCCTCGTCCATTTACTCTTACATCTGCAAATGAGGATTGAGAGCTCGTTATTGGATTAAGAGCAGTTCATTCTACTCCTTTTGGAAGACTCGCATCATCACATTACCAATCTACACAAGGTTTACTCACATTGCCTCTGACTTTTAATTTTTCCTGTGTTGGTTGTTGTGTTGAAGAAGAAATACAAGGGCATTCTGGCACCTGAATTCAGACCTAGATAAATTTGGTGATTGACTTTTCCTCAGGTATAAGGAACCTAACCACATCCTATTTTTTTATTCCTATATACGAAAATCTTCTCTTCAAATGGCTGTACACCAATTCCACCTGTACCACTTCTCATATAAAAGATTCTAATAGCTCTAAATATAGATAGTGATCCCTGAGACAAAATACCAAGTTGTTTCAAAAGGGGCGATGATGGTTCCATTCCATTTTTTGTGTAATATGACTCTTGTAATTTTGTCTGTGCTATAAAAAGAGGTTTAATCAATCGTCGCTAGGTATGTTCCACCCCAGCAAGTTATTACATATTGCAATCTTATCTCAACTACCTACTTAAAATTATAATGAATGTAAAACTTCTATTAGACATAAATATCTCAGAAAGTAAAACTTTCTGAGACTGTCATTCCGACACATTTTCAGATTAGATTTCCATCAAAAATTATTGTCCCTGAGTATTTTGTTTTTGAATTATGATTAGACTGACACTTGGTGCAAGGTAAGTAAGCAGTGATATTTCAAATTTGTATCTAAATTACACTAATGTGCACTTTGCCTTAAGTTGAAAATTCCATAATTTATCTTGTCACATAGTAGCATTTTATTTTTGTTGAACAACAGGTTAAGTCTATTGATATCATCTTGTATATAGGTTTCTAGAGCTTGGTAATTATCTTCAACATAAGTCAGGGATGTAAAATCAGCAAAGGCTGTGTGTCTTCCCCTGTACAATATTTCTCACACAGGTTGTTAATATAAGCAAGGAATACGACCCCAATACTCCCTCGAGGAACGCCTGTTTTTACCATTAAAGGAGGGATCCAAATACAAGTATATTTAAGAATAACCCATTACATGAATTTATAATTCAGTTTAAATAGGTATATATATTCATTTCAGTTAAGTGATCTAAACATGACATTTTCAAGAAGGACACACAGAACTGAAGAAATTAAGGAGGGGGTTTAGGTGGAGCAGGGCACCAACGGCGGAATATTTCAGAAATCCGTGTCTCGGGAGTTGCAATAGCCAGGAGTGCATCCAGCTCTGCTTCAGGGTCACTTATAAGTGGCCCTGGAATGGGAGTGGGGTCTCTAGGAGCTTTGACAAGTGGTGTTTGATCTTGTGGACATCCGACTACAGGAAGAGGATCAGAACACTCAATTCTGGAACCTCCAGCATTTTCAGGATTTATAATGAGATCTCTGGGAATTTGTGGCCCAACAATTAGAGTATTGTCGGAATTTGGATTTTCGGTATCATCAAAAAGAATGTTGGCATTGAAGATTTGATCCTCTGCTTCTTCAGAAGTATCCCAGTCTTCGGAATACTGATCCTCAGTATCGAGGTCCTCTATCATTGCTTCCGTAAGGTAGCTATGTTGTTTCTCAATATTTAACTTTTCATCTTCAATTCCAGACAGGGGCAATGGTGGTGGTGGTGGCGGAGGAAGTAGGGGTCTAGAACCAACAGTTCAATTAAATAACCTAATTTTTTAAGCCAACAGTGAACTAAAATATAACCAAATAAGTTTTAAAATAAAGAAAATAGTAATATGGTTTTCCTTTAGCATATACCAAAATATAAGTTTTTATTAGTAAATTTATCGCAAAATAACATCAAAGATATTAACAATGGATTTTCTCTTTAGTTTTTTTTAACTTGTTACTCAAAATGGGCCCTAAATGGGCTCCTTGTTTTTATAGCACACTATCTGACATGGCGAACTTCGTAACGCCTGAGAGTAAATACATGTAACTTTAAGATTGGCCATGTTCTGAAGTCTAATAGCATTATGGCTTCGTTGTAAAAAATTGGATACTCTGGATCGCAGCATAGTGAATGATAATACTGAAACGTTAAGACATTAATAACATTCCCACAAAACAAATCTGAGTGGATTGATTCACAATATTAAAATCCAACCTAAACCCAAACCAAACCTAACTATAATAAGGCTTTTATAGGAAAGATATACAACAGCAGATTATTATAATAAACATAATATGTATCAACATTATAATTATTATTTAATTGGCCAATATATAAACACGTGACTTTTAATCAGACGAAAATAAACAATATAAATACATGATCCCCAAACACCGTAAACTATTAACATGGTGAATAAAGCTGTCCATTTTGTACAGCACATATTTACTGCATAGTTTTACATTAATAAATGATTCAGATGGCATTGGATAGTAAAACATCTTAATAATGGAAAGGAAACGATCAGCTTAAGAAGTCAAATGTTTGGATTAAAGAAAATTTTTAAACAAACTTAGTCCCCATAAGGTTAAGATTACAAATTTAAAACACCATAAAATGGAAACTTATGGAGTTTTGTAAATATTTTTTTACCAAAACCTTCCCGGACTCGTATAGAGCAATTTCCTAAACTTTTTAGGCGACCGGATGAGTACTTTGGCAACGCATAAAGGACATACATCATACATTAATTCATTTTTATATATAGAGATACACATTAGCCAGCTAAATATATAATGAACTTGCCAAGTCCCAGTTTAACCACCTGGGGTTCCTTATGTCCGATCCAGAGATTGTTTGTCTGAATTGCTCGATGAGCCAACCTACTTGGCCATTAACCCTTTTATACCGGTCGATGTCTGTGTACAGAGAATTTGTAAGGTTCCTAGCCTCTGTCAGCTGCTGTGTCAACGAAAGCACCTCCGCCTCCAATTCCTCTATTCGTTTACTTTTATCTCCTTCAGTCAGAAGGAGCGAATCCGATGTCTCTGTCAGTTCCAGCAGAGGTAATGAGAGAATGCCTTCAGGTTCCTCTATATCTTCAGATTCATCAACTGCATCTGTCATTGCATGTTTATCCAATTTGAAATTTTTATAGACTATATTGAATGTTAAAAAAACTAAGAATGACTCAATGGAAGCTGCGAGGAAGTCATAAAGACTGATTGTTAGAAAGGTAATAAAACTTACAATCATTGACTTAAAATTTTGTTACCAATTTTGAAGGGATTGTGAAACCCTTAGTAATTATTTTAAGATATTACTAGTTGCCACAGAGACTGCAATTTAAACAATGTGCAATTTTGCATGTGTAATGTGTCCTTCACTATCATGTCAACAAATTGTTGATGGAATTGTTTTTTGTTCTCAGTGATCTTTCTTATATAAATCATATCTATAATCTATTTTGTTACTTTTAATTAACATATAGTTTAGTTAATCATAACTTTCTTTTATGACTCACAATAATAGGTAATACCTCTGAAAATTACATAGCTGATTATACTTTTGTATTTGTATTTTTTTGTAGTCTTGTACTTGTAATTTCATAACATTTTTATTAAATTCAAATGATACCTTATTGAGCATAGCTACGAGAATTTAAGTTTAAAAAAATCATAGAAAAAATTTATCTTTTGTTTGGACTCAAACAAAAGATAAATTTTTCCTGTGAAAGTTCCTGTCAATCATTGTAACATACATTACCAAGGACACCTACATACATTGCATTGGTGTTGCAAGAAATTTCGAAAGAATACTGTATGCTGGACTCTTACTCTTTGCTCTTGCTGAAGAAGATGGTAAGGAAACCATCCGCAAACATCTGGATGGTGGATCATGTGGAGGTTGGTGGATTCTATCAATGCACTAAAAGACATCATTGTTTTGCTGTTAAATGCTTTTAGAACATATCTGTCAAGATATGTTCTAAAAGCATTAACACTCTTTTGTAAGCAAAGTTTAATTCATACAGTAAAGTATTTCAAATAATGTAATCTAATAAAATAATACTAAATATATAAAATGGATTTTTGTTACTAAATTGCCTATTTTTTGGGAAAACTCCAGTTATCTGAATATTTGACTAACCGAATCCGATCTGGTCAAAATTATTCAGATGATTGGCGTTCTACTGTATTTCTATTTTATTATTGGTATTAATTACATCATATAAAATTATGTGGTTTGAGTTATCAATAAACAAAAAGAAAACTTCTTGCATATGTGGCTTTAGGAAATAAACTTAGCTGGGACGGGAAAACCCTTAATTCCCTCGGGAATCAGGTCATCAGGTGGTACACTGATGGCTCCAAGACCGAGGAGGGGACTGGTGTAGGGGTATTTGGTCCCAGGATCAAATACAACGAATCACTGGGGCGTTCCCCCAGCATATTCCAAGCAGAGGTCAAGGCCATAGAAAGGTGTGCACACTTCAACCTAAGTAGAGGATACATGAAAAGGGAGATTGTGATCCTGTCAGATAGTCAGGCTGCCATTGGAGCCTTGAGCTCAGCAGCCTTCAGGTCCAAGATGGTCTGGGACTGTCGGAGCAGTCTAGATCAATTGGGGAAGAACAACAAGTGTCACTACTTTGGGTACCTGGGCACCAAGGTGTCCAGGGGAATGAAGTAGCAGACAAACTGGCTAGGGTAGGGGCAGCCACCCCCTTTGTTGGACCGGAGCCAGGTTGTGCACTGGAGGACTCCTTTTTCAAAAAGAAATTAAAGGAGGAAGAGAAGGAAGCCAGAGGGAAAGCCTGGACCGCTCATCCGGGATGCCGACAGGCTAAGGAAATGCTTGGAGTGCATAATATAAGAAGGTCTGAGACCATGATAAGGCTTAAGAAAAACGATCTAAGGATACTGACGGGATTTCTAACCGGACACTGTAGGCTCAGGGGTCATCTGAGCAAGATGGGCATTGTCCAAGAGGGTGAATACCGCTTCTGCCAATCTGGGGAGGAAACACCTAGACACCTATTGGCTGAGTGTGACGCGATAGGTCAGAAGAGAGCCAGAAGCTTGGGAACACACCAGGTGGCGGTGGAGGATTTTCCAAAGTTAGAACCCCTCGTTATACTAAACTTTATTAAGGCATTAGGACTAGAGAGGGTTCTCTAGGCAAGAACTAGAGACTAGTCTGGGGGGCACAATAGATCTCATAGGTCGCAGTGCAATCCTTCCCCTAGATTTTATCAAGTATCAAGTATCAAGTAGTATGTGGCTTTAAATTAAAATTACAGTTAGTTACTGAAATAGCAACCTACCCAGGTAGGTATTTTAAGTCAAGTATGAATGAGAAATGAGTGTAAGATGATTATGACAGAATATTGTATTTGAAGTAGCCTACATGTTTCTTTCCAATCTATGACGTAGTTTTAGCGAATTTCCCATAGGGAAGAAGCTATTACTGAAGGTCTCATGGTAAGACTTAAGCCCGGGACCTTGTAATTTTTTCTTCTTTAGGTGCCTAGAGACCAAAAACAATAGTCGTTAAAACTTTTATATATATATATATATATATATATTTATGTATATGTGTGTCTGTGAACACGATAACTCTCGTAAAACTGGTCCGATCGAGACCAAATTTAGTAGAGACGTGTATTCCTACAAATGCTCGGACGAGTTCGTAAACCAGACATATCGGTCAATGGGAACGGGTAGTTTAGGGGGGGTTTTGTACCCCGGAATGGTGTTTTTTGCGTTTTTCATATGTAGTTTAAAATATTTTTAGATTTAATCTTTCACCATTAAAATCAGCTAAAAAACTACACAATTAAGTTCCTTAAAGTTTTTCTCTATCTCCAACGGTTACCAAGATATAAAAAAATCTAAACACAGTACGTTGTATTTTGAGGCTCCAATGTTAATCTTATGGAGGATAAGCAAAAATTAATATTTCACTTATCAACCAATATTTTTGGATAAAAATTTATATTTAGCTTTATGTGGTTGAGGTTAAATACCCCCGTCGCAGCAGACCTGCGTACTCAGCGAATTTCCAAATCAATAATATAAAAATAATATATGACAAGTTAAAAAAAATCTGTCCTTAAACATGAGAATTATTTGCCTATTCTCCATAAGATTAACATGGCAAAGAGTGTGCAGGTTTGCTGCTGTGAGGAACACTGAAATTAGGCATTTCTACCATAAATAATTTTTTTCTTAACATTTATACCAACTTTCATCAACATCTGTCCATAAATAAAGGAGTTTACCTATTCCCTATATGATTATTATGGGAAAAGAGTATGCAGGTTTGCTGCCATGATAAACACATAAACTATGATTTTTAAGCATAAATGGATAGATCTCAACCACATGAAGCTAAATATTAAGTTTTATCCAAAAATATTCATTATTATGGGAAATATTAATTTTTCCCTATCCTCCATAAGATTAACATTGGAGCCCCACAATACAACGTACTGTGTTTAGATTTTTTAATATCTCGGTAACCGTTGGAGATAGAGAAAAACTTTAAGGAACTTAATTGTGTAGTTTTTGAGGCTGATTCTAATGAATATAATTATATAATATATAATTCGCTAATACCCCCATCGCAGCAGACCTGCGTACTCTGCGAATTTCCAAATCAATTATATAATAACTAGCCAAAGTACCCGTTCTTCGCACGGGTAAAAAAGGCTGAGAGGTGTAGGCTCTACAGATACATTTAAGTTATTGATAATTAATTCTTTATTGTTTACAAAATGACAAAAAACGTGTCTAAGTATATATCTAAACATGACAAAGTAACTTTTGTCAAATATTGGGAGAGGATAAGCATTAACGTAATAGAGGCAGGCATCGGGAGAAAATTAAAAATCTACCATTCCACTATTTCGAACTAATAATTCACTAATTTCGATCCAAAAAGATAATAACGAGGAAAAATTATTACAGCAAGAAATACTAACTAGACCGTGGAT
>CM041789.1:44022163-44064746 GCA_023375725.1 Nephotettix cincticeps | reverse complement strand
CCTAAAAGCCTAAATTATTAAATCATGTATGTTTGATTACACACTAGGATTTTGGATGCAACAGGTTCCCCTACCTGAATTTCTTCTGTCGGCATATATTCTTCAATAAATTTTTTCCCTTGAAGTCGATGAAATAAGCAAGTTTTCCCAACATTCCTATCACCTTTTATTATTATTTTCACTGAAAGACAAACAGTAAAATTTACAGCTTTATTGTAATTTATATAAGCCCAATTATTTAATTCAGAACAAAATCCAGGATAAACTTATTAAGTGTGTAAGGTAAAGCCCCTCATTAATGTAACCTACTTAAATAACTAAACAATAAAGATAGATTTGTATAGATATCTTATTTTAATTAGTTAATTCATTCTGGCAACACCATTATTTTGGGTTGGATTTAACATTACAATATATTAAACAAAAGTTATTGACTAATTATTTTATTGGAGATGTTGACAGATTCATATAATTTTTTGACACACCAACTCACAACTAGATGTTTCATTTAATTTATATAAATATTAATTGTAACTAATTTAATGTAACCCAAAATACCTACTTTGAAGCTAAGCATGTAAAATGGGTCTGGACATGGACTAGTTCAGACAGCCTATGATGAGTATGTGGGATGCAAATGAGGAAAAAGTACCGTCAGTCAAATCTTACTTTAAACTTCTTATGCCAAAAGCTTGATTGACCTATAAAAATTTTCTCCAGCTAGTATATTACAAAAAGGTGATCTAATCTATAAATAAAAAATCAATATGTGTGATTGTGAATCTTTCTTCTGTTAATAAAATATCTGAAAAATTCTTGTGCTATAAAATAACCTAGACCTATACAGTATATACTAAAAATGAATTGAACTTACTATTGTACTGGATTCCCTTAGAAAATTTCTTCTGTAGATTCTGAGACATGGCATGATGTCCAGGAGGGCCTGTTGAAACACTAGACTCATTTTTACTTGTCAGCCGTTTCAAAGCAGAAAACATTTTGATCCTAGAACAACAAAAGAGAGAATAAAGATTACAGATCAATTTAATTAATTATAAATTAATATACCAATTCTTTCCTCAGGGCTAGTTCGACTTTCTTCAAAGTTTTCAATTACATGGGTGTCTTGGCATCCACGGGGTACCCAAGCCAAGCTGTGGGAATGTCTGTCCAGCTAATATTTCATCTGAGTCACATCTCAAATAATTTTCAGGGCTAACCTTGCATTACCTTTTTTTCTGACCTCACATTCTGGGTGTCTTTCCTTCTTTTGACTACTGAGGTCTTTGGGGACGCCACTTTTTCATCGCAGGGACTGATGTATGCTTGCACTGCTAATAGACTGTTTTTCATGCAGCTTCAGAAGCCACCCCTTCGGGCTTTGTTTAGGTGTGTGCACTGTGCATGGGCCCAGATGTTGGACTTTGAATTGTACTACACCACTTGTTTCTATTGTTGGGGGTATGAGATCGAGCCTCAAGAACTGGGAACTTCTTTAAACTATTCTGGACCACTTTTGCAGTTTGATGCGCTGACATAATCAAAATATGACCCTCAAGAACCTAACCCGAAAATTATGCTGAAGAGGAGACATTTTAAGTAGATCAATGGGATGGTGGCACGTGCTGCATACATGATAAAATCAAATCTTTTTCAATGAGTGATTGAAACCACTTTATGGCATACTGATGGACTTTGCGTTTTATGTTTGCAAAGTGTGTATGATATAACTTCCCTGTGAAAGAAATGTCATGGCTTTTGGTGGGTGGCACAGCGTGCAAAGAGTCATTCAGATACAGTTGTCAAGTCTGCAGCTCACAAATCTGCAAAATTAGAGCTTTGAAGAAAAGTATCCAGAAGCAAATTCAGATGTTGGTCCGTCCAACTCTGCAAACTCTGCATGGTAGTAGTTACCCCTGCATATTACACTGTCTCATGGCCAGCTTTTGTAGTTTCCTAAATATATTGTTTTAGTAAGTAATTGATTTTGTAAGGCCTATTCACTTTTGGAACACAAGTGTCAGATGATTTATTGCTGTGGATACAAGGTTGATAGAGGATCTGTTGCCTCTGAAAATGTGAACTTGAGGTCTTTTTTCATTTCTGAAAAATAACATTAAGCCAACGACTAATTTTTGCCAGGGTCAATAAAATTATTTAGATTATTTTGCAATATGTTAGTGAATATGTCAGCCTTTAGTCTGTGAATGTGTAAGTTTTTAAAGAATCAACGCTTCTTAAAAATCTTGATATAGGCCTAGTGCATCTCTAAAAACTTAGAACCTAGAGTTGTTAAAAACCTAGAAAGAAAGGTTTTCTCATATTTACCTCCAGATTGAATATATTTAAGGTTCCACATTACTCTGTAGCACTAGACTATTTAGCTCACGCAATAAAACAATGAAAGTAGAACATTACTCTATACACTATTTACACATTCTTTTTTTTTTACTTAATATTATAAAATTTTTTATTAATGTTAACATTCCTATACTATTGCTATTTATTAATAAATAACTATCTACATGTTTATTTATTCTACATAGGCCTACGATTTATGCATATTTTGCAACGTATCGGTGTTATTTACAAATTATATACTATTTTTATTTATATTGTATTGTATTTGTATGAAATGGCTTTTGCCGTAGATAAAGAATAAAGAACATTAGTCATAGGCCTACCTAATTTAATGTTGTTCATTATCAAATCACGTTGTTAAAATTGTGTATGCTGCCAGTAAACTCTCTGTCTCTTTGTAAATCAGATTTCTTTTTAAAACCATTTAAGAGAAAGAATAATGCATAGCATACATATTGATAATGCTTCGTGTTGTTGTATCAATAAGGTATGGCGCACACATAGACTTTGACTCTAGCACAGTTGGTCAACTAAAATGTTGTTTCAAATTGAAGTTTGCACACAAAGGAATCAGTTCAGGAGCAGCCGCACAACTTTCAAAAGTGTTGTTCCCATACCCAATTTTCCAGAGACAGCCCCACGACTCAATTATTGGGGGATTGTCACTCCTGGGTTGGTATTGAAACAAGTTTAGACGTGCACACAAACGACTAGTGTCGCTCAGACTTACTGCTTACAATATGGACCACTAGGCCTTCCCCTGCTGAAACAGCTAATCCAATGTTAATTTATTGATATGAAATTGCTGGTCTTTTAAGTGTTAAAAATTCATTTTAACTCCGACAATCTTTCTTGGATACTTGAAAAACTTTTCTGGATGTTCCCTTAAGTCAGTATACAAAACATGGAACTGTCCTTTCACAAGTCGCCCACTACGTCTGGGATCAAACCAGTTTCTCCTCTTCTTTTTTGCGCAAAAAACTTCAATAAAATAGCACATACTATTACTGTATCATTGAAGTCCATACTGTCCTGCATCTTACAACTGTTGCCTATGTGCGCATTCCCGCTCAACTATCACCAGATTTCAGAGCCACAGAGTGAGGTGCAAGACAGTTTTCCAATTAATTGGGCAATTGTTGCTAGACTCAAAATCATAGCCTGCGTATGGCAGCCCTAATTCTCATATTTATGCATATTTCAATATTATTGATCATAAATAAAACTATTTAGAACAAACTAAACTGCAACCGAATTTTTCTTTAAATTAGCCCCTTAGCAGCTTATGCACTTAATAAATAAACAGATAGCACATTTCCCTTATCATAATATGTAGTGGACAGCAACTTTAATTTATGATTTATCTTTTCACTAAGAGCACCATAAGACCATAGATGATAGAAGAACTTCTATTCATAATCAATGATAAGACATATGTTCTAGTTCTACCTGTTATTAAAGTAACTGTTTATGTAATTACCTGTCTAGAAAACTTCAAAATAAGTTTATAGCCTACTTTTTAAAAATATGTCATATTTTACATAGATTATTTTTTGTTAGACATTTAACTTTACTTAAGAATAATTCGTCTGAACACTATCTGCTGTTGAAATTTGACAGCTCAATGCTCTCTGCTCTCTAGAAAGACATTTTATGTTCATATTCTCCTTTCTACCAGTGTTACTACTTTAAGGGAAATAGACATTCACAAGGGTAATTTTACTTCCTTGTGGGTAATAAAAGAAGGACCTAAGAATAATTTTCTAGTAGAATGAAAAATAAACGGTACCAGTGGACTGACACATACTTTCTCCCTTAATGAAATTTAAAAAAGACAATCTGTAATAAAACTATCATGTTGTACAAAGTTATTCTAAATATCATTTAATAATTTATTGTTCATATTGTATTTGGGAAACCCCCCCCCCCGATAATACTAAGCTTTTTTAAGCTGGTTTTGTTCGGTGATTTGACCTTACACTTCATACCAAGTTTCATGGAAAAGGGTTGGAAAGTAAGGAAGAATTTGATTTTTTTATATTCTCCATAAGAATAACATTGGGCGCTTTTAGACAACGTACTGCGTTTATCGTGGACAGTAAATTTAACTTTTTTCTGGAACCGTTAGTCGTAGACAAATAATTCAAAATACTAATTTGTTTAGTTTTTTAAGCTGGTTTCAATGGTACAAGTCAAGTTATACTTTACTTTTATTGTTTTCGCTGAAAATTTAAAAATTTGATTTTTTTAACATTTAAAAGTCCATAACTTTTGAACCGTCATTTTTACAGACATGCGGATGGTCAAATTATTTAGTACACTGTGTACTATAAACTATCAAATTTTAATCAAAATCGTTAGAGCCGTTTTTGAGAAAATTGGATTTTTCACGTTTTTTAAGGCTTTTTAGGGGTGAACTACCCTTAAAAATAAAAAATTCAAAAAAATGAAAAAACGCCTGGAGATACGGTGACTATATATATATATATATATATATATATATCATCAAAATTTTATTAGTGTACTTCAAACGAACATGCCAGGCACACACACAGACAAAAATAAACAATACCCCGTCACACAGACCTTTAACCCGGAATTTTAAATCAATTCATAATCAAATAAAATTTTGAAAACTTTTCATAAGCTAGAGTTATACATAAATATGTTATATCATATTATATTTTATAGAAATTTGATATTCTCCAAAAAAATTAACATGGGAAAGAGTATGCAGGTTTTCTGCTGCGAGGAACGCTGAAAGTAGGTGTTTCTAGCGCAAAGAATTTATATTTTGACCATTTATACCAAGTTTCATCAACATCTGTACATCATTCTGTACATTCATCAAACATCTTCTATTCAATAATCAATGCTATTACCATTGATTATGAATAGAAGTAGATTGATAGCCTTACGGAAAGTTTGTGACCTAAAATTGGGACGCGCTCTGGTGGCATCTATCGGTAACTACTCTCTAGTGAGCTCCAATTTGTGCTGTTAATAAGTAAAACTATGAGCAATTTTACAGACTGCTCTTTCCACAACCATAGAACTGGGACTGTACTTCCTGTTCACTAGACTGGACTGTACTTCCTGGCCTAGTCAAATTCTAACTCACCGCGCTGAATGGCTGTGAGTGTGAGCTGTATATGCGGGCTACGAAGTAGAATATGCCATTACTCTTTTATCTTAACTTTACCTTTTCAATATTTTGAATACAATACTGAACATAGTGTAATTATTTTATTATTGATTTAAAATCGTATTTGATTATTAAATATTACCGAGCTTGAATAGAAAAGGAATAAACTTTGAATAAATAGTTTAGAATAATATGTATTATAAAAATTAATTAGAAAAATTAAAAATTTATTACTCAATGAAACATTTATGTTGTTTAAATAAAACCGACTTAATACACCATAATCACATATCGCTAAAAATAGCTTTCTATTCTTCTATCTTCTATGTAACCGTAGGTATCATGGCAACACTCAAAGGAATCATGTGTTTTTTTTGTCTTAGGTGAAGGAAAAAAATAGTCGTTTAAATTTATATATAATTAATTGAATAATGCCAGAGTACCCTTTTATTTTCAGTTTTAATTCTGAAACGTGTTTCGGGGATTACCACATGGTCGCAATAATCATTTAACCTTAAAAGTAAAATACAGTATATCTAAAACAGTGTAGTGTTTTAGCGAATTTCCCATAGGGAAGAAGCTATTACCGTAGGTCTCATGGTAAGACTTAAGCCCGGGACCATGTTATTTTTTCTTCTTTAGGTGCCTAAAGACCAAAAACAATAGTCGTTAAAATTTTTATATATATATATATATATATATGTGTGTGTGTATATATGTATATATATATGTGTCTGTGAACACGATAACTCTCGTAAAAATTGTCCGATCGAGACAAAATTTGGTAAGAGACGTGTATTCCTACAAATGCTCGGACGAGTTCGTAAACCAGACATATCGGTCAATGGTAACGGGTAGTTTGGGGGGGTTTTGTACCCCAAAATGGGGGTTTTTGCATTTTTCACATGTAATTATTAAAATTTCGCAATTTTATATTTCACCATTGGAATCAGCTTAAAAAACTACACAATTAAGTTCCTTAAAGATTTTCTCTATCTCCAACGGTTACCGAGATATTAAAAAATCTAAACACAGTACGTTGTATTGTGGGGCTCCAATGTTAATCTTATGGAGGATAGGGAAAAATTAATATTTCCCATATTAATGAATATTTTTATAAAACTTGATATTTAGCTTCAATAGTTGGGACCCATAGTTTATGCTTAAAAAATCATAGTTTATGTGTTTATCATGGCAGCAAACCTGCATACTCTTTTCCCATGTTAATCATATGGAGAATAGGCAAACTCCTTTATTTATAGACAGATGTTGATGAAAGTTGGTATAAATGTTAAAATAAAAATTATTTATGGTAGAAATGTCTACTTTCAGTGTTCCTCACAGCAGCTAACCTGCACACTCTTTCCCATGATAATCTAATGGACAACATGCAAATAATTCTCATGTTTATGGACAAATTTTTATAAAGCTTGTCATATATTATTATTATTATTTTATTGATTTGGAAATTCGCTGAGTACGCAGGTCTGCTGCGACGGGGGTATTTTTTTAAGTCGTATTTTTTTTCTTGATGAAGTATGAGGTATCATTTGTTAGAGAATACTTTTAAATTTTCATGTAATTATTTCTTTAATTTGTCCAAAATTGGGTTTTTTGTTCTGTTTGCGTTATGTTCAGTATGTTGTCTTTGTATTCAGTATAGTTAATGTATATTGTATGATTCTTCTTTAGTGTTCATTTTTTTCTCCTTTATTTTCAACTGATATAATTTTTAAGTTATCTTCTAATTTTCCATAAGTGTGGTCTGTTCTTAGTATATGTTCTGCAAATTTTGATGTTTGTGAAGTTTGATTACTAGATTTAATGGGTTGTAATTGTTCTTTGTATCTACATTTCAAGTTTCGTCCTGTTTGGCCGATATAATATTTTGGACAATCTTTACATGTAATTTTGTATATTCCTGATTAAGTGTACAATTTAGAAATAATTACATTAAAATTTAAAAGTATCAAGTCCGATCAAGACCAAATTTGGTAGAAACGTGAATTCCTACATTTGCTCGGACAAGTTCGTAATCCAGACATATCGGTCAATCGGAACAGGTAGTTTGGGGGGAATTTGTACCCCAAAATGGGGGTTTTCCATGTAATTTTTAAAATTTTAAAATTTTATCTTTTACTATTAGAATTAGCTAAAAAAATACACAATTTAGAATCTTAAAGTTTTCTCCAACTTTAATGGTTACCGAGATATTAACAAATCTAAACACAGTACACATTGTATTTAGGGGCTCTAATGCTAATCTTATGGAGGATAAGGAAAAATTAATATTTCCCTTACATATCATCAATTTTGGATGAGATTTTAAATTTAGCTTATTCGTGTGGTTTGGATCTATACGTTTATGCTAAAAAAATCATAGTTCATGTGTTTCTCACAGCAGCAAACCTGCATACTCTTTCCATGTTAATCTTAAGGAGAATAAGCAAGCTCCTTTATTTATGTCCAGATAATGATAAAACTTGGTATATGGTCGAACAAAAATAGTTTATGGTGAAAATGCCTACTTTTACTGTTCCTGAAAGCAGCAAACCTGCATACTTTTCCCCATGTTAATGTTATGGAGAATAGGCATATACTCTAATAATTTATCAACAGGTATTGATTGATCAATCTTGTCGCATACTTGTACTACTATTATCATATTATTGATTTGGAATTTTCGCTGAGTACACACAGGTATGCTGCGACGGGGGTATTTTTATTAGAGTGTCGTAGAGGACATTAGGTACCTAAACGTCTAATACCATAGATGAACGGATAGTAACTAACTTGACTATCCGTTCCTCTCTGATATAAACTAATGACAAACTGTATACCAGTTCTATGAATAACGGTAATGTGGTTGAATAATCTAATATAATTTAATTTACAGTGATCAAGATTTTTGGTCCCAGCAACAATCCTGTCTGCTTTTTTTGAATTTTAACTACATTTTAGCGAATTTCCCATAGGGAAGAAGCTATTACCGTAGGTCTCATGGCGAGACTTAAGCCCGGGACCATGTTATTTTTTCTTCTTCAGGTGCCCAGAGACCAAAAACAATAGTCGTTAAAATTTATATATATATATATATATATATATATATATATTATATATTATATATATATATATATATATATGTGTGTGTCTGTGAACACGATAACTCTCGTAAAAATGGTCCGATCGAGACCAAATTTGGTAGAGACGTGTATTCCTACAAATGCTCGGACGAGTTCGTAAACCAGACATATTAGTCCATGGGAACGGGTAGTTTGGGGGGGTTTTGTACCCCAAAATGGGGTTTTTTGCGTTTTTCACATGTAATTTTTAGAAATTTCTAATTTTTTATTTCACCATTGGAATCAGCTTAAAAAACTACACAATTAAGTTCCTTAAAGTTTTTCTCTATCTCCAACGGTTACTGAGATATTACAAAATCTAAACACAGTACGTTGTATTGTGGGGCTCCAATGTTAATCTAATGGAGGATAGGGAAAAATTAATATTTCACTTATCAATGTATATTTTTTGATGAAACTTCATATTTAGCTTCATGTGGTTGAGGTTCATCTTTTTATGCTTAAAAATCATAATTTATGTGTTTATCATGGCAGCAAACCTGCATACTCTTTTCCCATGTTAATCATATAGAGAATAGGCAAAGTCCTTTATTTATGGACAGATGTTGATGAAAGTTGGTATAAATGTTAAAAATAAAAATTTTTATGCTAGAAATGCCTACTTTCAGTGTTCCTCACAGCAGCGAACCTGCAAACTCTTTCCCATGTTAATCTTATGGAGAATAGGCAAATAATTCTCATGTTTATTGACAGATTTTTATAAAACTTGTCAAATATTATTATTATATAATTGATTCGGAAATTCGCTGAGTACGCAGGTCTGCTGCGACGGGGGTATTTTCCCTCATTACCCAGTTTTAAACATCAATCATCACTTGCTGTAACATTGGTACCACTGCGCTTTAGGTTATCGTGATCAAAATTCAAAATGGAATATTGAAAATTAAAATTGTCGTTGTGATACCGGTTTGTTGTTTTAAGTCGAATAAAAGTTTGAATATTAAGTTAAGTTTGCCGTGTCCAGTTCCGTATTTAGTTGGCTACTTTGTTATGGCTCCAAGAAAAAAATAGTTAACCGTAATTGTGTTGTGTTTAGCATTTTATCTTTGTTTAGCCCTCTTCAGGATTTGTCCTGTATGTAAAGTGGTCATCTGGGTTTCAATCTTTTACTTGATTTGTAATCAAGCTGATATTCCTAATGGGTGAGTGAGTTTAGAGTTGAAAATATTACCATTGTTTTTAAGCTTTCACTTTAGTTTTTTCCTTAGACTTCAATATTGCAGAGCAAAATACTCCCTACATCCTATTATTATTCAGATATCATTTGCTTAACCATGATATTTTCATAACCAAGATCTAGCTTGTGCAATCTACTACACATGATTCTTCTTATTTTTCTAAACTGATACTCTACCTCCAGAGTTTCTAATAAGCTATTGAGCGAAGTGAGTTATCTTTTCCTCTTAGATCTTATTTTTGTTGTTTAACAAACTCAAGGTTGACATTCTGCTACAATTGAATTTGACAGAAGAGGAGTAGTAATTTATAAGGCAAAGCTTGGGTTGGATCTTGATGTTCTTGTTACTTACTGGATCAGTAAATTTCTACCTGTAAAGATGCGTCTCTTTGTGAAACATGTCCCTATAGTATAAAAACTGATACTGATTTTAATATTACAAGGGTTGGTTATTTCTTCTGATCCCATTATCAAGTACCCATTTTCATGGTAAAATATAGGCCTACCTAGTCTAAACCTGGAATCATAAATACCCCCGTCGCAGCAGACCTGTGTACTCAGTGAATTTCCAAATCAACAATATAACAATAATAGTACAAGAATGTAACAAGATTGATCAATCAATAGCTGTTGATAAATTAGAGTATTTGCCTATTCACCTAATCATTAACATGGGAAAGAGTATGCAGGTTTGCTGCTTTGAGGAACAGTAAAAAAAGGCATTTTCACCATAAACTATTTTTGTTCGACCATATACCAAGTTTTATCATTATCTGGACAGAAATAAAGGAGCTTGCTTATTCTCCTTAAGATTAACATGGGAAAGAGTATGCAGGTTTGCTGCTTTGAGGAACATTAAATGTTTTAGGCATTTTTACCATCAAATATTGTTATTCTGACCATACATATTCGGAAGTTCAGACTTTTCCCTATTTTTCTATGTAGTCGCCACTGAGGACAATGCATTTTTGCATGCGGTGTACAAGCTTTCGAATGCCTGTGTCAATGTAGTCTGCCGCCAAGCCGCGCTGATAGCTGAGAACCGCTTCTTCCATCTCTCTTCTCGGCCGCCAAAATGCATTCCGCCCAGATGTTTCTTCATATCAGGGAAGAGGTGGTAGTCGCTGGGGGCTACGTCTGGGCTCTAGGGTGGGTGTTTGACGATATCTCATCCAAATTCAGCGATGAGTTCGTTGGTAACATAAGCGGTGTGCGGTCGAGCGTTATCCTGATGCAAACACACACCTCTTGGGACAGCATACCCCTCCTCTTGTTTTGAATGGCACGGCTAAGTTTTTGCAGTGTCTCGCAGTAGCGGGCAGCGTTGGTTGTTTCACCGGTGGGCAAAAATTCGCTCAACAATACGCCTTTCCTGTCCCAAAAACGGTTGCCATGACTTTGCCGGCACTTTGCGTTTGCTTGACTTTTCGCGGTTTCGGCGACTCAGGGTGTTTCCATTGTTTAGACTGTTCTTTCGTTTCCGGTGTGAGGTAGTGCAACCATGTCTCATCTCCGGTAACAATGGAGTCTAGGAATTCCTCGCCAGAAGTTTCGTGGTCCTGAAGAAATTCTTGGGCTGCTTCGACGCGTTGCTTTTTGTGGTCTTCCGTCAACATTCTTGGCACCATTTCGCACAAATCTTGGCATACCCTATGTAGCCTACTCTGTCAAAATCTTGTCAATAGAGGTTTTACTGGCATCAGGGATCATTTCGGAAAGCTCACGAATAGTCACTCTTCGATCTGCAAGCATCGCTTCCACTTCTGCAATGGTTTCATCAGAAACAGATAGACGTCTGGAACGCTCCTCGTCATGGACGTCGGTACGCCTGTTCTTGAACTCCCTGCGCCATTTGCGCACATGTTGTATGCTTATACACTTTTCTCCATATATCTTGCACAGCTGGGAATGAATTTCTCCGGGCGGAAAGGTTTTTGGCAAACTGCGCAAACCCCTGTTGCCGAACTATTATCGACTGCAGCGCAATGGGAACCTTACTTTACGGACAACCCTTGTACAATGTACTGTGTTAAGATTTTTTAATATCTCGGTAACTGTTGGAGACTTTATAAACAAAACTTAAAAACTGTAAGAAACTAAATTGTGTAGTTTTTTAGCTGATTCTAATAGTAAAAGATAAAATTTGAAAAATTGCATGGGAAAAACGCAAAAAACCCATTTTTGGGGTACAAAACCCCCCCCAAACTATCTGTTCTGATTGACCAATATGTCTGGATTACGAACTCATCCGAGCAAATGTAGGAATACATGGTTCTTCCAAATTTGGTCTTGATCGGACCATTTTTACAAGAGTTACCGTGTATATATATATAAATTTCAACGACTGTATTTTTTGGTTTCTGGGCGGGCACCTAAATACAAAAAAATAACATGGTCCCGGGGTTAATTCTTGCCATGAGACCTACGGTAATAGCTTATTCCCAATGGGATATTCGCAAAAAAATACTGTCCATACATAGAAAAAGTATTATTTTCATCAGTATAAGGTAAAGAATATGTTGTAGTAAAACATTCAAACAGTGGTTGAACTTCATTTATTTTATTTTGTGTATTACTACGCCAGTGGCATTTTTAACGTTTTGATGGGGAACGGTCCAAACCCCGGTCTTGTTACTACCTAATGTCGACCTGTTGTTAGGAAGCATCATTAATTAGTAGCCCAATGACAAATGAAAGATAATTTTAACCTATTTACTTAGATGGTGTACTGAAACATGTCTCAAAGTTAATTTTAGTAAAGTTAAAATTTGTTATACTTATATAGCCTATGTCAGTTGCTGTAACATTTAATATACTGAAGTATAATTTTTAAATAGGGTTAAAATCAATGGCCAACGTAAACATATCAATATTGATTTCAATTCATGGCAGCTGATGGTTATTTATTTATATTAAATCACTTTTATGGACCACATGTTCTGTAAAACTTAAAAAAATTGTTCGCAATAAACTGGGTTTTTAAGTCCTCATTGTTTTAATTTCATAATACTGGTGTCAGTTTAAAGTGAACAAAAATGTTCTCCAAAAGGTAAAGAATTAATGAAAAATAAGTTTCATTATACTGTGGTTGCTCTAGTTTTTATGGAGAAGACGAACACACGTGCCTTGTTAAGCGTTACAGAGAGACAGTCAGATAAAAATTGAGATACTGTAAGACCCTTATCAGCTTTTTGGCGTTAGGAAACAAAGAAATAACCAACAACATCTAAATTCCAAGCAATGTACAGACAAAACTAATTTTATTTATAAAGATTAATAAATTTACTAGAGGAAATTATGAAATGGACAGTAAATAAATGTTAGAGATTATCAATGTCGAGTAACGTGAAGTAATGAAACCAGTGATGAAAACCTCACAAAATTACAGTATTTTTTAATCATGTGTTAGCCACGCTAAGTTTATTACACCAATACCCGCGCACAGACTCAGAGAGCATGTTTTTTACCGATTAAATTGGGATTGTGCAATAAACCTAAACCATACTAATAAAAAACCTTTTATTAGACATCAGATAAAAGATATTTCACCAACCCAAATGGTAGTAAAAATGAAAATACCCGGTGCCTGGAATGTAAGAGCGTGTGCCAGTAACGCATGGTTGATTTGAGGACTTTGTTTATAGATTCTTTTTCATGTCTCTCATCTGTGGAACAGAACAGAATAAACTGTAAGCAACTTGTTAGAATATCATCAAAACTCAAATTGTTTTCAAGCATTACATTCAAACCAAAATTGTATCAAGAAGCATAAATAAGTTTTGGTTTCTAAGGGCTATTTAACACTTGTAAGCGTAATTAGGCCTAAATGTTAATTCATAGTTATTTTATGATTTCATATAGGAATGTTTGTTATTAATCAATCTTACCCTTACATTGACTATTCTCCTGATTTTCAGATAAATCAATGTTAATCGACTTCAATAGTCCTGCTCACAAGAATGAACTTACACTTCCTTTGATTCCTGTCCCACCTTCAAAGCCATCATACTCAAATGAAATTAATCAATCACTTGTTGATCCATTTGAAGTAGAAGCAACTCTTGATCCCTTTGAGGATGTGTTAAAACATGCTACCACTAACTCAAATAATGGCCAAACTATGGATCAAGGGCTTCATATTGATAGTAGGATTGAAAATCTAATTAATATTGAAAGTCAGTGCTGTAACAGCAACACAAGTATTGAAGATGAACTCCAAAGAAAGGCCAACCCAGTTTCTTCCTGCCCTGTAGATAATGTTTTGGACAAAACTCACTTGGAGTGTGATGAAATATTAATTAGTATTGAAAGTGAAAGCAAAAATAATGTTGCAAAATTGAGGCTAAGGGATGAATTGGATTCTCCCTCCATTAGAGATAATTTATGCAAAAAATCTCATTTAGAGGGTGAACAAGTATTACATAGTAATGAAATATCAAAAGACTGTAATGGTGATCTCAAGAACTCACAAAACATCCCCCAAGTCTCTAATTGTGAACAAATTCATTTGAAATGTTCACCAAAACCCTCAATCGTTGTGGAATGTGATAGTCAGTCTCAAACATCCACTGATTTTTCTACAGATGAAGGTTTGAAAGCAGTTATTGCAAAGAGAGTGAACAAATGTATACAAGAAGTACTTAATGGAAGCTTAAAAACCAATTCTATTTTTAAAAAACCACAGAACAAAAGGTCTCTGTCCTTCATAGGGTTGTCATCTACAACTATCCAAAAGGAACCTGATAGACTTAACAAAAGTTGTACGGATGTAAATAGTACTTCCGAATTTAAAAACCAACAACTTGATACTTCAAGTGATTCTTCAGGTTTTGGAGTTTTGAGTCCAAACTCAACAGATGTAAGTTTTTAAATCTGACAGCTTATTCTTATTCTTAAACAATATTTTTAGTTGCGGGTTAGCCTAAAAGTTAATTAAACCTTCAACTATAAATAAACTTATCATGCTTGTAGGCTCTTTAATTAACTGTTGTGATTTTACTTTGGCCCTAAGGTAATGGTTAAAAAATTCAATGGCAAATTTTTTTTATTTGAAAATATTGAAAAACATTTGAATATTTGAAACGTAAAATTATGTTCAATGTTTGGAATGGTTCAAAATATAGGCATATATGGAATGTTGTCAGTGGTATATTTAAGATTTAAAGCTGGACAATTTTTTCCCCTTAACAATTGATTTGTAAACACTAGAGTGGGACCACCACTCCATGCGTCACGTAGTTTTTTGGTGCATATTGCACGGTGGTCCTCAACGTTTCATGTGTTATGCGTCTTCAGAAGGTGACTGTGTGAGATGATTGCACGGTGGTATGCACTTTCGCGTAGTGTGTTCTGCTACGGGAAAGTGTGTGTGAGTATTTTAAAGAGATAATGAGAGACTGGTAAGAATAAGTGTAGTGGTTTTTGTGACATTTGTATCCTAGCTTTGTTATCGACAAAAACCAGCCGATTCATTCGTCAGAATGATTAATTCATTCCGGCTTCTGGTACACAGCACTCGTGCTTGTAATTATTGTGTATTGTTTAATTTGTCTCTAGTCACTTTATCCATTCAATTTTATGTGGTCGCAGGTATCCATAGAGGGAAATGAGGAAGAGAAGGTTTTTAAGGAGGCCCGTAAACTTTCAAGGACATTCAGCAAACTTGCAGAAAGTTTGCGCCAAGAGCAAGGTAAATCATTTAAATTTTTTATTTTATTTAGTGTACACTCTGATTCCCCCATTCCCCAAAGTTGAGCTCTAGTTATGCAAAACATCAGACACAACCATTTACACTTCACAACCCTTTTTTCACCATTGCCTAAATTTTAGTCACGACAACACCTAATAAATTAGATTACCCAGCAGCATTAACATGAACTCGTCTGAGTACAGAATTTTGGACACCAAAAGGTTCTGTGATCGTGTTTGAATCATTTATTTTGGTTGTTAAAAATATATCAACATCACATCGTACATTAACCCTTTTAGTGCTACTGGTGTTTCCCATATTAAATGCTCAAAAGTGCTAGGCGGTTTTTGCGAAAAACGCAAGCATTTACAAAGAAAATTAGATATACCGTGTTTTTCAAGATATTGGCACCCAACTTGTTGTAGTGTTTACACAAATAAATGCCCTAACTAATGATGGTATATTTATTATGTTTTAGGTACTTTATCATAATAAAAAAATTAATTAAATAAAGATTTTCTTTTACAACAATTTTATTTTTTTACTTTGACGTATAATAAAGTGAACAGAAAAATGTTCTAAAACATTTATACTGTTATCTAAATAAAAAGCATATTATTATAAACATTTTGGTGAAAAAATTATCATGTCAATCATCAAATTATCAAATTATATCATGCTATGTATAAATAAACGGTACCAGTGGACTGACACATACTTTCTCCCTTAAGTAAATTTAAAAAAGACAATCTGTCATAAAACTATCTGTTCTACAAAGTACAGTAAAACCTCGTTAATCCGGACCCCATTAATACGGACTTCGCTTAATCCGGACAGCCATTGGATCGCAGTTTTAATTCGCAGATCGCTGATTAGTAGCATACGATCGTCGCTGTACGACTGCGCCCGGCGATGTTTGTGTGCGTATGCCGAGTGCGGGCGCTTACAGCGCAAGGCGTACGTGCCGTTACCATGGTTACTGTCAGCCAATAGTAGCTCAGTCACACGATTGTGTTTCTCCTGCTCGTGCTCGTATCAGGCCGTCAGTTGCTCCACAGAGGTCAATTGCACTGCACGTTTTAGTTGCGTTGTTTAATTGTGAAATTAACACTAAAGAAAGGCAAATAAAGTTCAACTCCTTCTTCAAACCAGTTCAGTCACTTGAGGACGAACCTCAACCCTCATGTTCAAAGTAATTTTGTCTTTTTCCGTTGACCAATTTTTTGTATGGACGTAAATACCTAGTGTATATTTTTGTTCAAATGTAACTACTGTATGTACTGTTTGTACAATATGTATTTTTATATTTAGAATATACATACTATTTAAGTTTATCTGCAAAAGGTGTTTCATTATATTCAAGGGGTACCCAAAAATCACTGTCTGGATTATTTGTTTTAATCCGGACTTTCGTTAATCCGGACGACTTGGAGCCCCAATTAGTCCGGATTAACGAGGTTTTACTGTATCATTTAATAATTTATTGTTCAAATTGTATGGGGGGAACCCCAACCCCACCCCGGTAATACCAAGCTTTTTTGAGCTGGTTTTGTTCGGTGATTTGACCTTACACTTCATACCAAGTTTCATGGAAAACGGGTGGAAAGTAATGAAGAAATTGATATTTTATATTTTCCATAAGAATAACGTTGGGCGCTTCCAGACAACATACTGCGTTTATCATGGACAGTAAATTTAACTTTTCTCTGGAACCGTTAGACGTAGACAAATAATTCAGTATACTAATTTGTTTAGTTTTTTAAGCTGGTTTCAATGGTACCAGTCAAGTTATACTTTACTTTTATTGTTTTCGCTGAAAATTTAAAAATTTGATTTTTTTTGACATTTAAAAGCCCATAACTTTTGAACCGTCATTTTTACAGACATGCGGGTGGTGTCAAATTATTTAGTGCTCTGTGCACTATAAACTATCAAATTTTAATCAAAATCGTTAGAGCCATTTTTGAGAAAATTGGATTTTTCACGTTTTTTAAGGGTTTTTAGGGGTAAACTACCCTTAAAAATCAAAAAAATGAAAAAAAACGCCTGGAGATACGGTGACTATATATATACATGCCAAATTTCATCTAAAACGGACAAATGGGGTAGGCTGTGGCACTGTACACATCCAGACACACACACACACACGGACGGACAGACATCACGCCAAAACCCACTTTTTTGGATTCAGGGGACCCCAAAACGGATATATCCACTCTCAACTCAAATTCGAAAATTTTGACGCAAACAATACTTTCTCCATATACTATGTATGAGGGGAGAAAGTAAAAATAAGCTTTTTATGCAAGAAAACATAAAAACCGGCATTTTGCAAAAAACGTAAGCATTTTCAAAAAAGATCAATCTACCCAATTTTTAAAGATATTTCCTCCCAATTTGATTGATAAATATCAATTACAAATAATTGCCCTACAGAATGGTAGTAATTTATTATGTTTAACCCTAGAACTGGCAAAGTTATAATTTACGACGCATTTACATATTCAATAAGAAGTGGCAGGTGAAGGCATCTGTCGTCAGTTTAGTGAACTTGTTGGACACTAGCGGCTACGTGACTGTGTTGCCGTCTGGGGGCAAACAACCGAACCTGTTCTCGTGGTGCACTAGACTGTCACCGGGCAGGTCTTATAACCAAGTAAGCGCTTTCAACTCCTATGCACTGGTAGCCTAACCGACTAAAGCGCTGCGCTGACGAGCGTAACGTTCTAGACATTAGGAAGTGCTAGGGTTCGAATCCTGACCATGAGCAATCCCAATTTGGCTTGCAAATGTGTGGTAGAGCGGAGAGGAGGGCACACCTTAAATAAACGGAGACCGGCTTGGGTGGAAGTTGATGGCATTTGTAGGCTTAATTGGGATTGCATTGGACACCTGTTTTGCTTTTGTGGTTAGTGGTTATAAGGGGGGGCCATGTTTTATGCTTTTTTTGTTTAAACTTTGATATTTCAAGAAGATATTAGTAATTATTTTTATGTTACAGTTAACCCTAGAAGTGACAAGCTTTTTACTCTTAAGCTGGTAAGCTCTCCGCTCTACCACACATTTGCAAGCCAAATTGGGATTGCTCATGGTCGGGATTCGAACCCTAGCTCCTCCGAATGGCTAGAGCGTTACGCTCGTCAGCGCAGCGCTTTAGCCGGTTAGGCTATCAATGCATAGGAGTTAAAAGCGCTTACTTGGTTATAAGACCTGCCCGGTGGCAGTCTAGTGTACTACAAGAACAGGTTCGGTTGTTTGCCCCCAAAGGGCAACACGGTCACGTAGCCACTAGTGTTTAACAAGTTCACTAAACTGACGACAGATTCCTCCACCTGCCACTTCTTAAACCTTCTAACCATCGGCCGATGGTTCACTGTCGCGGTTGCGACAGTTAGTAAGCCTTTATCTAATGCACTCTATGGTGCCTTAATATTACCTGGATTGTTATCTATATAGTATCGATATAATCGGCAAGCTTCACACTTTCTGCCGATGCCTGCCTGCAGACATTTACTCTATGCTCTGGTTGACAATGATCGATGAAAGATGTGTCAGCTGTCTACTTTTGATTCCTTTTGGTTATGTTATTGTTGACTTAATTTCATGTGTTAGTGTTTTTTATTTTCTATAAGAGCATAGCATTGTATAGTGTTTTCCTTATTGAATTTAGAACAAAATGGCTATTTTGGAATTTTGATTCAGTGTTATTTACTTCAATTTGTGAGTGAGCAAACTTCAGAATCTTTACGGTGTTTTACTTTTTTTGTGTTTACAAGAGGATACAACGGCAAAATATAGACGTTAGTGGAAACTAAATATAATGAAGTCATAGAAATTTAACTAGGAAAAAATTATATGTAATAGCTACCATTTCCCTGGTGATTTATATTTTTTATGATTTTTTTTGGAAACTGTGCAAAAAAGTCGTAAAACGCCAAACCTCAGGGGTAAAACAGAGAATCACTGGAGGGTTGAGTATAAATTAATTTGACCATCACCATTAAAACCAGATGAAAAAGCTAAACAAATTTGTACTTTGAATTGTTAGTCTGTGACAAACAGTTCCAGAGTAAAGTTTGTGTTACTGCTTGTGGTAAATACAGTACTGTGTCTTAAAGAGCTCAATTTCATTCTTATAGGAATTTCAAGAAATATATTTCTTGCTTATTTCTCTACAGCTTTTCGTGAAACTTGGTACACCGCTTAAAATCATAATTATTTCTTCAATTTGGGACGACTTGGGCATCTCTCCAAATATATTTATTGTACGGGGTTAAGTAAAAGCAATTATAATTATTGTATCTGAGGTAATAAATTTGTTGATGTTACTAATAAGAATTTTATTAGATGTAGGTCACTTTGTTAAGTTTTAAGAGAATAATATGTCAGTTCACTGATGTCGTTTATTAAAAGAAAATAATACATATGAATTTTGTATTTAAAAAAGTGGTGAAAAAGTTATTTTTATTTACCCCAAAATAAGCTATTTCTAAATTAAAAAAATTCTGATAAGCTATTTTGGAGATCTTAGTGCAAATATATTTAGTAATACACAAATAAACATTCCCTAATCATGAATGGCTAATCATAAATTAAAACAACATTTTATTTTTATATTACATAGAGTCAGAGTCGGATGATGAGGATCTTATATCGTGCAAGCCACGCTGGCTGTATACAGAAAGCAGTGAGGATGAAGAGGAAAAGCTATTGAAGGATCCAACACTTAACATACGTCGACGGAGTTCTTCCACAGCATTTACATCACCAGCTCCCGATGCAGCAAACACTAACGGGTCTGATTCACCTGCGCTCCTAGCCTTCAAGAGTCGGCGATCATTCACACAACTACAGGCAGCTCTGGATGACACCAAGGCGAGTACTCAAATACAAAGCAAAAACTGAATGTTTATTTGAGTTTACATACTAGGTAAAATTTAATTTTTGTCGAAATAAATCATTCTCTTGCTCTTGATTATTTGAAAAAGTTATTTTATTAAATCAAGTCTTTTTAATCATTTAAGAAACAGATAGATTTTTAATATATAGGACAAGTTGGTTATAACATTATTCAAGGGACCAAACAATTATTGACGCTATAGTTATAAGTTATAATTATGGACTTATGGCATCCAGCTATGGGGATCAGCCGCCAACTCAAACATTGAAATTTTACAATGTTTTCAATCGAAGGTTTTACGCAAAATTCTCCATGCACCTTGGTATATCACAAACGACATTATACACAACGATACAAAAATACTCAAAGTCAAACAAGAAATTTCAAAATTTAGCATCAAGTTGCATGGCACTCAAAAATCACATAAACTTTCTTGCCCTGGATCTTCTAGACAACAGTCAACACACGTACAGATTTTCAAAAAAGCATTTTAGGCTTGTCATCAACACATTTCAAAGATATTTTTATTTGTTACCATCTTTGACATTACCTCGTCATCATAGTTTGTCAGCCAGTGCCTTTGGGAATTGGAACTTATTTATTTCTCATCCATCATCATATTTACTCTTGTTTAACACAACTGAACAGATTGTAAATAAAATAAATACATACAGACGGTATCATTAGTCTATGCGCACGGCTCTGACGCTATTAGCCGTACTATAAAAGTTTGGCTTACTCACTCCATTTAGCTCGTCTACATGATTTTCAGCTGAAATAAACCAATTAAGTTGACTGACTGAAAAAATAAATATTTTTATTCCTTAAAAGTTATCAAGTTAAAAGTTACAAAGGCCACGAGCACAGACTAATGGCAACATCTGTAAACAAAATTTGTTACTATTATTAACTATCCAGATGTCATTGTATTATTGTATGTTTGACACTGGGAAATAAACTTCCATTTCATTTCAAATATTAAAAACTTAAAAAGGGTTGAAAAATGCAAAACAAAAAGAAAAAAGTTTTTGAAAATAAGCATCACTTGTGTTCTAAAGGCATCTCAAAACCACAAGAAATTTCTGTTGACCAAATTAAAAGTAACCTTTTTTACTAATTAATAAAACATTTTTAAAGTTATTAAAACACATTTGTGTCTTATTTTCATATCATAAATGATGAAGTCACAATGAAATTCACCAGACTCAGTTTCTTTACTCATATTCACATGGAAGTTTGCATTAGAGTGAATGAATGAATGAATCAATATTGTCTTTATTCATGAGTGTTTTTCAACTTAGCAGTTGTTTTACAAAAAAACTCAAGTCAACTAATTCTAAAATACATTATAAATATATATAAAAAAAACATAAGTTTGACACAAGTTTTAAATGACACAGTTACCCATTATCATTTGTCCCACTGACTGGCACATCACCTCCAGCCACACATTTGGTTATAAGTTTTTGGACCAAAGTACCCAAAACACTTCCTGTCAAGCTCCAACCGCACCCGAGGCAACTCCAACATAGCATCTTGCCTAGTAGTACGGGAACAAACCTCAGACCGGGTTTTTAGCTTGGCCCTTAGATACACAGGCTTACTTGTTGTCAAAACTCTGTGGACTACCATAGCCGTACGAAGAGTGCAAACATCAGATATGGGTATTAATCCCAACATCAGACGTACACTTGAAACATGGTCATATTTTCTAAGACCACAGACAAATTTCTGCATGTCCCCATGCATTCTCTCCATGTCCCCTGCTGTAATAACATTCCCAAAGACAGGGAGACAGTAATCAAACAGAGAGAGTACGAGAGCCTGGATAAGGTGAAGTTTCGCTGCCTTAGGAAACATATGCTTTTTTCTATACAACACTCTGAGGCAGGAAACAGCTTTTTTTTTTTTTTTTTTACTTTTTTTTTTTTTTTTTTTATTTTTTTTTTTTTTTTTTTTTTTTTTTTTTTTTTTTTTTTTTCTTTTATTTATTTTTTTTTTTTTTTTTTTTTTTTACTTTTTTTTTTTTTTTTTTTCTTTTTTTTTTTTTTTTTTTTTTTTTGTTTATTTTTTTTTTTTTTTACCTCTTTTTTTTTTTTGTTTTTTTTCCATGTTTTATTATTTTAAATATTTACCTAGATTAGTTACACAGCACGTAGTCAACTCACAATGGCTGGAAAAATTTAGACTGTTATCGAAAACTATACCAAGTAATTTGGTTGAAAAGACTTCTTTCAAAGCTGCTCCACCAATAGAAATCAGGCTTGATGGAGGAAGGGAACCCTTGCTACCATGAAAAAAGAACAAGGTACACTTGTTCGTGTTTAGCTTACTTCCATGCTCCATCGACCAATTGTAAATTTAAATCCAAATCTGAATTCAACAGCCGGATAGCTGAATCGGCCTTCTTAAAGTCAAAAGAGAGGCTCAATTGAGCATCATCGGCGTATGAGTATAGTTTTGAGTGCTTCACAGATCTGCCCAAGTGTATAAATATTCAAGGAAATTTTTTTTTAATTTAGTTGTTACCAAGTGAAGTTCTATATCTCAATACTGAAAAATAATTATATTATGTTGAGTTTCTTCTTCACATATTTTGGCAGAAAAAAGATAGTCAGAAATATTAAATTAAATTTCTATTTTGTTCATCATATTTTAGGAAGAAATTACAATGAAGAGAAGTGGTTCTGTGGGATCCCAAATGAAACAGATCTCAGCTATTTCCAATATTGCCTCTATAGGTAAGTGTCGAGTAAATTGGGCTTTGGTAACTAATATAGTTAAAAGTTTGACTTACTATTTTGTACAGTTATAAAAACGTAACCCTCATTTTTTCTCTCACCCATTCTCTCGTCAATCACTAATTCTCTAACTTTCCATCTACCTAAAAGCTTATAATTAATTGAAATTCTATATTCTCATTCTATAGTTTTTAAATATGAAATAAAGTATTTTCATTTCTCCCAAAATACACCGTAAAAGGACAACAACTCCAACTTACTCCGTAGAGTAAGCAACAACTCCATCACCTTGGATTTTTAGTTCTGCTAGAGCAATATTAAAAACTTGATGCCTCCATCCAAACCTGAATTTTAAAACTAAAACACTGGGATGAGTTTTAAATCAGAATGTTTATAAAAAAATATTTATCAGTGATCTATATGATTAAAATTTTAATAAATCTTTTACGGGGTGTGTCAATAATATTTTTCGCTATTTTGGTCTCCAAACATACAAAACCTTCTGGGCAAAATTAAAACATTTGCCACATCATCATGTTGTGTGAAATCATTATTTTACAAGAATTTCATTAATATTGGGTAGTCCCAATCTTAATAAAATTAATTACATATCCTAGTAGATATAGAGACAGTTTCGAACAAATAGAGTTTTGGAATCTGGAAGCTTGAAAAAAAATGAAGAGTCAACGGGAAAAACATGTTAAGTCACTTTTTATAAATTTTACAAGATAGAGGTTTAGGTTTATATTGTGTAGTAAAAATAGTAAAAAATTAAAATTTGGCACAAATGTGGAAAAAAACAGTTTGTAAAAAATGTTAAAAATATTAATAATAATGAATTTTTGAGCTAAAAATATTCTATTGCCTTGCGTTTACTTTTTATCCGGGAAACATGCTTATTCTTCAGCTGCAGCAAAAAACGTGTTAAGTCAGGCGAATAGGGGAAGTTAACTTTTTCCTGGATGGGCCTAATTTAAAATATGATATAACAGACAAAAAAAACAGAAAATCAGCTGTCTGGTCAGATAGATCAATAGTACCCCACAACAGCCACCAGAATGCAGCATAATCCAGATATGAGAAAGATGTGAATTAACATGTTTTTCCCGTTGACTCTTCATATACAGTATATATGTTACAGGGTCTATGGTCTCTCTGTCTCCAGAAATACCTTATAAGAAATTTGAAAAAAGTCCTTTAACTTCGCCAAAGTTACACTAACCCATTCCGGTCCAAAGTCGGGCACTGCCGGTTCACCAAATTGCATAGCGGAAAGGTTAAAGACAAACACCGCCTGTCCTCATGTGACGTGTTGGATTATTATTTTATTTTGCCGCTGTATTGTAGCAGACGTTAACAGCTGTGTATCTTTCTACTCCTAATGAACCTAACTTCTTATTTTATACTCTATGTCGTTTTATAATATTGAGTGGTATTGCCATATAACCTCTGAAAAATACCAGTTGCAGGCGCTATTTGGCTTTTGTTTGTTTACTCTCTTTTCGTCAACATGGCAACTTGCGATGATATCTTTGTGAACTCTCGTGAATTTAATGTTTTAGTGTTTTGAATTATAGTGGAAGTGACAGTAAAGATTAATAAAACAATAATGAGCAATTACAAGAGTACAGTTTGGATTCCACTGAAGAAAAACAAAGTGAAAGTGAACAACTACCAACTTGGAACTATGTTATGGAGCATTGAGCGTTTTAGAAAAAAATATATTGTCAAAAAAGTATAAGTCATACATAAATGATTTTTACATTTCTATATAAGGAAATAAATTTTGCATCCAAATATATATGTACCTTTACACTCATAACTTTAAAAACTATTTTTATTCATCCTTGCTTTACAAAAAGTGTAAATTTGAAAAATAATTACAAAGATTTTAATACAAAAATACAAATAAACAAATAATATAAAGATTTCATATTTGTGTCATTTTAAAGAAAATTTATTCTGGAATCAGAAAAACATGATTTTTGTGTACTTAGGATAAGTTAACCCATTCCCGACGTACATTGTCCGTCAGCGTATTTCGCTAGACAGATGTCTAATAACGTGCGCCGTGCATCTCACGGCACGGGCCGCGGGGTGATTATGATCAAACAATGTGCGTTGCCTGCTTATATTTCAACGTAGTTCTTTTTTCCGCCGTTAGGTGTTCTAGTTCATTTCTCATCAGATAGATGGTGTTGGCGTCCTCTTTTATCATCTTATTTAGTGTCAAATGTTCCGTATTGACAGTAAATTATTTTCTCGTTTGCACAATTCGTTTAGCGATTGTATATATTGATGATAATACAGTTATAATGATTATTATTTAAAGATTTATCATTAACTATTTATTACTGCAGGTAACTGGAAGTAGATCTGCCAAGTGAAATAAAGAAATACGGTATTTTGAAAATAAAATAAAATTTGACGAAACAAAAGTGCCTACTTGTTTCTAAGTCTACAGCTTGGAACTGGTGAAAAAGTACAGTAATAATTTTTTTTTCTTGCTAAAGTGATTGTATAAGCAGTTAAAGAGTATAAGGAACAGGGAAAAAAATCAAAACATATAATTCATGAAGTTACTGTTAATTCTTTCACTCTAATAGTGACGCGCGGTTGTAGTGAACGAGGCTCAATTTTCGTTGAGCCCGGGTAGCCTCAGGCGTCGACCGTTCTGCCCGACAGGAATGTGTTAATAATTAAATATACTTGTTTTATTAAAACGTCACAAATGATGCATTTTTATATGGCCGTGAGGGTCAACACAGCAGACAACACAGTTATATGGCCGTGAATGGGTTAAAGATCTATTGATTATCATATATAAAGCATTTAACAATATTTTTTTCTCTAGTTTCCCATTGTCATAATACCCATATATGTTGTGCATATATGCACAAAATATTGCAATATCTTTCTTTCAGTTTACCATATCAATAAATGGTTTAACCTGATCAGTTTAAAGAACGAATCCCTTCTACATTTCTAGTATATTTCCCCCAATAATCCCCAGTAATATTTCCCCAATCCTAATATATTAAATTCACCATCAGTGTTATCGTAGAAAAAAAATTTAGAGAAATTTAATAGACCTAGGCACATATGAGGCCGAAACCATTATCACGGCAACCTACAGTCGACTTGACATTCACTCCCCTCTCATTAAGTTTGTTTAGCGATTCTTCTTTCAGGTCCAATTTTGTTGCTTCAATTTCTTTTCTTGTCTTGTGGACGGTCTTGTTGTCTTGTTTGTCTAGTTTTTATTTCTTCATCCAATAAAAATTTTTGACATGGATATTCTTAGCTCTGGGGGTGTGTTGGCGATTTTTTAGATGGAAAATATGTTTCCATAGAAACCACCAGAGCTATCGTATTGCAGTTGTTTAGACAAAGTGAAAACATTACCTTTGAACATATCCATGATCTAACCTATTTCCCAGAGGGAAATACATGTATAAACATTTTCTGTCTTCTTTTAGAAAATTTCCCATAGGGAAGAAGCTATTACCATAGGTCTCATGGCAAGACTTAAGCCTGGGATCATGTTATTTTTTTCATGTTTAGGTGCCCAGAGGACAAAAACAATAGTCGTTAAAATTTTGATAAATATATGTGCCTGTGAACACGATAACTCTCGTAAAAATTTTGTATTAAAAAATTGTGTTTTTTTTATATGTAATTTAAAAATTTTTAAATTTTGTCTTTCACCATTAGAATCAGCTTAAAAACTACACAAGTTACCATAATCTTGAAAATGCTTGTCAGAATCATTTAAACTCTCTCCATTTCTATTTTTTGCAGAATAGTTTATTCCTCAATGCTACAAAATCTTATAAACTGTTTTTCTCAACAATACAGACTATAGAGAAGCCTAAAATGTCCCTAACTATTAAATCAAACTCAGATTGACACAATTGAGGTTTTAAAATTTCTAGGGTTACAAGTTGATAATCACCTAACTTGGGATATTCATGTTAAAAGGTTACAAAAAAATTTCTTCCGGTTTGTATTTTTTGAAAAGAATATTGCTCTAGTGTAATAGGGTTACATTAACTGTGATTTACTTTGCTCACATTCATTCTCATTTATCTTATGGTCTTTCAATCTATGGGGGAACTGCAAAACAAAACATTGAAGAGATTCTTAAATTACAAAAAAAGCATTGTGTATTATGTTCAACTTAGAACTTACAGTCAAAGTAAAATCCTTGTTTTCTATTTTAGGTATACCAACTGTTTATGCCAGTACATTCTGGATTGCATCATTTCCACTATAAGTCAACTTCACAAACAAGTTTATCACGGGGATATTCATAATTATTTTACCAGAAATGGGATCAAATAAACACTCCAACATCGCAATTCACTGCCTTGTATGTTATAACGGCACCATTGCAAGTCCTAATTCATTTTCATGATTGCTTTGCAGTACTTAATGTGAATTTATTTTAAATGAGAAAAAACAACGTCAGTTCAAGTGAAAAATACTTTATTAAGAAAACAATGAAATATCAACTGTACATGTACGTATTTTTACTCTCAAAACTTACGCAACCGGTATTTATTTTTGTAAATGATCCGTCATTTTATTTTGTTTCTTTACCCATCGAGCTTTTCAGGTGGTCATGTCTCTAATTTTACTGAGAAGAAGAAACAGCATTTAATAATTTATTGTTTATTGTCGAGTCCACAATACGTATAACAGCACTGTCTACAATAAAACGGTAAAGCACGTAAAACACACAGCAATAATTCAGTTCACTGTAGCACCATACTAAACTAAAATAAAACAGTAGCAGTGGAGTGCAGAAGACAGTGTAAGGGATTAACCAGCTGGGTCATTACTCTTGCCGCCAATGATTCACGCACATTGCAGTTGTGCAGTACACTTGTCAATACTCATCATAGAGCCTCAACAGAAGATCCGACTCGGCGCTGACGTGGAAACATAATTTTTATTGCGCTAGCGGGGTGACGGTTAGAGACTGACGGTTAAAGGGGTGACGGTATATATATATATATAGAGAGAGAGAGAGAGAGAGAGAGAGAGAATAGGCAAACTCCTTTATTTATGAACAGATGTTTATGAAACATGGTATAAATGGTTAAAGTAAAATATTTTATGCTAAAAATGCTTACTTTCAATGTTCCTCATAGCAGCAAACCTGCATACTCTTTCTCATGTTAATCTTATGGAGAATAGGCAAATAACTCTTATATTTATCGACGGATATTGATAAAACTTGTCATATATATTATTATATTATTGTTTTGGAAATTCGCTGAGTACGCAGGTCTGCTGCAATGGGGGTATTTTCTGTTCAATGTTAACTTCAATATTGATTTTTTTTCCAATGTGCAAACCTAATTACTGTTGCCATTATAAATATGATTAGTGCTTAAACCCGGGCCTAAACACAGGCTCATGCCTATATAGGCCTTTCTTCTTGTATTGGCTAAGTTTATACCTAGGTGTTTAAGTTATTATTTGCCATTTATTGTTATTATTTATTTTCATTTTAATTTTCTGGCATATATATCATTTGTTGAAACCAAAATAGTAATGGGTAAAAAATAAATTTATTAGTAATGATAATAGAGTGAGTGTTGTGTTTACACGTGGAAATAGATAGTTATAAATAATATAAATTGATTTCTGACCAGTCATTAATAGGAATTTTTAGATAGCTTTTATTAGCTCAAGTATTGATCATAATACTACTTTTAGGACCTGTGAACTTCATTAAGATAGATGAACAACCACTGAAATTAAGGAAGAACTTTGGAGTTGTGAAAAAAGGGCCGTTGAGAGCTGTCATGCCAATTCAGAACATGACCAAAGAACCGCTATCAGTTGCAGGTAAAATATTCTTTACAAACAGCTTTTATTTTACTCACAAATAAAATAACCACGTGTAGTGCATATTTAACAAATCAGTTATGGTTGGGCATCAAACCTTGTCTGAGGGATATTACAAAAAAAATCTTTCTCCTGCAAGAAGGAAACAAATTGAATTGTTTGAAAACAATAAGATTTTTACCAAATTGTTTTGCTAAGGTTTGCTATTGGTTTTAGATTTTTGGTTGTAATTTAAAATCGTTAAATATAGTGCTTGTGTGACTAGTGAAAGAATCGAGTTTAAATAAAAGCAAGAAATTACGATATATTCATTAAAATTGGCATGGCATGGAAATGTTTTATAAGATCAAAATTGCAAAATATATCTGTTTCGTTCAAAAGTGAAGTTTGTTTGTAAGTGTAAAGCTTTAAAGACTTACTTAATGTCTGTGAAAGATTGTGAACCACTTTTAAAAATTATGGCATAACTTTTAAGTACAGTAATGTATAAATATTTTGGAATAAGCATTTGTTATATAAACCTTTCAGTATGTCTCCTTGTTTATATGTGTAAAGAATTTTACATTTATAATTTTTCCTGTCCACAAAATATTTTTTTCTAGGATTTGTATTTCCCCTATGTTCTGTATACTTTGGTCCGTGACAAGTAGTGTTTAATTTTGTTTAAGAACCTAAGTTACGTTTATTTGAGTGTGCAGTGGTCCTATCTCTCTAAGTGTGATATTATATTAAATTTTGAGAAGTTCATCCCACACGAGCCTAAGCCTAGGGGATGAATCACTTGTTTCACACTAAAAAAGCAACATTGTGTTATTATATATAAGTATATTATGTTAACTGTTAAATGTAATCAGATATAATATTCACATATGTTTGTCAACATTAATTGTGTGAAATAAATACGTTTTGAATTGAAAATTGAATTGAAATTGAATTAAATAGAGTTGTGTAGAAAGAGTGTTGTCCCTAGATCTTATGAAACTTAAAAAATGTTAATAATGAAAATGAATTTAAAGTTATTAGTTTAACACATTGTGCCCTATACCCAAGTACAGCTCTGGGTACTACATTTACCAATGCATACAAATCCCGAGTGTAGATTGGGCTCAGCCTTTTCCTTCCATACATACGTCTTTATTTTTGCTCTAATTATATACTTTAATGTATTGAAATGCTCCTTGATACATTCTTTGTTATAAAATAGGTCAATTGGACATTTTTGATAAGCTATTTAGTAATAATTATAATGTCACTTACCTACTAAGCAGTTTCACAATGTCAGCTGACTTGAGTTGAGGTTAATCGTCTGTGTTGTATTTGACGAATTTTTATTTGTACAGGAAAATTCTTGTTTTCTTGTAATATTAAGTTTAACCCTTTTAGGACGGGGCTGAAAATTTTAAGTTCTCAAAAACGCAAACCCTATTTTTCATAATACTCTCAAAAACTGAACATCCCCAAAACATGCGTTTTTGTAATATATTACTTAAAAATTGATAACTCAGTCACTAGTGCATGTATTTCCATAATTTTGGTATTAAAATGTTCACAATGATGGTCGCGATTTCCATCCCCATCAGGGGCCATACTTTTTGTTCAGTGCTATATTAATTATGGTGTGTTAAATCGTTTTTATTTCAACCACATAAATGTTTTCATTGAGTAATAAATGTGTTTTTAATCTTTCTAATTAACTTGTATAATACATGTCTTATTCTATACGAGCAAAGCTCAGTCACCAGGTACTATTTATAAATCTTAATATATAAAATTCAAAGCCCTGACTCACTCATCACTAATTCTCCCACTTCCCGATTACCTAGGAGGCTGAAATTTGGTATACTGATTCTTTAGGCCTAAAATAGGAAAGTCTAATAGTTTTTGTGACGATTTTCCCATAAATCTCTACCCTATACGCCTTCAAAGTTCCCATGTTAATCTTATGGGGAAATAATTTTGTTTTGAATTCCAACATATGTATCTTACCTTTTAAGATTTAAACAGCAGCTGTTTTTATTTGAACCATTGAGCAAGCCAAAGAAGCAAGCAATATTAAGTACTCAATGGTATCTAATTACTGTATAAATGTAATATTTCTCAGAACAAATTTTTGTGACTATGTTTTATGATTAAAAATCAAATGTTTATTTGTTGGCGGAATTATAAATAATGACAATGTTTATACAAATTACGTGTATTATAATAATAATAATAATCAGCTGTTGTATATTTTTATATTTTCCTTTTGCTATCTCTTATGTCTAAAAGGTTGATACCTTATTTTGTATTATTGTAGGATATTTGATTGTGTGTGTGTGGTGTGTGTGTGCGCGCGCGCGCGCGCGTGTGTGTGCGTCAAAGCTCTCACTCACTCATCACTAATAATTCTCTCACATCCCGTCTAGCTAGAGAGGTGAAACTTTGGATATACACGTATATATTCTTTAGATTAAAAATAGGAAAGTCTAATAGTTTTTGTGACGATTTTCCCATAAATCTCTACCCTAAACGTCTTTAAAGTTACCATATTAAAAAGCAAGTGTTTGAACTTTACCGTTGAGTCAAGCCAAAGAAGCAAGCAAAACATACAGAAAACACTAACCCAAAGACATCTAAATACTTTATGAATATAATATTAATTTATTTAATAAAACATAGTAATAATAATAATTTAACTATGTAATTTTAAAGTCAAATTAGATTGTACTTTGAGCTATTAAAAAAAATCACTTTATAATGGACTAGGTATAAAAAGTCATTCTTATAGAAAAATTGTAAGAAGATAATCTATTCTATTTATTACTGTCAAACTTCAGCATACAGCTGGTTTTGTTGGTTTGTTTATGTTTTTTATTTACTGTGATACGGTTTCAGTTTGAATTGTGATCTTTGATCTTAAATCATTTTAGTGATTTTCGTAGTGTTCTTCTCTTATTTTTATACAATATTTGATTAAAATCTTTTGAAATGGACAGTTAGTATTTTACAGAGAAAACAATTCTCTGTTAGTGTTGTTGTAATGCCCCCAGATGGGTCATGTCTTTCACGCAACATGCTATCTACTTCATGGAAATAATCTGTTCACAAATGAAGTCAGGGGAAAAATTGTAACCTACGTTTCGGCTAATTGGCATAAATTTTAAATTTTAAATCATGTTTCAAAAGGAGAAAATTATACCTCACCTGAACACTATCGGATTGAGATGCTAAAACCAACCACATATTGTTCAGCATGCGAGTTAATTGCAGCATCTGACATTTACCACTGTGTATTCAGAGTGCACCACAATGGTATTTTACTCCAGAGCTTTGGAAAAGAAGGTTCAGCTTGAGAGTACCATATTACCATATACTGTTTAGTGGAAGTCTTAGTAATGGGAACTTTGACGTTCTCGAGGCAACACCTGTCAAAATGACTGGAAGATTACCAAGCAATGGAAGTGAGATGGTAAACTTTGATGAACACGGCACCTAACAAACAGTGCAACTAACACCTGAGAGATTAAAATGAAAACCTTCTTCACAACCTGAAGAACCTCCCTATGAAACAACATAAGGAAGACAATGTAGATGTAAACAAGAAAATAACCAAGCGGAGAGGGCGATTCTCGAATTTGCCACGTTTAAAACAACTACGTGAGTCTGCAGCTAAGTATAAAAAGACACATCCAGAAGTCAACCGAGCTGCAGTTAAGAAGAACACGCAAGAAAACCCTGAGTTAAATTGAGTGGCTGTTAAAAGATACACACTCAAAAATCCAGAAGTAAACAGGGTTGCAGTTTCAAAATATGACAGAAATAACGAAAAACGCCAGCATCGTAAAAACAAACTGTGGACTGCAAACACCACTCTGGATTTAAATATGACCATGACATCTGTTATGAATCAGATAAGACTATTGCGATTGGAGCCCAGAATAATGTATGCATTTATTGTAAGGCATTAAAATGGAAACACAAGTCAAAGGGGTTGTGTTGCAGCAGTGGGAGGGTTTGCGTAAGACATCTTGAAAAGCGACCTGAACCACTTCATAGCCTCATTGTTGGTGACCATCCCGAAAGTGAGCATTTCCGTAACAACTCCAGAAAATACAACATCGCTTTTCAAATGATATCTCTTGGAGCTAAGCAAATCGTTGAAAGTGGGTTTATGCCAACATTTAAAGTACAAGGTCAAATATACCATTTAATTGGTAGCTTATTGCCGTCATCCAACAATGACGACCACCAGTTTTTTAACTGTATTTTATCGGTGATGACAGCAAGTAAACAACGGCACGTTGTAAGTATATACCAGGCAGGAGTCAAACCAGCATTGGTCCAACAATTGCAGAATATGCTTCACAATTGTAACAACTATATTATGGATTTTGAATGTGCCATTGAAAGTGAGACAGAACCAGGTAGACAGTTCAAAGTGGTCATTCATGCGGATAAAAAGTCTGTCAATGCCCATAGAGGCAGGTATAATGAACCAGTAACAGGAGAAGTTAGTGCAGTTATTGTAGGCCAAGAATTTGAAAAAAGAGACATTATAATGAAGAGTAGATCGGATAGACTGCAGCGTATTAGTGAAACTCACAGATCGTATGATGATTTGCAGTATCCTCTGATGTTTTGCTATGGTGAGGATGGTTACTCCATTTCCATCCCTCCAACTGACCCAATTACAAAGCCCCCTTTTTCGAAAACAATTTCTGCAATAATGTTCTACTGTTACTATAAGTTGATTCAGGCTACTAGAATAGAATTGAAATTAATATACCAAAGGGCTCCGACCCAGAGGGCAGAAAATGGTGCAGTGTCAGGTTTTATAATTTTAGTGTTTACAAAATTATAAGCTGTGATGAAATGATTTGAAAGGTTCTATAAAATTGTATACATTAGTTTTAGGCGGTACGAAGTTCGCCGGGTAACACTAGTAGGTATATAAAAATGGTTTACAAAAGAAGTGTTCAAGTTAATGAAAACAACGTATATAAATAAAATTAGAGTTATATCTGTACATTGTTCAGTTGTTAATTTTTTATTTATTTTTACTTTTCGTGCTTTAAAGGAGCTGAAACAAGATCTCAAAATTTGTGACTCTGTGACGCTCCAGGAGGCATTTTACACAGTCTTCTCCGAAAAAAACGGGGGGCTGATAGCAATGAAACTTTTCATGTATCCTCTACATTTCCGAGAAGGTTTTTTACAATGCTTGAAACTGTCCGCCGCCCCTTGAAAAGTAAAAACCGAACATTTAAAACCCCACTTTTTACACGATATTAGTCGCATTTTGCTTTCAGCTTTCAATAAATCACCTACTGGTACTATCTGTCTTCGTAGTTTAATGTAATAGAAAGAAAAACAAACAGCTGTCAAATTAAAATCAATATTCATTTCAAAATCATACTACAAATTAAAAAGTTATTTTAACGTATAACTAATTTTAATAATGTTATATAATGTTCTATTCTATTTAATTGCAAAGTAATGTTAAATAATAAAGCTGGATATTTCTTTATTTTCTTTGTATTGATTTGTTTACGATTTCAATTTTACATTTTCGTATGAGAATTTTTCTTTAAAATTAATCCTACAACCCGATCGAAGAACGAGCTTACTGCTAGTTCGTAACTAGCTTTGGATACGAAGGGGATCAGGGATCAGGATGTGAGGTTTCAGGGCTGGGAGCTCACTGTGGCTGCCATAGGCCATGTCCTCTTCAGCCAAGGATAGGTTTTGTGGTTTTTGGTTGCGGTTAGTTTTGATTGTGTATATTGAGGTGTATGGAAGGTATTGGTTGACGGAAAGTGTGTTTAAATACCTTTGTATTTACCAATAACCAGGTCTTTACCTGAGCTAAGCCGAGTCGAATGTCTGGCTTTGTTTGTTGTGTTGGAAGGCTTAAGGACTTGAATTTATGATTTGTCTGCTGGTTAGGGTTGAAGAGGATACAAATAAAGACCAGAAAAAGGCAGGGATTATGAGCCCACGCCCGAACGAGTATCTGGCTTTGTCTTTTAGCATGTATTTATATGGTAGAACTGTAGAACTGAGGGAGTAGGGAGTAAGGAGCCCATGGTTGTGGACAAGGCTGGGCGTATTTGCCCTGACCCGAACGAACGTCCGGACTATGGTCGGGTAACGAGCAGTGTAAAGATGGTTAGATTTTCGTGATGAGGACTAGGCTATGGGGTGTAACATCTGTTATTAGTACGGTATCTGAAATTGAATTTTTAGGCTTAAAGTAATTTAGATTAACTGCAAAACAGTGACACCAAGCTATCCACTATGCTACTAAGCTATCCACCAAGGTGGTCCACTATGGTCCACCTTGTGGGACAATTTCTATTGACACTGAGTTCACTGACGTGTCTGGTGACTGGACAATAACAAACATTTGCTAAATTTTTACTTTATCATGCCCCTTCATTCTGTGTGTAACTGCGCAAGTTCGTTGTGCCAAGTCTCGTCCGATTCTGTGTGCAGCTGGCCTTATTCCTATAGGGAAAAATAATATTCTTCTCTATAGGAATAAGGCCAAAACCCATAGGTTGTACCCATTTAGGGTACAAAACCCATAATATGGGTTTTGTACCCTAAAACTGGGTTTTAGTATTTTCAATTAATTATTTATATTTTTTCAATTTAGTGTGATATTATTCATCAAAATAATCAGAAAATGTTCATTGTATAAACATATGTCGATTAAATACTTCATTTAGCTACTAGATGCCATTTTGTAATTTTTACAAACATATCTCAGGGATTATGTAGGCTACAGAAACAAACTTTGCATACATCTTTATTGGCTTAAGAGAAAAATATTCTCAAAGTAACATTTAGTTGGCTTTTATATTTCCAAAAAGGCGGTGGTCAAAATACTTCAATTTAAATAACTACAAAACCATTAACTTAAGTTTTTACAGGATATAATAAAGATTGTAATTTTAATTTCAAATGTAACAATACTTTGGTGTACAAAATTTGTCCTAGAATAAGCGAAAAAATACACTTATTGTTAGCACAGAGCCCATGCGCCACCGCCGCATGGCTGTGCGCTGGCAAAAAGCGGCTGGCACAACAATTACAGTAATTATTCGCCATGACCAGTAATATGCAAGAAGATTTTAAGGCAAAAAGAATGTTTTAGTTTAAAGATACCATTTTAATTTCATTTTCTGCGAGAGCATTGAACTCAAGAATTATTTTACCTAATTATAGAAATATATAAGTTGTCTATCTAAATAAATAATATTCCATAAAATGTTGCTATTAACTTAGTTGGGAACTCGAGTTCATTTTCAATGGTTTCCAAAACTGATAGAGCAGGACGTTTTGTTAATCTATATCTAGTAACAAAATTAATGCCATCCAAATTATTGAATCAACAACTCTTTCTCTTATCCATCAAGGATGAGGAACAACATGCTTTTAATCGCCATCACTTTCAAATGCTAATTCGTATGCTCTTCTTCTAGAATTTGATGATTCCCATATTAAATTGAAATCAAAATTTAAAATAAAAAAATCATGGAAAAAACTATAAACGGTATCCGTGGATTGACACATACTTTCTCCCTAGAGGAAATTTAAAAACAACAACTGTAATAAAACTATCATATTCTTTAAGTTTATCTAAATGTATATTATTTAATAATTGTTTCAAAAATAATCATCCCATTTCTGAAAATAACAAGAGAAACAAAGTAAAATTAATTGTTAGAATTTTATTAGAGAGAACACCCTCCCCCGGTAATACCAAGCTTTTTTGAGTGGGTTTTATTGGGTGATTTGTCCTTACGCTTCATACCAATTTTCGGTAAATAAGGAAGAAATTAATTATTAATATTCTCTATAAGAATAACATTAAGCGCTCTCAGACAATGTGCTGCATTTATCATGGACATTAAATTGAACACTTCTCTGGAACCATTAGTCGTAAATAAATAATTCTGGATACTCATTTGTTTAAATTTTTAAGCTGGTTTTAGTGGTAGCATTCAAATTATACTTTACCTTTATTTTTTTGCGGAAAACTTAAGAAATAGATTTTACCTACAACCGCATGATAACAGGCACATTTTGCACTGTTGGCAGAACGTATAAGTAGTACGTTCCCACACTAGGGTGGATATGATCTCATTTCCACCCTAGTGCTGCAAAGTAACCAGCCAATCACATGCGCGAAATGCTTGAAATCTACATGAAACTAATTAATAGCATGCACACAACGGTCGCCATTCCTACAACACTAACTTCCGGTTTTGCACAATGAAACTTAGGTTACCGGAAACCTAAAAGTTATGTTTACATTTATCTCAGCGGGATAATCAAAAATAACCTCGATGACTGTTATTGTAGGAAAAATCTTGTGTGTAATAAGAGCTCAAACTGCCATGGCTAACCTCGAAGTTCTGGCAGCACAAAGCGTCGGCTAAGTGCTGCCATATGAACCTCTTATTTATTTCATTCCATAGGCATCAGCCAATATATAACTAGTACAATGTAAAGTAACATTAAATTAATTTTGATATGCATGGATGATAACAACAAGATGGTGACATGATATAATCAAGTTTAGATGTAGGCTATACATTACAAAAGACATAAAGCAGGAGACCTAAGCAGAATAATAAATACTAATATAACGAAGAGAATAAATGAGATCAGTAATTAAGACAATAAATAAGAATAACGATACTATGGAATAATAATGGAAGTAACAAAATAGATTTACAATAAATAGATCTTCAATAGGCATTGAATATAGGTTGCTCACAAGGTGACTAGCATTATGAAATGAAATAATAGTTAATCAACATACAGTAAATACAGAGTGACATTGATAACAATAATAGTAACAGTTACAAAAGAAAATATTAAATTTTGCCACAATTTAACAAGGAAAGGTCTACATGGGCAGATGCCTGTGCGTAGACCGCAGTTGTTATCAATTTTAATGGCGAATTTAGGTAAAAAGAGAACTAAACAATTAACTGAGGTAATAATTTGACTTTGGGATTGGTTTTAGTTGTAAGAATGATTTGACTTATGTTTTATTTGTTTTAACGAATTGACAAATTATTGATTGTGGGTTCATGCACTAGTTTAATGTAATACGGTGCAAGTGAGTGTTTATTAGTAATAGTATTAGAGTAAAACACGCAGAATTTATACTAATCATAACATGAGGATTATGTTATAGTACTGTAATGTTATGTTTGATTGAGTAGGCTGATTGGTTAGATGTCGTGAGATTACCTCTTGAAAATTTCACACCTTGCCACTGACAAAAATAGCTATTTTTGACATTTAAAAGTCACAGATAGACGACTAGGCACTAGGTTGGTTGGATATCGGGAGGAGTCGGATATCGGGACGTTGTACTAGATTTGTATAGGTGGAAGAAAGTGAAATTAAGTTGACTTGACCTTTTTTATACAAATTGGCATACTTTCGGCATCAGAGTGGAAACTTTTGTTCGATACTAGTTTTTAAATTAAGTGAAAAATCACTTAACACCTTGTTAATTGTCTTACATATGAATAGGTCACCTTAGAGACTCTTTATAGAATAATATATTATTACAAAATACTGTAAAGCAAAACAAAAGGTAAAGATTTAAAATGAAAATACTAAGAATATTTTATTAAGAGATATAAAATAAATTCCGAGAACACGGAGGAACATCAGAAAATACTCAGGGATTTAGTTTTATTAACTTTTAATAAATGACAATATAAAACAATAACTTGCTTGAACAAAGTTTCATTTTTAGTTTGGCCAATAAGTGGTTATGGTTGGAACAGGAATCAAACAAGTACACATTAATAAATGCTTTTTATATACAAGTCATAGAATGTCATTTAGCTCATTATGTCATTTTTAGGAAACTATATTATGTCAGGTTACAAAATCATTAATAAAATATTTTAAAATAAATCAGAAACTAAATTATTGAGAAAACTTAAAACAAATGTTGTCATGTCATCAGTTGAGAAACGCCATTATTCAAACGTCACAATATACAGTAATTTAATTACTAAATCCTTTCCAAGGCAAATAAGTAAGGTATCTTAACGCTCAATAGTGAAATTAGTAATCAAGTAAGAATATTTTAGGGATCAAGTATAACTATATTACAAAATAAAGGACAATATCTCATTCTCAATGAATTATAAAAACAAGCCTTGAATTCATAAAATATACAAAAGAAAGTATCCTCGGTCAGATCACAATGAAGTTTTGAAAGGCACTGCAAATAATGAGATGATCACATTCATAACTTAGTTGAAGTATTGGCTGATGTACTGAGGAGTTGTGAAGACGTGGGCTTTGCCAGAGCTGTTGCCTCCAACGATGATGGGCAGAGTAGGGTGTTGTGAGATGACTGGTGTCTGAGCAAAACAAAACAGTCTTTATTGAGGTGAGTAATTACAGGTTGTCTAGCCAATATTCCAAAATAAATTCAATACTTTTCCAAAATTTTCAAGGTTTTGATTATTCACCTGACACTAAATAAACTAGAACTGCTCGATAATTTTTAACTGGCTAGTTTCCTGATCAAACTTTATCAAAAGAATAACAACTGATTCTTATCATGACAATGAAAACAAATAGTATATTCTTCTGAACCCCCTACATCCACTGATGTTAAAAGATTGTATAAATAAAGTATAATTATTTAAAATTACTGCGCAAATTATGTGTTTTTTACTTTGCATTAAAAGCTTGGTTCGAACTCCCGAGCTTTTTGAAAAGGCCTCAAGCCAGTAGGAGGAGAGCTTGGAACGATGACGAAATTATAGAGTAATAACTGTCTAAAGTTATTTGTTATTTACGTCCAGTTTGTAATGTTTAATTTCCCAATTGTAACTTTTTGTTTTTAATGACAGTTAACTTCTTGAAAGTATGTAACCAGAGTTTTAATTTTTTGTGTTTAAGGTCAGTACTTTATTTAAGTACAGTACAGTAGCCGACTGTAATTTATTATGATGAGTTTTAACTTCATTTAGATTAAGATGCTCCCTGGTGCGCTGGCGAGCGCTTGCCATAACGGCAAAATTTATTAATATTTGCACGACTCCCGATAGTCCAGATTTTTCGTAATCCGGACCGGACGTTCACCACTTATTCGGGATTAGTGAGAGTCTAGTGTAGCTATTAATTGGACCTATAATCAGGTGGTGTCTATAAGACTGTGGTCTAGTCTCAATCCAAATGGTGTTAGGTTGGGAGTTTGAAGGATAAAGTACCACAAAGCAGCGCAAAGGATAGTATAGCAGATTCAGTAACTATGTTGACGACAGAAGCTAAAATTAGCGATCTGTGAGTTTAGATTTTTTGGGCATTCACGATCCATACAAGTTAAGTTCTAAGCCTTATGCTTTATACCAAAGAATTTTGGACCCAGTTTCCATCTGTGAGGGTCTGGGTAAGCTTTGAAACTGGAAGAAGGCCAAAATGAGGATGGCGTGGGAGTCTCTTCCGGGTCTTCGATCAAAATCGCTGATTGAACCATACAGAGAGGAATAGAGGGAGCTACTCAGGCTCTCTAAGAGGGGCATCAGCTTATTGGTGGGGCTGCTGACAGGACATGGACCACTAAGAAAACACCTCAAGATCATTGGACTCGCTCAAACAGACTCCTGCAGATTCTGCGAGGAGGAGGCTGAGTCTGCTACTCACTTCTGGCTCGAATGTCCACCTCTGAGCCAGAGAAGGATGAAATTCTTCGGCCGGATCTTCGTGGACCCCAAAGAATTTAAACAATTGAGTGTCACACAACTACTTGGCTTTGTTAAGGGACTAGAGTTGTGGGACTAACTTTATCTAGGGTGCTACAAAAGATCTCAAGGTCGAGGAAGCTAAAGGGTAGCTATATACCCTTGCACCTAAAAAAAATACTATGTTTGTAGTTTTGAAAGTGAATAATCCGCACAATGTTCTGTGAAGACGACTTCATTGTTTATGAACGATAAAAGGTTTGAACTTGGAGGTTGGGAACTCAATTCTGATAGATCTTTGTCTTCCCATTCTAATCAATGTTCATGATTTACTGTGGGCAGAAGACACAGGAGACAGCTGGTATATAGCACACACTGTAGCATTGATAAAAGGGAGAGACACAGAAATGAGCGACTTGTAAGACTTATATAAAATGAATAAAGGGAAAATAACAAGGCTCGTTAAAAAAAAACCTGTTGGAAATAAATTTTGTCTCCTTAAGAGGAAAATTCAAGAGCACCTACGGAAGTCTAACCTACGGAAGGCTATGGAAAGACGAAGTTTTGTGTAAAGTTCACTCCAAGAAGAGGATATTAGAAATGGCAGCTGATATTTAATATTTAATACCGGTAAGTCAGCTTTAACACGTTTTTAAACTGTTTTTAGAAGTGTTTATATTTTGAAACTGAAATATTGTTTTTTTAAGAGGACATAAAATGCCATCATGAACCAGCATTTTTCCAACATAATGATTCAACAAGTATACACCTGCAGTTGTGTGTTTGACAAAACCCAAGAACGTCATTTACATCTTAAAATAATCCTTATACTGTGTAATCATCTAAAGTAATTATTTACTTAACCCATTAAAATAATGTGACTCAACGCTAGGATTGTAAAATAATTTAAATGAGAAGAACATACCACGGTGGACAGCTCCTCATCCATGAGGTCTTTCACGAGACGCCCAGATCCGTTGTACATCTGGATCTGTGGAAACATAATAATAAAGATTGTAAAATCTTTGATGATTTCTTGTAAATCCATGATAAAAAATCTTATTAGTTCAATTCCTATAACTGAAAAGGGCTGGTGACCTGATATCAACGTTTAGAAAGAAATTATGCTGTAAAAAAATCAATGTAAAATAAATCTACGATCATAACTATACGTCTATTGCGTTTATCCTCGGACAGGGCCAGCCATTGTTAAAACAACTAATGATTACTTCCAGGGGTTCTTGACTGAACAATTATTTTGACAAATACATATTTCAAGTATCAGTAGTAATTTTTAAAAAAATGTGAAGAAACTATAATTAATTAATAGATTATTTGAATACAAGTATACAACTGACTTTTAGCAAACCCTATTTCATTTAATCCACAATAAAACTTGCAACTGATCAGTTAAATAAACCACTAGCCCATGTTATAAACTCAAAATTTATATCTAGCATATATCCTGATCCTGAGATTAAGAATAGCTATGCGAAACAGCCACTTTAGCCAGACACTTTATATGTGAAACGTAAGTATAAAGTGACTGGATCGATATTTTGTGTATGTTATGTGTTACTGACGATCCGGCCACAAAAGATAAAAATAGATGAGTGTGCCCAACAAAACAGATAATATGGAATATACCTCATCAAAAAACATGTCTTTTAAAAATAAAAAGTACCTGGTGACCGAGCTTTGCTCGGATAGAATAGGATATGTATTATAAAAGTTAATTAGCAAAATTAAAACAAATTTATTTCTCTATGAAAACATTTATGTGGTTTAAATAAAACCGATTTCATACCCCTTAATTAATATAGCATAAACACTGAACAAAAATATGGTCCCCGG